>CAXFZR010000049.1:360000-706099 GCA_964007535.1 Brachyptera risi
GACAAGTTCTTGAATGATGTTCGTTGCTTTGTTTGATGTTGTTTGCATTGTTCATTGCATTGCATTGCTAAATATCGTTCACGTCTAAATCTGGGTAAGCCTATAGGCCCTAGCCAAAATGTAGATATGACATAACCTCAATAACGTCCTAAGAAATTGACAGAATATTGTGACAAGAATGACTGTAGAAAAGAATGACAATTGTTCGAAGTTGGAACTTTAGATACCAGGGTGCAGTACATACCAGACCATTTTTGCCTGCGCGAGCAAATATGCGCGAACCCGTCAAAATAGCCCGAGTGAAAGGGCAGTATAAGAAATGAATGATTTGAAAAAAGAAGGCTGTGATATATATATATATATATATAAATATAAATATATGTTGTTTCGAGCTTTCGGGTTGACCGCGTGTGCTCTTTCGGAGAAAATTGCTGAAGCTTTGAAGATCCTCTGTCTCTCCAACGTTCTGGCTAGATGTGACTTGTCATCTTCAGGGGATCCGTAGTCTTTGGCACGCGTAGATCGAATGACTCGAAGCTCATCTGCCGGGTTGATATACCCCTGATGAAAGAGGGTTTTCTGTGAATGGCTCTCGTGTCCGTCCAATCACGGTGCGCGCTGGACTGTTTTCCCAGTGGTCTGCGTGGTCGCCTGGATGACGGCTCTTTTCCTGGCTGCACTGCCTGCTATGAGCTCCTCGATGTGGTCTATCTGAGATGCAAGCATGTTTTGACTGGATGCCCTGGTGGCTCGCCCTGTCGCGTTGCTGGCATCGTCCGGTGGACAGTCTTTCTTTTTTTTGTTAGTTCGTGCTGTAGGCTGTTGGTCTCGTGTACTTGTTGGTGAATATTATTGGTACGACTCGGCGGTTGTTCAGGGCTGGTTCCCATGTGTCCGGGAGTCTTCAGGCATTCACTCGAGTGTTCAGACAGTGGCTGCGCCTCTCAATCTGGATTGCCTTCCGAAAAATTCGCGGGAGCTCATGGTCAATGCGAGCCAGAGTCTTGGCTCCACTGAAGCCAATCCAATGGCCTTCATCTATCACGTGTTTGGCTAGTGTTGATGAGGTGGCCTGTCTGCTGATGGCCACTCCGTGTTTGTCTAGCCGGGCGGAGATCTTCCTGTTGGTTTTGCCGATGTACGTGCGTCCACAGGATCCGCAGAGGTTCTACTGGACTTTTCTCTTGGACTCCAATATTTCTTAGCATCCTGTTCTATGCTCTTCGATTTCATTATGTTAACTTTCGTTCTGATTTCCAAATAAGTTGTGGGGTTGTTTTCAGATATGCTTTATGATATATCGTCTGATATTTCTTCCATTTTATGAATATATTCACTCTTGTCCGTTACAACAGTTGCATTCTCCTTATCAGCTCGTAATGAAATATCTTCATTCTTCTTCAACTCCTTCAAAGCTTTCTGCTCTTCTAGAGTAAGATTTCTTTGCGGTGGCTCAGCATTTTTTAACACTATTGTTATATCCTGTCTCAATTCATCGCCTTCTTTTCCGCCAAGGGCATTAATCGCTGATTCTAAACCATATATTATCTTTTCCTTCGGAATTCTAGTTGGTGTAATCGCAAAATTGAAACCTCTCGCTGAAACTTGCATCGTAACTTCATCTAATGGAAACGAAGATACGTTTTTAACTACATTTTCTGGTTTGATGGTCAAAGCTACATTATATATCCATGGGACTTTTTGTTTATTCCAAAGATTCTTGAATTTCTTCTCCTGGACCATTTTTCGACTGAATGCATCTCTACACGCTTGTTCCCAAGTAATATTTCTCATTTTGAGTAGCCATTCTAGATTGATAATACTTGCTAAGATGTGTAGCAACTGATCTAATTTCACATCTGAGACGTGTAAATCTCTTCTTATATTAAAAATTTCATCTCTCACATAAGCATGTCCAATTTTGGTGAGAAGTCTGTAATGTATGAAGTTCCATGTGGGGATTTCAAACTCAAGTATGTGGGACAAACTGGAAGAAGAATAGAATTAAGGTTGAAGGAACATATGAGAGCAGTGAAAAAGAAAGATTTCAATAATTGTCTGGGTGAACATGCAGGGAAAACAGGGCATCCCATCAATTTTGAACAAGCTCGAACCATATCGAGAGAAGATCGCTTAGTACTCAGACTGATAAGAGAATCTATTGAAATTAAAATTCGACCGGACACAATGAATAAGAGGAATGATGGGCGAGGAATATCAGAGAGTTGGAATCCGGTTTCTTCTCCATTTCCTAAAAACTTTCCCAAAAATAATGATGAATGATTGAAGTTGAAAAATCCAAAAACACCTATAGGAGATGAATTCGTGGAGACGAGGGGGCCCACAGCCAGGAGCATGAATGAGAAAACGGAATACATGGATAATGCAAGAAGTTGAAAGTCGTTGACCATAATCATTTCAACAAAATGGTGAAATGAGAAGGGCACAGAGAAACAGCCGGTTGAAGTTTTTGGATTTGTTTATTATCAGTTCTATTTGTTAGATTCGTTCTTCTCTTCTGACGTGCTTCGGGGATACGAACATTTTCAATGATTTTAAGTATGTTAATATTTGTCGGCTGGACATTTCAATTTTATTTTTGATATAGCTTGAGAATGAGCAATGCAATTTGACTCGAAACGTCGCTAATATATATAGATAAGAAGATTTACACAAGAATAATCCGAGAATTATGATGAATAACTATATAATCAACACTTGTGAAAGCCTACATGAATCAATATATATATATATATATATATATATATATATATATATATATATATATATATATATATATATATATATATATATATATATATATATATATATATATATATATATATATATATATATATATATATATATATATATATATATATATATATATATATATATATATATATATATATTAATATCCACATATATATGTATGATCACAATATCATGCCTCATCTGTCATATGTTGATGTGTTATATCCTTCCTCTTCCTCTATTCAATAATTTAACTGGATCGTTGAATTTGAATGGATCACATCGATTTAATTCCATCGTGCGATACAAACATCAAGTACAGAATCAAAATGGCATTTGAATGAACTTTTCAAATTTATATAAAAATAATCCGATACTTCTACATGATACACCGTCGTTTTTCATTCGACACCAACACCATATGATATATCATGAGATTCTCTTTGGATTCAAATTGGTATAGCTCTGAACCGCTGGCTAACCCCGCCATTTTTGATTCGAGCAACCACTTTTGTTCCTGCTCGGTTCGTGCCGCTTTGCAGATCCAAGACGAGTCCGTTGCTGTTGCTGATAGTAAAATCCAGGTTGAAATACCACTGCTGGTTCCGTCCACCGTGTGCTGGGTACATGAACACCTTGTTCGTCCGGAACTCGCATTCCAGAACCATGCTGTGAAAGAGTCATTCAAATCAATACACACATCATCGCTGAATATCACTTGCGACCCCATCAATAGCTGAGTCATGCGTGGTTTCAAATGATATTTTTATATTGCTGATTTGGAGTGATGATGATTGTATGTACGTTCAGATATCGCGTAACTTCTCGTGATTCGATCTCACTTCAGACAGTGTTGTCAGTTCTAAAAGAAATGTCTCATCTGAGTTATTTGAAGGATTTATATCACGATATAACTATTTTTGGTGTTTGATTCGGAGACTGATTCTTGATACTGATCTCAAACCACCGGTCATGTATCCGTGAGTTTACAGGATTCTATGCTCGAGTTGAGCAATCTCAACTTTTTCAACATCCAAAACAAGTACGAAGTGAATGTTCAAAAAACTCCACATACATGTTTGCGAAATCAATGATGATTTGTTGAATATAAGAGTCTCAGCAGAGTAGAGTTATATTTGAATAGAAAATAAAACTGGAACATTCCAGTGGACCAATGAATTGACTTATCCGATTGTGGACATTTCTATGTCATTCTATCCTCACTAACAGCAAAATCTCGGATTCATATTTGCTGAATTCAGTGACTTTCCTTGTTCGATGAAATGGAGCCATACGTTTCATGATATTGAAACTATACATGAATGATGAAGATATTCAGTATTAATGTAGTCACATGATTGGTAACTCATTCACATTCCAACTAACGGAAAATGATTGATAACAATTGATTTGTTTTCCGGAAACAGATTAAATATCGGATCATGTTATGAGTTCCATGAGTTGACATCGAGAGGGATGCTTTGAGCATATCACAAAGTCACCTGGCTCCTGACTGGTGCTCGGAGGTTTATCATGGACTTTTATCATCATTATTCAAACTTTTGAAATGGCACATAGTTGCGCGGTGGCAAGTTCTCCAACTACCTCTATCTCACCACCTCCTGACCCTTAATTCACCCTCTGACGGAATAACTTCAACTTAATTCAATCTTCTTCAAAAACACTTATACTAAGCCCATTCCAGTCCCCACCTGTCCTATTCATGGAAGAGAATTCACCAAAATCTAATCTAGCCCCCTTCATGACTACCATTCTGTCATGACCCCGCCTACTTCCATACCCTGACTCATCCCTCTCAATCAACTTATGCAGCACCCGCCATCCCTCGTCTTCCTTCATCACCCTAAAGAAATTACACGAACGATCCTCCTATTGCCATTGCTTTTTTTCAGATTATGTCAACAGTAAACTCAATGAAAGACAACATATTTAAACTCTCTTCATAGACTTTTCAAAAGCTTCCAACACTTTGAATTTTTCTGAATTAATTCAGTCAATTGAAAATATGGGGGTTCGTGGAAATTTATTGAATTGGTTCATTGCTCATTTTAAAACATACGGATATTAGTGAAAATTGGCGACAAGATTAGTGTAAGTAAAACAACAACGGGAAGGTATCAACTGTACTAAAAATCAGCTGTACTAAAAACCAAATGTACTAAAAAAAACTGTACTGAAAAAGACTGTACTAAAAAAATCTGTACTAAAAAAAACTGTACTAAAAACCAACTGTACTAAAAACCAACTTTTTGAGCAGTCTGTTATTCTGTACAAGGCTCCTTCCCTTCACAAATTGTTACCAGCCATCCTTGAAAAATGATTTTAGTACAGTTTTTTTCAGTACAGTTGATTTGTAGTACAGTTGATTTTTGGAACAGTTGGTTTTTAGTACAGTTTTTCTTTAGTACAGTTGATTAGCAAGTTTTTACTCCACCAAAGATAGTTCCAAATTTCTTGAACAACCTGTACAGGAAAAAGAGTAGGGGGATGGCTCCACGCCTTGACTGAATGTTACCTCCCATCATTGAAAAATATTTTTTAGTACAGTTTTTTTTCAGTACAGTTTTTTTAGTACGGTTATTTCAGAGCATTTTTTTAATATAGTTGGTTTTAGCGTAATCTTTGGGCATTTTGTCCAAGTTCCCAGAATGACGGCTCGGTCTGTCGCCGCCAGCCCGCCACGCATTCACAGTTACTTATGCCTGAATACCATTGAAGGAAAACTACTTATTCGATTTCAATGATCTCTATCTCATTGTAAAGGAAATCGTTCAAGAAAAACTGACTATACATTTTTCAATATCATGTTTGTAATATTGACGAAGCTAAAAATATTCACAGTTTTACTAGTCCTAATTGGATGAGCGAAGCGAAGACTCAATTACACTATACCGAAAAAAAAGTGCCTGTTTTTTTTTTTTTTTTTTTTTTTTTTTTTTTTTGTTTTTTTGTTCGCGCTCCACAGGTCAGACAAAAATTCAAAATCAGTTGAAACTTGGCACACACATGAACCCTTATCTGACTTGATGCTGTATAGTTTTGAGGCACGATCGGTTTGACCACTTCTGAGAAAACTCATTCCAAAGTTTTCAAAAATCCCATTAGAATAACCCAGAGGAAAACATTCGTGAAAAATATTTCATCTGAGAGGATTCAAATTCTCAGAGAATTTCAATCCGATGATGATACACATTATTCCGAACTTCTACTCAAATCGGATCAGCCGTTTCGATGTAAAAAAATATATAATGTTATTTGTGTCAATTATTCAAAGCTATTAAGATACATATTAAATCAAAGCAACAAGTGTCACCACTTGATTGTAAACGATTAAAACAAAGCCTTCTTTATTATTATATAAACTAGGCAAACGCGTTATGTGTTTCCGCGTTGATGGATGAGCTGGAACATATCAACTTATCTTTGGATTGGTTATTATATATATATATACACCTTGAGATCCAAACCATTACATCACTGCCATCTTATTTTCCATTAATAATTTATATAACTAGGCAAACGCGTTATGTGTTTCCGCGTTGATGGATAAGCTGGAACATATCAACTTATCTTTGGATTGGTTATTATATATATATACACCTTGAGATCCAAACCATTACATCACTGCCATCTTATTTTCCATTGATAATTTATATGATAATCAAGAAGGCTTTGTTTTAATCGTTTACAATCAAGTGGTGACACTTGTTGCTTTGATTTAATAGGTATCTTAATAGCTTTGAATAATAACTAGTCAAACGCGAAATATGCGTTGTAAGATGAGCGAGATATCTGAATAAGGTATAAAAGTCCTTGAAGGAGTTCTACCCTTGCTACTTTATCGACTCTGGTATTCTACACACCTTGATATCTGAATAAGCTATTAAAGTCGTTAAAGTAGTTCTACTCTTGCCACTTCATTGACTCTGGTATTCTACACACCTTGACGCATATAAAAAATACTTCATTGTTGGTCAACTCTTGAATCCAGAAAGCAGTGAATCTTGACAACTTAATTCTGTCACAATTTGTATGATATATTTTATGAATATTATCAGTCATTTTATTTTTTTTCTTCAAAACGACTGATCAGAATTGCTTAAAAAATCGTAATAATGTGTAAAATCCATGTATACACATTTAGAGAAAATTTCATCCCATTTGGAGAGATTTTATTTTTCAACATTTTCCGCCCAGCCAAATCTTATGGGGTTTTTAGAAACTTTGAGATGATGATTCTCAAAATCGGTCCGACCGATTCATCCCAAAAACTATACAGTTCTAAGTTGGATGAGTTTGCGTGTACAAAAAAAGTTTCATGTTGATCAGTCAACCCTTGCGACCTGTGGAGTGCTTACAAACAAAAAAAAAAAAAAAACAAAAAAAAAAAAAAACACACAGACAAAGCCCTATAAGAGTGGGATGGAGACTTCGCTACGCTCATCAATTAACACAAATAACATTATATATTTTTTTACATCGAAACGGCTGATCCGATTTGAGTGAAAGTTCGGAATAATGTGTATCATCATCAGATTAAAATTCCCTGAGAATTTTAATCCTCTTAGATGAAATATTTTTCACGAATGTTTTCCTCTGGGTTATTCTAATGGGATTTTTGAAAACTTTGGAATGAGTTTTCTCATAAGTTGTTCAACCGATCGCACCTCAAAACTATACAGCATCAAGTCAGATAGGGGTTCATGTGTGTGCCAAGTTTCATCATGATCCGAATTTTTGTTTGACCTGTAGAGCGCGAACAAAAAAAAAAAAAAAAAAAAAAAAAACACATTCGATTTTTCAAGTACAGTGAAATTGAGTCTTCGCTACGCTCATCCAATATAAAAGAAGGCTTTGTTTTAATCGTTTACAATCAAGTGGTGACACTTGTTGCTTTGATTTAATAGGTATCTTAATAGCTTTGAATAATTGACACAAATAATATTATATATTTTTTTACATCGAAACGGCTGATCCGATTTGAGTAAAAGTTCGGAATAATGTGTATAATTATCAGATTGAAATTCCCTGAGAATTTGAATCCTCTCAGATGAAATATTTTTCACGAATGTTTTCCTCTGGCTTATTCTAATGGAATTTTTGAAAACTTTGGAATGAGTTTTCTCAGAAGTTGTTGAACCGATCGCGCCTCAAAACTATACAGCATCAAGTCAGATAGGGGTTCATGTGTGTGCCAAGTTTCAACTGATTTTGAATTTTTGTCTGACCTGTGGAGCGCGAACAAAAAAACAAAAAAACAAAAAAAAACAGGCACTTTTTTTTCGGTATAGTGTAATTGAGTCTTCGCTTCGCTCATCCAATTATAATTGGAAAATAAGATGGCAGTGATGTAATGGTTTGGATCTCAAGGTGTATATATATATAATGACCAATCCAAAGATAAGTTGATATGTTCCAGCTCATCCATCAACGCGGAAACACATAACGCGTTTGCCTAGTAGGTATCTTAATAGCTTTGGATAATTGGATGAGCGAAGCGAAGACTCAATTACACTATACCGAAAAAAAGTGCCTGTTTTTTTTTTTTTTTTTTTTTTTTTCGCGCTCCACAGGTCAGACAAAAATTCAAAATCAGTTGAAACTTGGCACACACATGAACCCCTATCTGACTTGATGCTGTATAGTTTTGAGGCGTGATCGGTTGAACCACTTCTGAGAAAACTTATTCCAAAGTTTTCAAAAATTCCATTAGAATAACACAGAGGAAAACATTCGTGAAAAATATTTCATCTGAGAGGATTCAAATTCTCAGAGAATTTCAATCTGATATTGATACACATTATTCCGAACTTCTACTCAAATCGGATCAGCCGTTTCGATGTAAAAAAATATATCATGTTATTTGTGTTAATTATTCAAAGCTATTAAGATACATATTAAATCAAAGCAACAAGTGTCACCACTTGATTGTAAACGATTAAAACAAAGCCTTCTTGATTATCATATAAATTATTAATGAAAAATAAGATGGCAGTGATGTAATGGTTCGGATCTCAAAGTGTATATATATATATATAATAACCAATCCAAAGATAAGTTGATATGTTCCAGCTCATCCATCAACGCGGAAACACATAACGCGTTTGCCTAGTTATATATAACAGTATAGAGAGAACGGGTCGAGATAATGAAAACATTCAAACATTGTCACGTCGTTCTAAACATTGTATTCCAAAGCCGGGAAATCATTAGAAAAATTGGTACAGTAAACAAAGTGTTTATTTTCATGAATTGGCGTGGCAATTTGTAAACCTGTACGATGCGGTAATTTGTGATGATTATTAAAACTACTTCAAGTTTGACAACGTGTAATTTGGTTGGTGGGGGAGGGGGAGTCAGGCCAGCAATAAACTGAATAATGCACAGAAAGTTAACCTACTTGTTACGACGTGTATTTTCAGCAAATATTTCTCGAAATCTTTCACTAGTCAGCTGAAACGGTGGCCGGCAAAAATTACGCGACAAAAAGATCGCGGCAATTATATTGAGTAAGGTAAAATGATCGCGGGGACAGTGTCGTAAAGACCAAAATATCGAGAGCTAAATGATCGTGGGTTAGAAGACCGTAGAGGATATAAGACCGTTTTTTTGGCGCGTATTATTGAGTCGATCATATTACGGTGAGCCGCTGAAACCCTATTATGTTACGTCCGATGTTCAATTGTTCACACGTTTATTGAAATGCTCAGGTTCATTCATGTTCATCAAACATTATCATTCCATTCATCATTGCATCCATTCGAATTATTCATAAACATATGCTATGGATAGGAGGACTATTACATATCATGGAATATGTTGGTTTTGTTCCACATATTAATACACATCATACTGTAGTCATGCTGTAGTTCAATATGTTTCAGGATCTGTAATTCTAGGATGTGTACTCAATAAAATTTTGAATGATATATAATGAGACAGTTTGTAGACAACTTATTTCGGCAATTTATCAACTATTTGTAGCAAAATAATCTTCATCATTTGTGATATTGTGATCTGATTTACCCAAAATAGGCACTATACGTATAGCATTTAATATTACCATGAGAGCCGCCCTCGGTAGCTCGGTCAGCTGAGGCACCGCTTCAGAAACTGAAGTCACCGTCGGGCGTGGGTTCGAGTCCCGCATAAGGCATGGGTTTTTGTAAATGTCCTTTCACTTATCATCATTTCATATAGTTTAATTATCACCTGCTCATTTGTACCCCCGTACGATTCCCCCAGAAAAGCCAAGCGGGGATTTTTTTTGAATAGGCCCATGACATTTTTCAAGTAATTTTTGATATTTACAAGCAATTTTAGAGTCCAATGATTGAATCACTTTGGAAATGATCAAAGTTATTTTCATAGGTAAAATTAATATGGACATTTCCAGAGTTATTTTCGCGATTTCTCCCGGCAAAATTCCCAGCAGTGATTTTTTTCGAATGTGGTCATTTTTAAAGTGATTTTTGCGATTCACGAGCAGTTTAGGAATCTAATAATTGAATCATTTTCGAAAAGAAAAAAAGGAAGTGTAAAGTAGTAGAGTGTATATTGATACAATTCATATTCGTAATTGTGTTATTCGTAGGTCAACATTGGGCTATATATTTTCAAAGGAGGATAAGTTATTGGGGGAGGAGAAGGGGCGCAAATGTCGCAAGTTACCCCCTAACAACGTCCCTGAATGCAGGGCGCGCAAATAGGGTGTCTGATAATTATGGACCCCTACGCTACAGTGTGGAACAAAGCAACTTCGAAATAACAGTTGTGACCCACCTTTGATTATTTGGAGTAAATACTCGAGGCACTTATTTCTTGCAATGAGTCAATAATGTATTTTTTTCTCAGTTGCTGATATTCGTGCAAATATAGAGAATACATGGTCTTCAAAACATTTTGAAAATTCTGCTCCCTGAACTTTGCTGCCCTGGGCAGCTGCCTCGGTTGCCTAGGCGTGAATACGGCCCTGGATGTTGGTGGGGTCGTTAAGCAAACAATAATCATCATCATCATTATCATGAGGTTGGTAATACTTTTGTTTTATAACATAGTTGTGCAACGACGCTGTTTCGCTCTTTTAAAAATAATATACCACATTCCACCGACCAATCTACCCACCCTCATACACCCCTTCGGTACAGATCATAATCTCACACTTTGACTTCAATTATACCGCTACTTCCTGCGTTGTTTCTATGTCTATGGACAAGCACATTCGAATAGCATCAGCTAAGGTAAGCATGAGGTAGCATCAGGGTGCTACCTCGTTAAAAGAATAAATGACATATGTGGTTTCAATACAGCTAAGCTTGTCTACTATGCTCACATCGACTCTCATATTCAGTATGGTATTATTCTGTGGGGACACTCATCTAGTCAACCGATTATTTGTACTTCAAAAAAGAGCAGTGAGATACCTTGCAAGAGCTAGTTTTGATCCCTGTGCAGATATATTGCACAAGGATTCATGTAAACCACTCTTTAAAAAGTACTGTATTTTAACTATGCCATCTATTTATATTTTAAGTACAATATTGTATGTAATGAATAACAAATACCTTATTCATGATTTAACGAGGAACATAATCACAACACCAGACAAAGTAACATTAAAGTGATAACACGTAATCTTTCCATTTTAAAAAAAGGCCACATCTATTCAGGAATTAAATTCTACAATTCTTTGCCACTGACAATGAAACAAAAGAAGGGAAATTCTTTTAGAATCGGTCTCAAAAAATTACTTCTAGATAAATGTTATCAGAATCTAAAAATCTAAAAATAATATATATATATATATATATATATATATATATATATATATATATATATATATATATATATAGACATGTGTCATCTGAGCTGTTTTTTCAATCTATGTATTGATAAGAAGAAGAAGAAGAAGAAGAAGAAGAAGAAGAAGAAGAAGAAGAAGAAGAAGAAGAAGAAGAAGAAGAAGAAGAAGAAGAAGAAGAAGAAGAAGTTTTGAGGTCAACAAAGAAGTTGGCAGATTTATGACGTTATGACGAGGATGGACGGAAAGTTCCAGGAGTGCATACCATTTCGAAGATACAAGTTCCAGTATTAAAATAGGGCGTAACGTTTTCAGGTGATGGGCAAGGCCTCAGTGTTAATGCATTCCTAGAGAGAGTGACGGAGCTTCGGGAGGCACGAAATCTGTTATCAGAAGACTTATGGATGCCTGCTGTTGATTTGTTTACCGGAACTGCATTGATTTGGTTCCGTGATGCGAGAAGAGGAATCAATTCCCGGAACTGTTCAGAAAAGTCATCACGTAGGGAATTTCTGCCGTTTGATTACGAAGAAGATCTGTGGTTAGAAATAAATACCAGAACTCAAGGAACAGATGAACGGCTATGCATATACATAGCAATGAAGAACAATCTGTTCGCACGTCTTCCAGAAGCACCTTCAGAGCAGACCAAACTGAAAGTATTACGACGAAACATTCTACCATATTACATCGACCGGCTAGCACTTCAGAAGATAGACTCTTTCAGAGAATTGCCTTCATTATGTCAACGATTAGAGGAGGCGAAGCAACGTATGGAGAGGTTCAAACCACCTCCAGATAACAAGAGAGATCTTCTAGAACCCGACCTGGCGTATACCGGTAAACACATGTCAAAGATGGCAGGGTTTAGTTTATTAGCTGAAGAACACTTTGGCCAAGCAGAAGTGACTACAGAACGCAAACCACTGTGTTGGAATTGTCGAGTATACAGACATTGGCATTCCCAGTGTCAGAAAGAGAGGACGCTTTTCTGTTTTGGATGCGGTCGAATTGGAATTAGAGAAGCCGATTGCCAATTTTTTGACAGTCACCAACGGAGATCGGAAAACGATTAGCCTGTGAAGCGAGAAGAAGTGCCTGCTCTACAGCCAGCTACAGGGTCGCGTCAATAGGAAATAGCATAACAAAAGCGAGACACTGGCGAAGGAAAGTTCGATACAAATGACTGTCGAGAGGGTAAACGATGCAATCATCTTGGTCGAAAGCCGGCCAAACTGGTTTTCGAGAATGCGGAATAGATAGCAAATCATGTCATGTTGCGCGTCTGGGAATAACATTGACGGAATCAGAACAAAAAAGGCCAACTAGGGAAATAGATAGCTGGTCTCACAAAGACCGACGCTAACATACCGCCCACCAAAATGACCATTTTAAAGCTGAGGCAAACGTTACGTAAAAATTAGGAACATGAATTGAGAACAGCAAACTGTTCGTAAGAAGCCTTGCAACCTCATAGGCAATGTGAGCGAAGAGATTTTCACCGACTAATTGGATTGCTTCCTAATTGGATCGGAGGACAGCAAAGAAATCGCGCATGATCCGAGCGATTAGTTGAGGAGAAAACGCAAACATTTTGTCCAATGGTCGCTGACTTTTCCAAAAAAAAAGAACACGTGAAGAAGGCAATTCTGCCATTGGAGGCTGCATAGGCCTTGCGCGGAAGTTGTGGCTAAGTAACGCACTGGTGTATGCGCTGCCGCAACGAACCGCGCAGAAAAACGATCCAGTAACGCTGCTGTATCAGCGCCTGTACCGTTCTCGGGCCGGAATGTAGCGATGTTCGGTGGAAGGCATCGCAAATTAGAGATGAGAGGTGAGCTTCTTTGGGAAGTAGGATTAGGTACCGCGCCTCTTCGGGAAGAGGAGAGTGACGCAATCTTCCGCCCACCTTGAGTAAGCCCGAGGGTTCGAGAAACGGTTTCAGCGGAGCGATCCGGGATGAAACCTGTCCCTGTTCGGCAAGTTGGCTGATCTCGGTTGCATAAAAGTGAATTGAGTTACTCTTATGATCATTTCAAGAGCGTCTTGCAGCTCCACAGGTTTCAAAGAACCCGTAGGAAGGAGAATCTTGGATCGTTCAGCCAATAAGAGACAGGACAATCGAACTAAATACCCAAAGACCCGTTGTGCTTGGAGAAGTGTGGAAAACTCTCGAAAATTCACCAGGAGAGGATCTACTTTGACCGTTGTGGTCAAAGTGTCCATGGAAGGCCTAATGTCTGGCAATTCAGACAATAAATCAGTAGATGGCACAGAGATAGGCCACAGAACATGGGGACTCCTGAGAAAAGAAGGACCCGAGAGGTACAACGGGTATCCCATGAGCTGAGGAGGCAGTATTCCACGGAAAGCGCAGTCAGTAGGATTTTCATCGGAATCCACGTGTGCCCAGTTGATAGGAGTGGAGTTGTCGAGTATCTCCACTACCCGGTTGGCGACGAATGTCATTAGTCGATGTGGAGGGGTAGCAAGCCACGCGAGCATAATAGTCGAATCAGTAGAGAGGGTTACTGACTCCACGAGAAGAGTGCTGAGTGAGGGAAGAGTACCTTTTAGAACACGCGTTAGAAGCAAGGCAGCAGAGAGTTCAAGCTTAGGGATGGTCAAGGGTTTGACCGGGGATACTTTACTCCTTGCTCGCAACTAACTCATATGCGAAGTTGCATGATTCGTTGTGTGAAGGTAAAGTATCGCAGCGTAGGCCTTCTCGGAGGCATCACAAAAGCCTTCAAGTCGATGTATGCCATGTGAAAGAGGAAATTCGCGTGGAACTTGGAAGTTCGAGAGAAGAGAGATCTCGGCTGCGTCCAACCACCTTCGAGCAAGAAGCGGTCGTAAAACTTCGTCTCAAAGCACCCGCGATAACCAAAGTTGCTGAAGAAAAATCTTCATCCAGCATACGAGCGGGGTGAGGAATCCCAAAGGATCAAAAATGTGCGCAATGTACGACAAGACCGTGCGCTTCGTTACCACGCCTTCGAATGGTAAGGTGTGGAATGAAGAATCATCCGATCGGGGATCCCAGAACAGACCAAGGATCTTGATGCCCTGATCGTCATCCGAAACCACGACTGGAGTCTCTAGATGATCCTCCGGAAGTGCACTCAATGCTTTTGGAAGGTTACTGGCCCACTTTCGGAGTTCGAAACCTCCACTAGCTAGAAGAGCCTGTAATTCCGATTGAAGAATGCGAGCTTGAGCGACGTCTGCTGCGCCAGACACGATGTCGTCCACGTAGATGTGAGATGTTAAAGCACGCAAAGCATTAGGGAAAGGAGCCCCTTCGTCGTGCACGAGCTGCTTCAGCACTCGTTGAGCAAGAAAAGCTAACGGTACGAGCCCATACGTGACCGTGTTGAGCTCATATTCTCTTACTGGAGAGTCTGCATTGGATCGCCAAAATATGTGCTGATATTTGCGGTCAGATGGTTGGACCAGAATCTGACGATACATCTGACGAATGTCAGCACAAATTGCGATGGTGAGTTCGAAATCGGGTTAAAACACCCGGGAGTTCGCTTTGAAGCTTGGGACCACTGAGTAACAGCTGATTCAATGAGGCGCCTCTCTTATCTGGAGAAGAGGCGTTAAATACCACTCTCAGCTTCGTGCTGGAGCTGGTAATCTTGTGCACACAATGATGCGGAATCACGTAGCTCGAAGAGGTGCTTGCAAGTTGCATGTGTTGCGATTGAATATAGTCTTGCATGAATTCTTGATACGCAGCATCACGATCGGGATAGCGTTCCAGTCGCCGCTCTAGACTCAAATAATTCTGGAGGGTGGCCTCACGATTAGATCCGAGAGGAGAGGATGTGTTCTTGGAAGGGAGTGCTACCAAATAGCGTCCGGAAGGGTTCCGTGAGTGCGTAGAAAGGAAATGCTCCTCACAAAGTTCATCGTCCGGATCAACTTGAAGAGGACGTGAAACTTCTTCCGATTCCCAAAACAATCGAAGAGTACGATCCAATGGAGAACCAGTGCAAGCAAGCAGAGAGAGCGGAGGCTGGAACTCGGCATCCAAACACCGAATAGGAACCAAAACCACCCAGCCGAAGACCGTGTTTATGGCAGATGGACTGCCACTCATCACAATATCACCTGACTTTTCAAGAATATCAGGGTATAAATCGGCGCCGATCAAAAAGTCGATCTGATCGGGCACATGGAAGTGGTCGTTGGCAAGAGAGAGACAGCGATAACGTTCAAACACCTCAAGCGGGACGGTGGTGGTTGGAAGTTGACTCGCTATCGCAGGCATAACGTAGGCTTGTACGCTGAGAGAGGTTGCAGGGGTGAACCGGGAAGAGATACTGTGCATTGAACAGTCCCGATTACCCGAGCACAAACGTGACCAATACCAGAGAGTACGGAATGACAAGGATTGATTTTCAATCCCAGCTTCTGAAGGAACGAGTGAGTGAGAACAGAGATTTGTGAACCACAGTCGATAACCGCACGGATAGGTTGCAGTTGACCGTGAGAGTCGCGGATCAAGGCGCGAACAGTGCCCAACAGAGCTGTGGGTAGCACTGGCTTGCTTGTCTTGACTTGACAAGCGAGAGTTCGAGGATGAGGCGAGGTGGTCTCCGGAGGAGAAGAGACTTCGGTTGCTGTTGTGTCACGAGTCAAGGGGTTGATTCGTGCGGTGTGTAACAGCGAATGATGTCTGTTACTTTGGCAAGTACCGCAAACACTCTTAGAGCTGCATTGCGGTCTGAGGTGAGCGCCCATGCAATTGAAGCATCGTCGCAGACGACATAACGTGCTGTATCTGTCATCAACTGTCTGTTGACGAAATACAGAACAAGTGTATGAGGAGTGCTTCCCTTTACACACCGGACAGAAAGAGTGCTTTGTAGGATAGCTTGTTGGTTTGCTCTGTCCGCGTGATTTAGAGCTGACAGACGGAGGATCAGCAACCAACAACGAATTGATTCGCTTTGTGGAAGGTGAAATTGCTTTTGAAGAGCTAGCTGCTTGTTGATCGAGACCACACAATTCCATCGTCCTGGACTGCTCTTCAATGAATTTGATCAACGACGCGTAGCTAGGAGTGCTGTGTGATGAATGTTTCTGCTCGAAGGCCTTGCGCGTTGATGTGTCGAGATTTGTCAGTGCTAACGAGAAAAGCAGAAAATCTGACAAATCTTCGATATTCAGAGCTTTCTACGCTTCGATCGAAGTTTTATGATCTCTCAGAAATTATTGCAGCCCAGAATATGAATTGGTTTTGAGAGACGTAAATTCTGAAACCTGTCGAACATACGTGGAGGCTAACAACCGAGGGTTATGATACTGACTGACAAGAGCATTCAGTGCCACAGAATAATTGGCTTACGTAATCGGAAACCCGGAGACGACAGACAAGGCGTTGTCTTTGAGGGTGGTCCTCAGATACTGGAATTTCTGAACTTGATTCAGGTCGTTGTTCTCGTCGACGAGAGATTTGAATAGGGAATAGTATTCCGTCCATAGAGTGATGTCACCAGAGAATGCTGGCAACGCGATTGTCGGCAATGAGATGGCTCGAAAACCATTTTGATTAGGCGACTGAGGCGAAGTAGGCGTCGTCGCGGCAACGGCGGCGAGATACAGCCCACGAGTCGCATACAACATTTCCTCGAAGCTGGCTTCAACAGCGTCGACCGGTAAGGCATCAACGCCTTCGTCAAGCTGAGCGTTCAAAGATATTATTTCTCTCTGAACTTCCTCAAAGTTGGCTTCCAAAACGTCAAGTTTGTCGTAGCGAGGTTTGTACAACGGAGCTTTGGCACTATCAGGCGTTTCAAAAGCATCGTAGGAGCGTTGTAGCGTCGAAAATGTTCGCTCACGTTTTGCCGTGAGCACTGCTTGTTGTTTCGAGATTTTAGACGCCATTGTAGCGAATGTATAACCACAAATGCAAAAACACGAAACTAGAACAAGGACCAAAGACTAATGTTATGAATTAATCACGGAGAAATAACCATCGAACGCAGAGAGGAAGGATAATGCTGAATCATACCACTACTGAGTGTCTATGACAAGAGTTAAACCAATGTAAATAATAACTCGCACAGACGGACAAAATAAATTATTGCGACATGGAAGCCGTCGCAATGCCGAGGCCACCCAAGTCACCCAGCACACCAATACGAGAGTGTGAAGGTGAACGACCAGAATCCGAAGGTGGACTCCGCCAAGCAAACAAAAATATAATTCGGAGGTGGACTCCGCCAAGTGAACAAGAATAGAATCCGGAGGTGGATTCCACCTCACCGTCACGAGAAATTGGAACCAACATAATATTTGGCTCACAGGGACCAAAATGTTACCGCCGATCTTGATAGATGGCGATGAAAAACAGTGGACTGTATGTTGTTGAGCTACGGTGAGGCCATATGGAACGTAAATAATCGGGTGCCGACTTGGCAATATGAATCAGGCGAGCATAAGCCAATGTCAGATTGTGCCTCGCCCCAAAACGATACGTAATGAACAACGTCGACTTGACGTTGTTAATCGAACCAAGCACATGCCAATCTTGGTCATGCCTTGTTTCCGAACCAAAGGAACCAGGGGGTGAATTACACCAACCTGGGTCAACATAACCAGATCATAAAACGACAAGCGAAACAAAAATAGAATCTTCAAACCTGAGTGGTGTCCCCACACACCATTAGAATAAATAAACAAGAGGCGAAGAGGCTTGCCAGATACGAAATACCCAAACCGCAGATGCTGATGCACAAGTGTGTAGAGACGAGAAGCGAGCGATGTGGAAGCCTGTCCTACCCACACCAAGCCGAGAGCGTGACTGAATGGAAACAGCTGATGGGAGACGTACAGATAGATAGTGACTCGCCCGATATGAGATTGCGACTGACTCACAAGCCGAACCTGTGTGGTTTAAACAAACGCGAGAGACTGGCGAAGGGAAGTTTGATAGAACTGACTGTCGAGAGGGTGAACGATGCAATCAACTTGGTCGAAAGCCGGCCGAACTGGTTTTCAAGAATATGGAATAGATAGCAAATCATGTCATGTTTCGCGTTTGGAAATAACATTGACGGAATCAAAACAAACACGGGGGGGGGGGGGGCGAGCTCACCCTTGGACGCCTTCATATAGAAAATTGAACCTCAAAGTGATTGCTTCTATTGACAGAAAACCTTGAATGGATTCTTCTGTACAAATAAATTCCTAAATTGATTGTTTCTTTTGACAGAAATCTTAAATACATTGCTTCTATTTACAAAAAACCGTTACAAGATTTCTTCTATTGACATAGATATGTTATCGTTTTTGCTTTTTCGGTTGAAGCGTTTATTACGGTGGACTTGTGAAGAGTGGATCGGTATGTCAGGATTTGTTAGGTCAAGTATAACAACACGATGAAACAATTGTTAATGACGATTGTGAGATATATTATCAAAATAAAATGCACAAATTGATACACAGTATATAATGGAGTGAAGAATAAAACGTTTTGGCCTACTGATCGCCGGTTTAACGATCAGTACAGTTAATGCAGATTGCTGCCGGTTTTACAGTTTTCTCACTTACGACACACGTCAGAACTACTTGAGAGTCTTCATCGTTGTGGGGCGAGAAATAGGCCCTCATCCCCTAACTTCATATTTTTATCAGGAGCTACAAGTTAAATTGCAAAACAGGAAACGGAAATGCAAGTTTAAAGGCTAAGTTATGAATTGGAGGCAAAGCATGAATAGAATGTTGATTACATTTGGCCATCCTGGAACTAAATCGTCCTCGATTTACAGTAAGAGAACTAAGAATGGTAATGAAAAAGTTAAATACATATATTAGGTACTAATACTAAACAAAGGAAGCTAAATAAGCAGGTCGCCTCTTCCTTCTTTGTGGTCTAGCTGGCATAACCACGGGCTGGTTCTCGACATCTGGTGCATCGGAACGCTCGTCCTGCATCATCCCTACGGAACGATTGGAAGTCGGTACTTCTCGGAATGGGTGCTGGTCAACTGGCGTCTCGAGGGCAATTTCGTCATCTGACGACTCGTCAATGTCGTCACGACCTCGCCAAAGTTTCAGTTGGGAAATATGGGTGATTGTGGCATAAAATCTCCGGTTATCATTGTTAATTTGAGTGACTCGGTATGTGTCACTTGGCAACACATCGGAAATGACCAAAGGACCGCGATATTTTGCTTGAGCCTTCGTTGGTTTGCCAGTATGGGTTGGAGCACAACGCATCACTACTATGTCTCCTTTCTGGTATCTTACTCCAGCGTAACGAGACTTGTCAAAGTAGGATTTTGACTTCTCCTGCTTTGCTAGAATTGCTCTTCTTGCGTCATCTTGAAGTACGGTTGATTCCTTCCACATTCGGTTTCCTGCTAGGTTAGTAGCCGCTCGTAAGATGCCATCATGGAACCGAGGTCTGTACCCATGAAGAAGTTCAAAAGGGGTTTTGCCAGTAGTCTTGTTTATTGACGTGTTCAAGTCTCGTTGGATTTTCTGCATGGTCTTGTCCCAGTCCTTATGCTGAGGATTTTCTATTGCCATTGCAATTAGCGTCAGAACCGTGCTGTTAACTCTCTCGTCTTGGCCATTCGCTCTTGGGTGCCTCGGGGAATTAACCGTGTGCCGGAAACCTTGATTGGCACAGTAGTCTGTGAATTGTTTTGACGTGAAACAGGTACCACGATCGGAAATCAAACGTTCGGGAAGTCCCCTATCATTGACGAAGGAGTCGAAACATTTAATGAGGTTGGTCGAGGAAGTGTCTCGGGCAGGATAGAAATGGACGAATTTGGTTAGATTGTCCACAATTACAAGGAGTTCAGTATTCCCTTTACTGCTACGAGGGAAAGGACCGAGGTGATCGGCATTTACAATCTCAAATGGACGGTTTCCAGGAGGAATAGGGTGTAATTTGCCAGGTTGGATACCACGTGGTACCTTATGAAATAGGCATTCGATGCAGTGTGCGATGTGACGTTTCACATAGCGTCGCATCCCAGCAAACCAATAGTTTTCTCGTAGTTTACTGACAGTTCGATCAAGCGAAAAGTGCCCCGATTGATCGTGAAACTTTATTACGATACCTTTTCTCATGTTCTTTGGAATAACGAAGAGACAAGAGTCCACATCTCGTCGAAAAAGAAGTCCGTTCTTTAACTCCATCTGACGAACTTGCTGTTGCTCATCTTTTGACTGGTCGTGATCTTCTTTCTGAAGGATCTCAATGAGACGACAGAGTTCTAGGTCACCGCGCTGGAACATCAACATTTGGTCGGCAATGGTGAGAGTTGACAGTACCTCCAATTGATTCCCAATCACTTCATCTATCGTATCGCTTGCTTCTTCGGTAGGAGCACGGCTGAGTGCATCGACATGCTGCATTTTCTGGCCAGCACGATGACGTACGTCGAAGTCGAACTCTTGGATAATATCATACGCTCTTGCGATGATTGGATTGAGTGTTTTCTGCTCGTTTAGGTACACGAGTGCCTGGCAATCCGTAACGACGGTAAATTTGATGTTTAGAAGGGACGAGCGCAATCTTTGTATGGTCCACACGATTGCCAATAGTTCGAGTCGGCTTGAATGGTACATCATTTCTGCTGCATTCGTCCTTTTACTGACACAGTAGACCAAGTGGAGGTGTTTATCTTCTCCTCCTTGTAGCAGCATGCCTGCAAATCCATGGCTACTTGCATCTGTATGAACTTCAGTCTTGGCTCTGGGGTTGTAGAGTGCTAGGATTAGTTCAGTCTTCAATTCGGTCTTTAGGTCATCGAATGATTTCTGCTGGTCGTTTGTCCAGAGAAATAGTTCCGTAGCCTTGGTGAGTCGAGTGAGTGGTTCTGCTCGTGTTGCGTACCGGGCAATAAATCGTCTGAAGAAGCCAGTGAGACCTACAAATCTCCTCACTTCGTGTATATTTTTCGGTTCTGGAAATGCTCTGATTGCTTCTGTTTTTCTATCACCTGGTTTGACCCGTCCTTCGGAGATGCGGAAGCCCAAGTAATCTATTTCTGTCTTCCCAAACTCGCACTTCGAAAGTTTTAGTGTGAGCTTGGCTGCGGCAAGAGCTTGAAACACGTCATCGAGTCTGGATCGCATTTCTTCCCAATTTTTGGCTGGAATCAGTAAATCATCTAGGTAACACATTGCTACAGTATTACGCAGGGGACCCAATACATGATTCATGAGACGTTGAAATTCTGAAGGCTTATTTCTCAGACCAAAAATTAGTCTCTCAAATTTCCCGGTCTCGTCTGGAGTGATGAACGCTGTTTTCTCTTTTGCTTCTTCCGTCAATGGAATCTGTAGATAACCATGGGCCAAGTCAAGGACGGTAAAAAGCTTGGCACCTGACAAGCTCTCCAGCTGGTCGTCCATGTTTGGGAGAGGGAAGTGGTCCTTGATAGTCCGGTTGTTTAACTTTCGGTAGTCCACCACCAGTCTCTCTTCTCCAGTTTTCTTTTTCACGAGGAGTACCGGACTTGCGTAAGGAGACCCAGTCTCCGTCACGATGCCGTGGTCCTTCCACCCCTTTACGATATCGCCGATCTTCTGTCGCTCGGCAGCGTTAGTTTTGTAGGGGCGACACGATACTGGTTTACTATTATGTTCCTCGACTATGTCCATCTTGGTGAGGTCGGTACACCCGAGCTCGGACATGGACAAGGCAAAACAGTTTCGGTGCTGGTTGATGAGTGTAATGAGGTCGGCAGCATCTTCTTTGGTTGTAGACTTGTCGATGTTTACTTCTTGGAGTTCAATTGGTCGTTTGGATGAGCTCGTTAGTAGTGGCCTACTTTCGATAGTTTGTACGCGTTCTAAGCGGTGTCCTTTGCGTATACGAATCTCTTTAGTCGAGTTGTTTACCACTGGAAGTATGGCTTGTTTCAAGTTTCCACAGGAGTTGACACGGATGAAATTCACTGACTCTCGTTGAAGTGTCGAATCTTCAGCTGCAGTTATTTCTTGGTGATGCGGAACAGCAGGGAGTTGAAGGTGACGGAACGGTTCGTCTTCTTTGTCTCCTTTACAAGTCGGTCGTTGATCTTCAGGTAGGCAACATGTGGTAGGTCGGTGTATGTTCTGCCGATCAGTAATGCGGTGCTCTGCGCGGTATCGGGAACAACTAGTAGCGGTATTTGTCTACCAAAAACGCCGTCGATTTCGAGGTTGGTCGTTATCATGCCGATGGGTTTAATAGCGGCATTACCGGTATCGCCAAATGCAAACAGTTCGGATGTAGAAGGTTGAATAGGTAAATTTAATTTTACGGCTGCAGTTGCTTGTATGGTACAACATGAGCTGCCACAATCGATTAATCCTAGGAATTCAAGGCAGCCATTTACCTTTACGTTTTTCAAGTATTTCGCCGGGGATGCTCCTTCGAGGTTTTCCAGCATGTTCTGGGATTCTGCAGTTGGTTGGTTTGTTGGACAGTATCGCTGAGTGTGACCTTCTGTTTTGCATATTACGCAATAACGGGGTCGTTGAGGTTCTGGGCAATCTCGGGAAAGATGCCCAATGCGGTAGCAATTGAAGCATTTCGGTTCTGTACTTGCGCCATTACTCGAGCCTGACGGTATGAACGGCGGCGGTTTCTTCGTTGCAGATGGTTTAGGCTGATTTCGCGGAGCAGATGCGATTGGTGTCTGTGATGATGGTTGTGATTTTGAGGCGGAAATCGGCTGTGTGGTCTTTGGCAACTCCTTCTTCCTAGCTGCAGCACGGGAAGACCTCTCTCTATCTATTTCCTCAAAGTCTGCGATGTCTCGAAGCATATCGTCCTCGGTTTGATGATTTTGGGTTTGTAATGCCGAGCTGAGAGACCTTGACAACAATCCGATGATTAACTGTTTTTTCGTGTCCTTAAAGTCTAGATTTAAAGTTCTACATAACCGTACTTTCTGGTGGGAGTAGATATAAACACTTTCGCCTGGTTGTTGCTCTCGATCGTACATCATTTTCCAACGTTCAGGTGAACTAAGCTGGCCAATGAACGAGGTTTGGAACGCTTCAACGAAAAGTGTCCACGTCGTAATGGTGTCGTACCTGTTGAGAAACCACTCGCGTGCAGCACCGACTAGATGGGAACGGGCAGTCTCAAGCTTCACAGCATCCGTCCAATGATAGAGTGCGCTAGTAGCTTCCAACGAACGTAGCCACTCACCTGCGTGCGATTTGCTTTCTCCGTCGAAGTTATCGATGCTTTTCGACAGGTCAGGCATAAGTTGCATGTTCTCTCGTGGTCCTGTGTTTATGTTGCTCATCACGGTTGCCATCTGTTGGAGGACGTCTACTAAGCTGCGTTCGGAGCTGGCTGGAGATCTGGATCGTGAGCTCGGAGCAGGACTCGACACTGAGGCCCGATTACGGCGGGTTTGCTGTTTGTTACCATGAATTTTCCGGGTGACATTCAGTCGTGGTGGAGCCATTTTCGATAAATAGTTAAATCGCTCCAGCTTCTTTCTTCCTTTAGACGGTACTTACAATAATTTATGGACAATTTTTATATACAGGGTCTTATGGTACACTACCACGAATGTTTGTAGGCAACACAATGATAACGAAAATAAAACACGAGAAGACAATAAATAATAAAACACAACGAAAGTTTGTTGGTTAAGGTGGTCAAAAACGTGTTCCGGAAAATAGAACAGTCTTGGGCGGAAACAGTATGGCGGCACGGTTTTCGGCGATCAGCGATAAGTGCGCAAGCGGTGATCTGGCGAACTAAGCAACTGCACATCCGGTATGCAGGCCTGATTCAACCTCGAATTTTTCACACGTGTTTGGGAAATTTAGTCTTTACCTACTTAATTATCCGAGTAATATACGAATAATGACGATTTAATGATAGTTTATGACGTGACACTGCAATTATGACATAGCAAGTGTGTACTAAGTGCGAAATGAGCGCTGAGCTTAGGGTGGACCTAGCTTAACAATCTACTCACGCGTTTGTTACGTTTCGGTTTTCGTTTTTCCTCGTTCGTCTATAAAATTTTTGTTCATAATAATCTTCTTGTTCATCCCACTTCTGAATTGTTATCGTTTTTGCTTTTTCGGTTGAAGCGTTTATTACGGTGGACTTGTGAAGAGTGGATCGGTATGTCAGGATTTGTTAGGTCAAGTATAACAACACGATGAAACAATTGTTAATGACGATTGTGAGATATATTATCAAAATAAAATGCACAAATTGATACACAGTATATAATGGAGTGAAGAATAAAACGTTTTGGCCTACTGATCGCCGGTTTAACGATCAGTACAGTTAATGCAGATTGCTGCCGGTTTTACAGTTTTCTCACTTACGACACACGTCAGAACTACTTGAGAGTCTTCATCGTTGTGGGGCGAGAAATAGGCCCTCATCCCTTAACTTCATATTTTTATCAGGGGCTACAAGTTAAATTGCAAAACAGGAAACGGAAATGCAAGTTTAAAGGCTAAGTTTTAATTTGGAGGCAAAGCATAAATAGAATGTTGATTACAGATAAATAGATAGATATTTTTATTCATCCATGGGAATTGACATCACAGGCAATTATATGGCAAGTCATTGATATATATATATATATTTATATATATATATATATATATATATATATATATATATATATATATATATATATATATATATATATATATATATATATATATATATATATATATATATATATATAATATATATATGTATACATATATCTATATATATATATATATATATATATATATATATATATATATATATATATATATATATATATATATATATATATATATATATATATGTATAAGAAAAAGAAAAACATACCAAGCATTCCAGACATACAACATACAATAGATTGGATAGAAATACAGACAAACATTATGTACCTGTCTACAAGAAATCCCGAACACATAGAATCCTGAATCAACTTTTCTCATCAACAGATTAGAGTAGGCTCACTTTTGATATTTTACTTATAGGCATAATAATCTAATACTTTTATTAAATGCTCATTTTGCTATGTTGCTCAATGACCCCACCAATAGCTAGGTTATGGAGGGTACAAATGAGCGGGAGATAAAAAAACAGTGAGCTGATGATAGATGAAAGAACACTTAAAAATAAAACATACTTTACTCAGGATTTGAACATGCGGCCCTGGAACCAGGAGCAGATGCGCTACCTCTAGAGTCTAGACCAAGGAGGACGGTTTGAATGCTTCTGTTGGCAGAAAGCCATCAATATATATATATATATATATATATATTGCTTCTAGTGGGATGGAACCTTGTTTTACAACCTCGCATTGTGTACAGAAACCTAAAAAAAATACTAAAGCAATATTTGTATGTATAGTGGTCTCAGTTTTGTGTACCACACATGGTGTTGATAGTCAACATGCATATTATTTTCAAAGCATGAACAAATGGCCTAAAGTTCATTCATATAAGTGTGTTAGGGCCGGTTGCAAGCACAATATGCCGACAAATCCTCCTGACATCTTTCTGCTGGATAAGTCTATCGGCCCGACATTTTTGTACGCGTTTTACAAGTGACCGATTTCCGACAACCTTACAAGACCAATAACATTTAGAAGTTGGTATTGAATTTTGACTGCTATTTGCCATAATCGAACTCATCGAACGCTCGAGTTACGGTGACAGCTACCTTCGTTCAGCTTTGTCTTTGGTAGGTCTTTAAAACCGTGTGATGACAGATGACACTTTCGACATTGTGATTGTATTTTTCGATTTTGAGGTAAGAAATCAATTTACGTTCTGTTCAGTCGTATTTTTTGACAATTGGAATCAGGCAAGAATAAGTCCAGAGATTGAGTTTGATGATTTTTCGCAGTTGATTTAATGTTTAGAGGTTATAGGCCTGCCTAGGCCCAGACTTGGGCCCATACCCTTGTGGGTCAACCATTCCAACTCAATGCTTATACCTGAGACAATGAATAACTAGACTTGGACCTAGTAAATATATGACCTAGGCCCTACACCCTATATTTCCACAGCCAGAAGTACCTCATTTGGAGTTACACACATGTAGGCCTAGACCATAAATATTGTATAAACATAGGGGCTAGTTCTCGATTCATCTTGCCCGAGACCTAGCCTACTTGATCAAACAAAACTGTGGCGTAACAGAGGAATCGTGAATTGTGTAGTGTCGACCTTGAGCTCATTACTCAATCTCTGTCAGATTAAATATTGAAATATGCATAAATATTCATTGTATCTACATATACAGATGGAAGCTTGGATTCGTTTGAACGCTTTGCCGCGAACAGCACGGAAAAGCATGAGTTGGGAGGGCGATTGAGGTTGCGTTGATCATTTCTTCGTGGAATGACGGACTTCTGTGGATGACATCCGAGACAACTTGCCACAGACGTATGAGTAGAGACAAAGGTTTGTAAGCCTACTCTTGACATTGAAATTTTTTTAAATTTTTTCATTCGTGTTCTCATAAAGATTTCAGTACAATTTCGTAGACCCGCAAAGTCACAAAAAGTTGACTTGTCTGCGGGTCTACTAACATTTTATACATAAGAAAAACAAATTACAAATAAGTATATCAAGTCTGAACACTTACGCGCGTACATTTTGATAATAATGATGAAAATATCAATTTTAATAAAAAAATAATCATAATGACAAGAATCCACATTTTGAAATTATGAACTATTTTCAGTTATTTGGAATATACACTGTTAAATGAAATGGTTTTATTTCTCATGGAATATTAGATAATTTAATGATATCCATTTTTTTAATTCTATTTTTACTGTGGATATTAATATCCACTATTAATATTAATATTACACTATATATAACAGGAATTCATGTAGTAACGTTATCAATACCGGTAGGCGATTCTCTCAACTGCAGTAGACCTTACTACTGGCAAGGCTCATAAATGATGTACCAGTAAAAGTCAACAATATGCTAGCAATGGTCTACTATAGGGTACCGTAAAACTATACCGGCTTAATAATACGGACTGTAGAATATTCTTGTGGCACCTAATTCACTGACACGCCCCCTATTCATTTATTTCATTTGATTCTGTTGAACAACCCCACCAACAGCTACGAGGGTACAAATAGCAACACACAATAATTTCAATGCTTATTTTTATTCTATTACACATCAAATCACACTTCATACAAAATTCACAAAAGTATTTGAGCTTCCAGTGAGAATATGTTGTAGGGGAGCAAATTAAATTACATGTACCTGTAGTAACCGGTCTTTTGAGGAATACAAAAATCATCAATATTATCAATATTTACTATTATCTAGTTTTCTTATACTGTCAAATATTGACAATATTCTATCAAGTCTCATCAGAGTGGAGGAAGAAATTGATCATAGTCCAATAGTAGGCCTGAGGAGTCATGGAATTACGTAATTCCTACGTCCGAGCGTCAAACAAAGACCTAGGACAGAATGGTCGATTGCGTGTATTTAAGTTGACAATTTGTTTGTGTTTGAATAAATATCCACCTCAACTACCGGTTGATAGATTTGAAAGTAATGGGCCGAATATCATCACATTTTATTCAATTCAATCGAGGTCCAGTTGAATTTGATATTAGTTCAATTCAATTTCAGTAGGCCTACTGAAATACAATTTCAATTCCAGTTTTGAATAGTTCATAACATTGTTTGAGTTTTTTAGGAGATTCTGTGTATGCAAATGAACCTGACTGCTGCTACCAATCCTAAACGCAGTTCTCGGGGCTCCAGAAGAGCATCACACCACAGTGCACTGCCGTACATTTTTTCTTCAATAATTTATAGGCTTAAAATTATATCATTCATTACTTGTGAAGGGAATAAATATCAACCAGTTTGTTATTTAATGCGTGTGAATGAATCTTCATTTGAATACCTTGTATTCATCTAGGCCTATATTTTTTCATGAATGTGTTGGGATATGTTATTATTTCAGGTATTTGGCCGCTTCTGCTTCAGCAATCAGAACAAGAGTTTCATCCATTTTTAATGAGGGCCCTGCTTTCGTATTAAGAAAGCAATTCAACATTTTAAATATAAGTCATTTTTGCCTCCTCCATATTCTGACATTCTCCCGTTGCACAGTCGAATGCATCGTCATCTGTCCCTTTTCCCTTCTTCGGAGTCGAAACAACAGATCATGAATAGAATATGTAAAAATTAAATTATGCATCGCAAATGCATTGTGCATCGCTTGTGCATCGCAACTGCTTGATCCTGGACACACTCACTTCAGAAACCCCCAATCGTCGTCAATGTTCTAAGTCAACATCGTTAACTCGTAGAAACTACCATAGCAACCCCCAATCGTCACCGCTTTTATCCTTCGTCAATATAAAACTCTCGTCATATTTATCGTCACAATTGAACAGCAGCACAAGTGTTGCAATTGTCATGTGGAGGTATTTGTAACTGGTATGTAACTACGTAATGTGAAGAAAGTGAAATCAAGTAAAGATCAAGTGTAAATAAAATTGATTGGTGATACGTAATTTAGAGTCTCCTGTTCCTGTCCTGAGCAAGTTGTGTCACAATATATAAATATATATATATATATATATATATATATATATATATATATATATATATATATATATATATATATATATATATATATAAATATATATATAAATATATATATATATATGTATATATATATATATATATATATATATATATATATATATATATATATATATATATATATATATATATATATATATATAATATATATATATATATATATATATATATATATATATATATATATATATATATATATATAATATATATATATATATATATATATATATATATATATATATATATATATATATATATATATATATATATATATATATATATATATATATATATATATATATATATATATATAAATATATAAATATATATATATATATATATATATATATATATATATATATATATATATATATATATATATATATATATATATATATATATATATATATATATATATATATATATATATATATATATATATATATATATATATATATATATATATATATATATATTTATATATATATATATATATATATATATATATATATATATATATATATATATATATATATATATATATATATATATATATATAGAGAGAGAGAGAGAGAGAGAGAGAGAGAGAGAGAGAAATATATATGCATTATTTCAAATTTATTCTTTCCAGTGGACGAATGTATGACTGTATGTATTCACTGCAATAACTAATATGCCATATTTGTGATGAGTTTGATCAATTAAACATCCACTGAATTTTCATCACATCGAATATATCTTCATATGGAATACAAATCATTGAAACTAAAATTATTCTATCAAATGCCTCTGAATGAGTAATAACCATGCCATATTTCATACACCGTATTCACAAATGTCGGCCTACTTCATCATGAAAGAAGTTCGTCTACCATCATGAATAAACACCAACAACTCTGATATGTTCATAACATGTTATAAGATGTTATGTTTATTATTTGTATCGATAGTTGGTATTTTTGTTGTATTATTATTTTTCAGGACGAAGTTATCTATGAGAAACGCAACTGTATATCACCAACAGATGAAATGTTCGAAAAAGCAAACTGGCCACCATCTTGAGGATCAAATATACTCTCAAATCAAATTTCATCAAACATCGAAATAACGCACAGTATACATATCTTTATTTTCAGAAATCAAATTGACCATTGACCGAGGTCGTATGGAAGAATTATTTGTCATTCCTAATCGGAAAATATCACAATTCTCAATTAGTGGCGTAGCCAGGGGGTTCAGGGGGGGCACGTGTGACCCTGGACGTCTCATTGTGTTTCGGCGCCCTTCTAGGATTCATTGTTAATTGTGATTATTCACATTTCACTGGTGAAATTGATATATTTGTATATGTATTCGATACTGAAATCTGAGATGTCATAATAATCATTGTCCGATGTTTTCATAGGCATATCGCGTAAGCATTTCCTGGAGTTCCATACCGACAGTCATTATACAGATTTGCAGCTGATGTTTGCGATATGCCAATACAAGTGTTCTGTCCAAGATGCATTGAGGGCTTGTTTGCGGCCGAGAGATGGTGCCTTCACTCATCTTCAAACACTTGCCATTCAACGAGGATAATTATGTGTAATATGGATCGCTGCTGCATCTGGTGGTGTTTTGTAGAAACTTCACGCATTGCCTTCCATATACCGAAAAAAATATCAGAATCTAGGATGCAGTGGGAAATAAGAGGTTATTAAGAGGTTTATTTTACTTCAGTTGGATTCAAAAGATTATCCTTATGTTATCAATTCAATTCCAAATCATTTTATCCACAGTCTCAAATAATCATACAGAATGCATACACAGACAATTAAAACATACACGATGAAGAGTATACTGAATGGGAATAAACATTATGAAGTTGTAATTTAGGTTATGTATGTGAAATATGTTCATCTGATATTGTCAATTTGTCATGTGATTATCACAATGGTTTTTGGAGTTATTGTATAACAGTTTCGAGATTCCCCTTTTTAGCGTGTTCACCACACTGTGGAAACTCACTTATATGTTTGATTCAAAAGGGACCGAAAAAACCTATTCGTCGCGTAGAATCGCTGAATTTCTAGGTGAATTGAAAATAATTGAGCTTGGTTTATGCAAATTTTCACAATCTTCGACTTCGTAGTAATAAAACTTGTCCACATAGCCTGTATATTTTCTAATTAATGAATCAAAGGAAAACTGCTTTGGCCACGCCCACTTTTTGTCGTGGCGTAGGTTATTTCTTGCGCGTTAATAGAATCGCTGGTTTTCCACGTGAATTAGAAATTTATGCGCTTAAAAGTTGTAATCAGTTATAATCTATGGCCATACAATAATAACTTCTGTCCACGTAGCCTAAATATTCTATAATTAAATAAAAACCGAAAAAATGTGGATAGCACCCAGTTTTGGTTTTCTCGTAACCATGGTGACGTGTTATGAACAACGGATGTGTTTATATTATCTTCTGCTTTTAATCTGATTCATCAGTACTTTTGAGTGACAAAACAAGCCTTTTTTCAATTCAGTCAAAATCGACAAGCAGTTCTATACAAGCCTACTTCAAGGAAAGTATCAGCGCCAAATATTATATGACATTATTGAAGTTGTATTGAAGATTACATATGCTTCATAGGCTAGGCTTCTTAGCCTTAGTTTCTGAAGATATTGCTGAATTTTTGAAGATATTTGTTAATCATCTGTCAAATACCAACTTTTCTTAGATTTATCATAAGAATTAGTTTCCTTACGTTAATTTACGGTCAGTATTGGTGAACCGTAAGTATATACACTAATAATTATTCAACTATTTCAACTTTTTTGAAGATGACAGCGTTCAATTTTGATCGAGCAATACCTACATCGTAGGTTACTGACATATATTTTAAATTTGATTTTTTTTACTTTGGATAAACAGAATAGGGCCTATGACTATCAGATACGTAACAAGATGAGCAACATGGCATATTTCCTATCCTTTTAACATTAGACCATTTTTACCATGATGGAAGCAGCTCTAGTGGCATTACCTTTACGATGAATTGCCGAAACTAGCGTGTAAATGCCGTCGAATTCAAGCCAGTTTCGAGGGCAAGATTTACGTCGGCATTTATTATTCAGGTAATTATCATCTTATTTCTTCATAACCTTCTCTAGTGACCATAAAAACTAGAAAGCTCAACAAAGCTTGACATATTTCCCTCTACTAAGTGCAAGTAATATATAGGCTTAAATGTTGACATATTATGTATCCAAACATGTTTAGCCATGACATGCGCTGACGTGTACATTTCTGAGATTCGCAATTTCGAATAAAATCGTACATATTAGGCTCATATTTCAATGTATAGAACATAGTTGTATAATTGCATTGCTTTTTTTTACATTGGGTCTTAACGACGCACTATATTGATGGCTACGATCTATTGGCGTCGGTGGATGATGAATGAGATGGAAGGTTATTTCATCAGGTGTTTTGAATGGTGGCAAGGAGTCAGTCGTGGCCTGTTAAGGAGCCATCCCAGTATCAACCTGGACCCTTACCTAATAAATTCGGTGCTAGCTCCAAGAGGCTAGGACTCCGATTGGTTGATGTTCACTAGGAGAGCTATCTGTCATGGCAACTGTCTGGTCTCTGTGTATTTCCATTGTTGTTAGCACAAAATCCAGGCCCTGCTCTTGAGGTGAGCTACGAAATGTGATGAACTTATTCAGTCCAAGAGACCGTGGATTTGTTTTTCCAATATTTTGTCATTGTTGGTAGCTCTCCTAGTGTACATTGACCAATCAAAGTCCTGGCCTCCTGGAGCTAGCTAGCACCAAGACAAAATTTCGAGTGGTTTATTAGGTAAGGGTCCTGAACGCCAGAGGGAAACCACGAAAAACTCCTCACAGGATGATCGACCATGGCAGGAATCGAACCCCGGTCTCCCGAATGATGGTTTAGTGTGTTACCACTCGGCCACGGGTCTCGATGCATTGCTTCTGATCTTTCTCGTAGATGATGACTGATTATCCAGTTATCAATTGGTAAATATAGCAGTCTGGCTCTTAACTAGCTCTTACAACGTTTTAAAAGTTCAGATTCGCCAATTCAAATGAAATTGATTCCAACATTGCTTATTGCAGTTGGGAAGAGCTGGATTCACAAATTGCATTATATCTATCACTTATGTACATCAACATGCAAAACTACCAGCAAATTATCATAAAATATGGTGATTCACGAGTTAACTGCACCACAATGGCGTAGGCCACATCTGGGGCAAGTTATATTAACTGTGCAATATTGGCCGATAGATTTTGCTCATTTATTCCATGGACTGGATGTTCTAAAAAGACTGATCCTAGGCGTTTACAGATATTTTCAACATGGCATTCAATTGTTTCCACTTTACGGTATATGGTTGAAAAAAAACGAAAAGTGTCAAAGTGAGAAGGCTTAGAAGGTAAGGAAAACTGGAAGGCAAAATAGACCAGTCAAGATGAAAAAATCTCAACCAATTGAGTTCTGTTGCATCCGATAATAACTAGGCCTATCATTTGCTCAACACTGGCATGGATTACCGTTCTACAGAAAGAAACATGTCGCGTAATTGACAATAATTAATGGTAGGAAACCACAGAAAAATACAGGAGCCTAAGACAAAACTTTGGCAGTGCCACACAGAAAGCAATGCTAGGGCCTACAATAAATTGTGATATCACTGTAATCTGCATGGCAAACAGAACAGCATTAACCTAATATTCGGTAAATTGCTCGAACTGATTATTAGGTCCACAGCAAAATTTCTACTCATAATACCTTCCTTGGAGATATTCATAATTGAATCTGGTACAAATATTGTGCAATTGAAGCTAAGGTTTTACAATTTTTTCTAAATATGCGAGTTGGCCTAGGCACCTCAATAATATAATTTGACTCTTGGAATAATAATTTGAGCTGTACAGCAAAATGAGAACACATAGGCCAACTCACTCATTTTCACTAAAATATGTACTGGTTCAATATTGTGAATAAATCTACTTAGTCTTGAATCGATTCACAACTATTCAATAGTACAATACATTGAGAATATCAACTAGCCTACGCCCGTACTTGTGGGTACATACGCGGGCATTATCATATTAATAACTACTGACCCTATAACCTTTTGGCTATGAGTTCAGCCATTGAAATTCAATGGTTCAGCTAGGCAAGCTTGGACAACTGTGATGATATATACGATTTCTTGGATAAAAACTTTTGTTTCTCCAAGTACAAAATATTCCAATGAAATGGTGTGATTTCAGTCAAGCGATGAAGTTGTCTCGGTTCATTTGGAAGAGATGTCTGCCGAGTTGAGTGAAGCTTGAAGTGCCACGATAGACCGTTTCCACCCAGAAAACTCAGGCCTCTCTCATCTCTCAATACATACCAGCAATGAAAAACACTACGATCTATACATCATGATGTTCATCATATTTGTATTTGAATCTAGTGCTCTACTGGGGTAAATTGTTTGCTAGCCCTTGCTGCAAGTGACATCCAAGTGACGCAGACAGGAACATTATGGCTTATGACAGCTAGGGCGTGCCGTATGCTTCATCAAAATTAAATCACCGGTGCGTGATATAAATAATTATCATGAACTTTTTTTTTCAATACCATCAAAATTTGATACAGAATCATTGCTCCCCAATCAAGGCTATGGATGAAAGGTAGGATCGTTTGGACGGGGTACCACAAGGGCGATCTCACCACCTCATGTTAATTATTCGAAACCAATTTCAGTATTTCTAAAAGATTAGTATTTTTTCAAATATTTAGATATGAATAATATAAATATAAATATTTGATATTTTTTTAATAATATTTTAAAGATTCAATTCTTGAGATTAGTAGCAGGCACCGAAGAGGGTAGACGTGTTTCGCGATCGCTCTCGCTAATATTTGTGTGTGTCACCAACATAAAGTTGGTGACTTCAGGCATTCATAGCACAGTTTTCGAGTGTTTGTTCCTCTGTCTCGATAAAATGAATGTAAAAGATAAAAGTAAGAAGATTACTACAACGCGAAGTAATAGTAAAGACTTGGACAGTCCCCGTGTGACAGAGGGAACTAAAGTTTTTGACTGCATGGAGAATTTTGTTGTGACATTGGATAATATCAGCAAGGACATACCCGGCATCGAGGCGCTCATCTCCGTTTTTCGTTTGATTCTGCAGCCTTTGCAAGATATTAATAAATCCGTTCTGCGTCAAGAGCGTTTGCAAGAAGATTCGCTTCAAGAAAATAAACGGCTGGCCGAGAAGGTAGATTTACTGATTATTGACATAAACTCTTGCAAGAAGGAAAACATAGTGCTCAAGGACGAAAACAAACGACTCGTCTCTCAACTGAATGACCTTGAACAATATCCCCGTAATTATAATATAGAAATCCAGGGTGTCCCTACTAACCCCAACGGTGAAAACACGTATTCGCTAGTTAAAGATATCGTTAATGTGATAGGAAGTAACATTTGTGAAGACGACATCGAATACTGTCATCGCATTCGTACCCGCGACAACTCAGCAAATAAACCGCCAACTATCATCGCCAAGTTTTATTCGCGAAGAGTCAAAGAGGACATTCTGGCTAGAAAGAAGAAGACGAAGACTATTTGCGCCTCGGATATTGGTCTCTCCAACTCTAAACAGAACATTTATATTAACGAGCATCTCACCAAAAGTAACAAGAATCTTTTTTGGCTGGCGCGAAACGCGAAGCCTCTGGGTTTCAAATTTGCGTGGACGAGGGGAGGTCGAGTATACATGCGCAAGGACGAGTACTCGCCTGTTATTCTTATCAAGACTTTGGCTGACATAACTGTGCTAGAAATAGCGGACATTTGATCGCAATAATACACAGCGAGTGAGTAGTTTTTTTGTTGATGGAAGAGTGGTCTGAACTAAACAAAAAATTACTAGCACCTATAGCTTCTACAATTGTATATGATGAAATTGAATCTATTGATTCTATTTTCGAACCTCTGAATGGTTCAAAAATATTTCACCAAAACATAAGAAGTGTGAAAAAACATTTGGATGAGTTTTGCACATTACTAAACGAATTAAGTTTTAAATTTGACATTATCATCCTAACAGAAACACATCCCTCATCGAGCGTTCCTTTCATTATACCTGGCTATTCTACAACCTTCTTTATTTCGCTAAATTCTTCGTCCGGTGGAATTATTGTTTTTGTTAATGTTGATCGTTTATTAAGTGTCACAGTCGAACCTGTGAATGACATCAAAAATGCTAACACTGCTCGCATAAACTTTACATTTCAATCAGATACTTACTCTATACTTGCAGTGTACAGATCACCCTCTACCAATGTCAGTTCATTCATAGACGAGATAAATACATTTATATCTACTGCATTACCTTGTACACATCAATTTCTAATTGACGACATCAATTTGAATCTACTGGACGAAGAGTCTGCGCTTATTAATGATCAAATCAACATCTTATACTCAAATGGTTTTCTTTCTTACATAAACTTGCCTACGCGTGATACCTCGTTTTCAAAATCTTGTATCGATCATATTTTTGTTGAATCAAAAAAAAATTATTCCCCTCTTCCCGATTCACTAAATATGTCTATTACTGACCACTACCCTATTTTTTTCAGTTGGATGAATATAAGTAATAACGGAAATAATAAAGATAAAAATAATAATATAGAGAAACTTTTTTTGAACATGGTGAAGTTCAAGCAGTTGATAGAAGCAGAGAATTGGTCCACTGTAACGGATTTAATGAATGTTGACGAGGCTTTAAATTCTTTCACCACTAAATTCAAAAATAGCATCGATAAAGCTTCAGACACAATCCTTTTGAAAAACAATTCTTAATTTCGTAAAATTAAATCTTGGATTACTCCTGGTCTAGTAGTTTCTATTCGCAAGCGTGACGCACTGCACAGGCAACTGGCTGAATTGCGAGCGCGCTCCTCTAAGTATGGTAATAATTATGATGATGAGGTGTCAATACTGAAACAAAGATATACATTGTATAGAAATTTTCTAAATAAATTGATTTACAGAACAAAATTTTTATATTAAAAAAAAAAATTGAATCAAGTCGAGACGATCCTAAAAAAACTTGGGCAACAATTAATGAGTTGACTGATAGGAAAAAATGTAGTTCACGTCCTATCGAAGAAATATCGATTAATGGTACACTAATCAACGCCTTGGATCACCCAAAAATTGTAGCTGACGCTTTCGCAAATTATTTTTCCAATGTTGGCAAAAATTTGGCATCTTACATTAGGAACGTGATTTCAACTAATCCTAGTCAAGACCAATCTTCTTCCAGACACTGTAGTGATCAACACGGACAAAGTCTCGCCAACTCAAACTCTATGTTTTCATCCCCGGTTACTTGTAATGAAATAATTTCTCATATTTCAAGCCTAAAAGATAATTCAGCAAATGGTGTCGACGATATAAGTGTTATATCAATCAAATCAGCTGGTCAACATATTGCTCCTTCACTTGCCCATATCTTTAATCTATGTTTCGAATCGGGTGTTTTCCCACAAAATTTCAAGATTTGCAATAATCATCCGAATACATAAAGCGAATGACCAATCTAAACCTGAAAATTACAGACCCATTCCTCTTTTAACTCACTTTTCTAAATTACTTGAAAAATGGATCAAAAGTGGACTAATGAACTTTTTGGACAAATTCCAAATTTTATCCCCTGATCAATTCGGTCTTATACCAAAACTCAGTACCAATTACGATATTTGTGGATTAACTAGTAAACTTTATGAATCTATGGACGATGGTTATAAATCATTAGCAATCTACCTCGATTTAGCAGAAGCTTTTGACACCGTTGATCATCAATTGCTATTGCAAAAACTCTACGACATTGGAATACGAGGCCTTCCTTTAACTTTATTTGAAAATTATCTTTTAAATAGACAACAATCCGTTAAAATCAATAAGACTCTGAGTGACCTAAATTTAATCGTGTGTGGTGTACCACAAGGGACTGTGTTGGGGCCTATCCTTTCCAATATGTATATCAATGAACTGTGTAATTTAAATTCAACTGGTAGTGTCGTAACATATGCAGATGATTCGGTTCTTCTGTTCAAAGGTGATAACTGGCACCAAGTTTTCCAAAATGCTAATAATTCTCTGCAAATTGTTTATAACTGGTTAAATAAAAACCTTTTGACCCTTAATGAATCCAAAACTATCTACATAGCTCACACAATTAATTCAAAAACTCAACCCAGGTCGGATTTCTGTTCAAAACTTCACTCACCTAATTGCTTTTTAAACATTGATTGTAACTGCTACAATTTTCAGTCGCGTGATAATACTAAATATTTAGGCATTATTATTGACAGACACCTCAAGTGGAATGCACATATATCATCTATTATCACTAAAACTCATAATATTCTGTATATCTTCTACAGGCTGAGGCACGTCCTCAACCAAAAGTTGATTCTCACTGCTTACAAATCTTTAGCGATGGCCGTAATACAATATGGCATTACTTCCTGGGGTGGGGCATATTAATCTGCCATGGAACGTATTACTTTGATGCAGAAATTATTATTGGAAATTATTTTAAATTAAACCCAAACATTTCTCCACTGATGAAACTTATGGAATCGCTAATGTGCTTGATGTATGACAAATCTATATTAAAATCGTCTCAATTTACTTCAAAATTCATTTCGGAAAATATAAACAATCAATTTGCACATCAGCTGATTGGATGAGCGAAGCGAAGACTCAATTACACTATACCGAAAAAAAGTGCCTGTTTTTTTTTTCTTTTTTTTTTTCGCGCTCCACAGGTCAGAAATTTTTTTTAAATCAGTTGAAACTTGGCACACACATGAACCCCTATCTGACTTGATGCTGTATAGTTTTGAGGCACGATCGGATGAACAACTTCTGAGAAAACTCATTCCAAAGTTTTCAAAAATCCCATTAGAATAAGCCAGAGGAAAACATCTGAGAGGATTCAAATTCTCAGAGAATTTCAATCTTATAATTATACACATTATTCCGAACTTTTACTCAAATCGGATCAACCGTTTCGATGTAAAAAAATATATAATGTTATTTGTGTCAATTAATATTCAAAGCTATTAAGATACCTATTGAATCAAAGCAACAAGTGTCACCACTTGATTGTAAACGATTAAAACAAAGCCTTCTTCATTATTATATAAATTATTAATGGAAAATAAGATGGCAGTGATGTAATGGTTTGGATCTCAAGGTGTATATATATATAATAACCAATCCAAAGATAAGTTTAAATGTTCCAGCTCATCCATCAACGCGGAAACACATAACGCGTTTGCCTGGTGATAGTAACATACAACTAACAAGGAGCATGAATAAACTTACTTTGGCTATACCTATGAAAAAGAAACAGATTGGTCAACAAAGTGCAGAGTTCATTGGACCCCACTTATTCAATAGGATTCCGTTGCACATACGAAATATTACAAGTATTTATATCTACAAAAAACAGTTACACGATTGGCTGAAATTATCTGGCAGGCAGTTTTGTTAGATGAGCGTAGCGAAGCTTTCCATTTCACACCCTGAAAAAAAATGGGCTTCGTTTTTATGTTTGTTTTTTTGTAATTATGTACGCGGCATACAGATCAGAGAAATGAATCAATCAACTTGAAACTTTTTCTGAAGGTTGGTGTCATACCAGAATAGGTTGGGATTGTTTTTCAGAAAAATCGGTTAGACGGTTTTTCCGGAAAAAATCGGAAAGTTTGAAATATCCTCATAAGAATAACGCGGAGGAAAAATACTTGAAAAACAAGAATTTTTCGAAAGCTCTCAAATTTTCACCGAATATGAACAATACTATTGAACACCTTTTCAGAGATTTTTGCAACAATCGAATGAGAAATAACAAAGAAAACGCAATAAAAGTGGACATTTTCTGAATATTTTGATCAATTGGATTTGCAAAGTGTATATGCGACAGGTTGCAGCATTATAAATATCAACAAGATGCAAGTAAGGTTTTTAAGCGTTCAAAGTAATCCAAGGTCCGTAGATGTATATTGAGCTGACAAGTTATTATTTTTCATTCTAGATTTCCATACTTCTAAGCTCATCTCACAACGCGCATCCTGCGTTTTCCTAGTTCTAAACAAGTATACAGGAATTAATTTTCAGCTGTTTACGCATTTTTCATATAGCCCTTATCCTTATATTATTAGATTCATCGTAATTAAAGTCGTTCAGTTTCTTTCATTTATATCAATAATCAATTATTCACTCATCAAAAACCTCTACGTAACTTTTTTTTCTGTTATTTCAACTAGAGGAAGCTATTTCAAAATGTTTAATTCATTCAAGGGTGATACCTACACTATTCGCAATTTTTTTCTATGTTAATATACTAACATCTATTTATCAATGTCCTTGGTTCATAATTCCACAATCTTTTACTACGATTATTTAATTAACACCTATTTGTTCATTTCATGTCTTTGTTTCCTAAATTTTCAGCTACTAAAAATCTATTATTGTATTATAACTTACTGTCAGCCCGCACACGAATATATCAGATTCTTAAGATGCTACTAGTCGGTCGCGATTTCAGCATAAAATGAATGTATTTTCATTTAACTATCATGAGCCAACGACACGTTCGATGACTTTCAAATTTTGAGTGTAATTCAGTCACAGGTCAATCTGATTTGACGACGTACTTTTGTTTCTCAAATATTTTTTTGTTCATATATAAACTTCAATCAAACTAAGGCGAAATTCAGTGATTTTTCTGATTTCATGTCATGTAATAGCGCCTCGGTGATCGCGCACACATGACATTTAATTTGAGTTACAGTCAAGATACATCCTTTAACTATACACCCCAAAAATTTGACAACAATCGCTTGATTGGTTTCTTCACAGTTACTGTTCACAATTAGCGTGTTTTTCTCGTGTGACCACATTACACATTTCTTAATATATCTAAAGAAACTCAAACGCCTGAGGGGTATACGCCTTCTTATACATATTTGTATATTGGGTAGTCTATCGATGTCACCCGATAACACGTCGTACACAATCATTCACCGCCGAGTCAAAAGAGATTATTTATTAGCAAAAATATGTCAAGATAAGAACGCAAAGGACAGATGATATTTGCCGCTACCTCATTTGGCGTATCGACACACCAAGCCGTTTGTGCTAATTGATGGTGGAGACGCTCAATCGGTTCTTTCACATTCAGACTAGAAGTCACTTTGTCAAAACGTGTCAACTAGAAGTCGGCTGAAAGTAGAGATTGCTGAAGCAATCATTTGGCCACGTGGACTGTGAGTATGTTTTCGCAGAAATAAATGTTTCATTAATCGGTACAAAATGACCTAGAAGTCTCAAACCAAAAAATTACTTCACATTCATTACTATACCAAAAATGTGATGCTATCGATTAGGTAATCGTATTGAATTATGAAACCAATTAGAAAATTGGTAATTACTAAACATACTTGTTTTATGTCTAGGTTGGTTAGTTGTCACCTCACGGTCATGGAACATTGTTATTGATTATTGACTCTTATTAGTTTTTTCACGCTTTTTTCACACACAGTCCTCTCCATCTTTGCACAACCATTTACGAATTCATGTTTCAACAAGTTTTATGGGATCTATATGATTCTTGCCATTTATTTCTACATTTAAACTACCTGTCCATATAACTAGCCTCACCAAACTTCCATCTATCAAATACAACCTGAAATTTTTCCTACTCCAGAACCCTATGTCCTCAATGAATTCCTTACTTCGAAGTCACACTAGAGTTAGACAATCATTGCATCATAGCATAGTCCTATATAATATCATTCAGTCTTCTTCAATCATATCTCTCTGTCTCCTCATTTTCATATCTAGTTGTAAGTTTTTATATTTCCTATATTTGTACCATGTGCAAATCTTTGGACTGAATAAAATGAAAAATAAACAAGGGTGAGCGAGCTCACCCTTGGACGCCCTCATATAGAAAATTGAATCTTAAATTGATTGCTTCTATTGACAGAAATTTTGAAAACATTGCTTCTATTTACAAAAAAAAAGTCACAAGATTTCTTCTATTGACATAAAATCCTGAATTAACTCTTCTGATCAACAGAGTAGAGTATGCCCACCTTTGATATTTCACTTATAGGCGTAATAATCCAATACTTTCATTAAATGCTTATTTTTCTATGTTGCTTAACGACCCCACCATTAGCTAGGTTATGGAGGGTACAAATGAGCGGAAGATGAAAAACAGTGAGCTGATGATAGATGAAAGAACATTTGAAAATAAAACATACTTTACTCAGGATTTGAACATGCGGCCCTGGAACCAGAAGCAGATGCGCTACCACTAGGTTCTAGACCAAGGGGGACGGTTAAAATGCTTCTACTGGCAGAAAGCCTTCAATATATATATATATATATATATATATATATATATATATATATATATATATATATATATATATATATATATATATATATATATATATATATATATATATATATATATATATATATATATATATATATATATATATATATATATATATATATATATATATGGTATATATATATATATATATATAATTATATATATATATATATATATATATATATATATATATATATATATATATATATATATATATATATATATATATATATATATATATATATATATATATATATATATATATATATTGCTTCTAGAGGAATAAAACCTTGTATTACAACCTTGCATTGTGTAAAGAAACCTGAAAAAAAAATCGAAAGCAATATTTGTATGTATAGTGGTCTTAGTTTTGTGTACCACACATGGTGTTGATAGTCAACATGCATATTATTCCCAAAGCATGAACAAATGGCCCAAAGTCCATTCATATAAGCGTGTTAGGGCCGGTTGCAAGCACTTTATGCCGACAAATCCTCTGCTGGATAACTCTATCGGCCAGATAACTTTTGTGCGCATTTTACAAGTGACCGATTTCCGACAACCTTACAAAACCAATAACATTTAGAAGTTGGTATTGAATTTTGACTGCTATTTGCCATAATCGAACTCATCGAACGCTCGAGTTATGAGCTACCTTCGTTCAGCATTGTCTTTGAGAGGTCTTGAAAACCGTGTGATGACAGTTGACACTTTCGACATTGGGATTGTATTTTTCGATTTTGAGGTAAGAAATGAATCCACGTTATTTTTAGTCGTATTTTTTGACAATTGGATTCGGGCAAGCATAAGTCTAGAGATTGAATTTGATGATTTTTCACAGTTGATTCAATGTTTAGAGGTTATAGGCCTAGGCCCAGACTTGGGACCTTACCCTTGTGGGTCTACCATTCCAACTCAATGCTTATACCTGAGACAATGAATAACTAGACTTGGACCTAGTAAATATATGACCTAGGCTCTACACCCTATATTTTCACAGCCAGAAGTACCTCATTTGGAGTTACATACATGTAGGCCTAGACCCTAAATATTGTATAAACATATGGGCTAGTTCTCGATTCATCTTGCCCGAGACCTAGCCTACTTGACCAAACAAAACTGTGGCGTAAGAGAGGAATCGTGAATTGTGTAGTGTCGACCTTGAGCTCATTACTTTATTTCTGTCAGATTAAATATTAAAATATTCATCAACATCACATTGTATCATCATATACAGATGGAAGCTTGGATTCGTTTGAACGCTTTGCCGCGAACAGCACGGAAGAGCATGAGTGGGGAGGGCGATTGAGGTTGCGTTGATCATTTCTTCATGGAATGACGGACTTCCGTGGATGACATCCGAGACAACTTGCCACAGACGTATGAGTAGAGACAAAGGTTTGTAAGCCTACTCTTGACATTGATTTTTTTTTCTCCGTGTTCTCACAAAGATTTCAGTACAATTTCGTAGACCCGCAAAGTCACAAAAAGTTGACATGTCTGCAGGTCTACTAACATTTTATACATAAGAAAAACAAATTACAAATAAGTATATCAAGTCTGAACACTTACGCACGTACATTTTGATAATAATGATGAAAATATCAATTTTAATAAAAAAATAATCATAATGATAAGAATCCACATTTTGAAATTATGAACAATTTCAGTTATTTGGAATATACACTGTAAAATGAAATAGTTTTATTTCTCATGAAATATAAGACAATTTGATACGGGTAATATCCATCTTTCAAATTCTATTTCCACTGTGGATATTAATATCTACTATTAATATTAATATTACACTATATATAACATGAATTCATGTAGTAACGTTATCAATACCGGTAGGCGATCCTCTCAACTGCAGCAGACCTCACTACTGGCATGGCTCATGAATGAAATACCAGTAAAGGTCAGCAATATGCTAGCAATGGTCTGCTATAGGGTATCGTTAAACTATACCGGCCTAGGAATACGGACTGTAGAATACTCTTGTAGCACTAAATTCACTGACACGCCCCCCATTTACTTATTTCATTTTGATTCCGTTCAACAACCCCACCAACAGCTACGAGGGTACAAATAGCCACACACAATAATTTCAATGCTAATTTTTATTTCATTACACATCAAATCACACTTCATACAAAATTCACAAAAGTATTTGAGCTTCCAGTGAGAATATGTTGTAGGTAGCAAATTGAATTACATGTAGTAACCGGTCTTTTGAGGAATAATAAAATCATCAATATCATCAATATTTAATATTATCTAGTTTTCTTATACTGACAAATATTCACAATATTCTATCAAGTCTCATCAGAGTAGAGGGAGAAATTAATCATAGTCCAATAGTGGGCCCAAGGAGTTATGGAATCACGTAACTCCTACGTCCGAGCATAAAACAAAGACCTTGGACAGAATGGTCGATTGCGTGTATTTAAGTTGACAATTCGTTTGTGTTTGAATAAATATTCACATTAACTACCGGTTGATAGATTTAAAAGTAATGGGCCGAATATTATCACATTTTATTCAATTTAATCGAGGTCCAGTTGAATTTAATATTAGTTCAATTCAATTTCAGTAGGCCTACTGAAATACAATTTCAATTCCAGTTTTGAATAGTTCATAACATTGTTTTGTTTTTTAGGAGATTCTGTGTATGCAAATGAACCTGACTGCTGCTACCAATCCTAAACGCAGTTCTCAGCGCTCCAGAAGAGCATCACACCACAGTGCACTGGAGTACATTTTTTCTTCAATAATCTATAGGCTTAAAATTATATCATTCATTACTTGTGAAGGAAATAAATATCATCCAGTTTGTTATTTAATGCGTGTGAATGAATCTTCATTTGAATACCTTGTATTTATCTAGGCCTATATTTTTTCATGAATGTGTTGGGATATGTTATTATTTCAGGTATTTGGCCGCTTCTGCTTCAGCAATCAGAACAAGAGTTTCATCCATTTTTATTGTGGGCGTTGCTTTCGTATTAAGAGAGCAATTCAACATTTTGAATATATAAGTCATTTTTGCCTCCTCCATATTCTGACATTTTCCCGTTGCACGGTCGAATGCATCGTCATCTGTCCCTTTTCCCTTCTTCGGCGTCGAAACAACAGATTATTAATAGAATATGTAAAAAGTAAATTATTCAATTGTATTAGGCGTATATATTTCTTTCATCAACATCAAAACTTGATGCAAAATTATTGTTTCCTAATTGAAGGTAGGATTGTTTGAACGGGGCACCACAAGGGCGATCTCACCACCCCATACATGGATTATGCATTATAGGCATACACGGATTATATCAAAACATGAACTGTCGTTTGATTTCATATTTGAAAAAAGAGCAACTACAACTAGGTAATGTCTCGAGTGTAAATAATAACTTAAAGGTACAGTAATGTCAAAACACTTCACGATATCATGTTAAAGTAATTATCATACATTCACACATAGTAACGGGCAACGAGAACAGTCGAGTGAAAATGGAATGTCAACTTTACATGCGGGGCAGAAATATAGATCGGTAAAGGAAATTCGCTTGTAATATTTTATGTACAATTTCACATACACATTGTCAATTTACAAAGACGGTGAATACATTCGAATACAAAAGAGGTGGTAAAGTTCAAATTGAAGAATGTTCAAAGTATGATAAATGCAGATTGTTAGCAAAGGAACTTATGATTGTGATATTACAACCCTTCGATCTGTCATTATCTCTTCACATATTCACTCTTCATGTGTTGCGGAAGGCGAGGGGAATTTAGGACCCGGTTCGATCCCTGCCGCCTTCCTTCCACCTTCACAGAGGTTTTCATAATTTCCCTCTGTAGTCTAGGCTAATGCTGGGATGATTCCCACAATATAGGCCACGACTGCTTCCTTCCCACTCTCCTTCCCATTACTTCGAGAAACCTTCATCTCATTAATCATCCATCCGACGCCAATAGATCTTGGCTATCATTACAGTTTGCCGTCAAAACCCAATACTGTATAGAAAACTTGAGACACTATCTCGTTTGTAAATTTTAAATACATTTTTTAAATGTATCTTGTATCTGAAATAGGCCTACTCAAAATTCAAGTATCTGTATGTAGTTTTCAGATACTTGAAGTTGACCGGGTTTCCAGTTCTGATTCTGTTTTGTCGTCCAACACGATATCGGTACGATTTTTGTCATGCCTATTTCCACTTGGCTGTGTCGTAACGTTTTCGTGACGTCGTAGCCATAGCCGTCATTACCTCGACTCACGGCTTCTTTGAATGTGAGAAATTGAGCTGTCAGAGTACAATATATATTTTTGAATAACATCGAAACTTGATAAAAAATCATTGTTCCCCAATTAAGGCCAAGGATGAAAGGTAGGATCGTTCGGACGGGGCACCACAAGGGCGATCTTATTACCCCAAGAATACAAATTGACACACTTTTCTCAGGTCGTGCCGTTGTTATTTTACAAACAGGAAGATTGTCCTGTACCATCTGAATAAATAATTCTACTTCAAATGGCATAGCAATTCTGGACACAAAATCTAAGAACGTGATTCTAAAAGTGTGGTGATGTTTGGAATTGCAGTTAGGATATGAGGATCGATATTTTAATGAATCGATTTTTTTTGTGTCGCTCAATATAAATCCAAACAACCGGAGCCAGATGGATTGCAATCGCAGTGTAACTTACGGTGTTCGTAATTTCGGCCGACAAAAGTTGGAAGTTGAGTCAATAATCAAGGGAACGAAATGATGTCGTAAACCGGCATGTTTTTAGGTGAATACTGGCTTGTGATTGTCCGTTGGGAAAATTGTGTCGGACAACAAGAAAAAATGGGTAGGCTTACTGGAAACCCTGCTTCAGAGTATTTTTCCCATGTCTGATTACACTGTAATCTTCGAGTTTAATAAATAGTTTGAATTTATTCTCAAGGCCATCGAAAAATGAGAAGAACTACTTCTGTCAAATGAATATGATAATTTCAATCAACTAATGCTGACCCATCAAACTTCATTGATTATGAACTCATCAAAAATTAATTCAACATATTTTGTTCGGTTTATTTTAATAGTCCGCTTTAATTCTGTGATTACACCAACGTTTGGAAAAAGTTTTGATTAGTTACACACTCTCTTATATGTATACCACATTCCCACGTACAAAAGAGAACATAAAAACGAAGCCCGATTTCGTTCGTCAAGTGAAATGAAGTCTTGGCTCCATGGAATAAAAAAATCGACAACAATAATCTGTTGGTGGGGCATTCAACAAGCAATAATCAATCAGCATGGTTGAATGTATCATTTCATTTTGTCATGACTCACTTGCAACTCATTGTCACTAAAAACTAGGAATACTCAACATGATAAACTATGTGTTTGTTGCATGTAAGAAGAGCGATCTACACACAAAAATGTATTTCTCTCATCATGTGACAACTGATTGTGAAAGTTTGGTAGCGTATTTGCAATTACTGCCTCAATATGCATGAGAGTGACATCGCTCATCCAATAATTGAATTCGGAAATGCCTAGACTGAAATATTTAATTTTTCATAAGACTTTGTCGTACTCTACAACAATCAGTGTGGTAGTAGTAGAGTAGATATTTATTCAAGCACTGAATGCTATTTTTTTACATAGGCCTACATACATGGTTACAAAAGATGACATAAGATTGGATAATAAAACAAAGTGTTCACAATCAAAAAGTAAAAGAAAGCAAGTTATATTCGAATTAATAAATCACTCGATAGTGTGATTAAATTACTATGTTAAATGTCTCATGTATGTATTATTCATCAGTATTTTCTGATGATGGGCTACTTTTGTGATTTTCCTTTGTAGCCTAATCACAGAATAAGTGATTGATTGCAATAAAACAATCCAATCCATGTACAATAATTGTACCCGTCAATGTATATATTTATCAAATCTCAAACAAATGAAACCATCAAAGAAATAACAGCGAGGCCTGTACATTAGCGACACGCCTACTACTCTCCTTGCATCATACGTCCCCGGCATGCAAAAACTCAACTCGGAGAGCAAGCAAGCTTCCTGCCGCCTCTCAAGGGACCATCCCAGTATTGACCTGAATGACAGAGAATAACCAAAAAAAAACTCTGTCAGGATGGTCCACCATGGGCCTGTACATGTAGGGTACCGTACCACCCTTGGGTTGCATAACTGATACACCGAAAATATGGTGCATCGAGAAAAACGTAGGCTTACACTGAAAATCCAGTAGGCCTACACCGTAAGCATTATTTCAGATGATGACTGAATAGGGAGGCTACGATATTGCATTTGGATAGTGTGAGACTATCCTCTTTTCCCCACAATAATATACTAGCCATCATGCATGAAAATATTGTTCTTGCGGTGTACGAGATTTTCGGTTCAAGTTAGCTTAGCCTAACTCAACTTGACTCTAACATCAGATCCCAATCTGTGTATGACAGTTCAGTGTACTAGCAACTAATAACCTCAGCAACGTACCTGCTTTAACTCTGGCCAGGTATGCTTATTTTCAAGAGGGAAGGATATGAACTGGAGGGAGTGTTCAACCAATGCGTTGCTAATGTCACACAAAACTCGCCAGCAACTGGCTTGACTTATGCCTGTTACATCGCCCATAACGAGCTGGATCGTTCCAGACGCGTAGAATCGCAATGCAGTAAGAACTTGCGTCGGTCTGGTCAAATGGCCTTCCAAAATGCTGCACAGTTCCAAGACGATATGTCTTGGAAACCTGTACCGTTAAATCAGATGGCCATCCGACACATTTAATGAATCCAGCCTATCTTTGAATACTCTGCCAGGTCTAACAATGATAGGCCCCTCCTGATTAGGCCTGGGCCTGGCCTCATCAAGAATTAGGAAAAGCCCAGCACTGAACATAGTGATATAATTAGTGGGAAATAGGCCTAGGCCTAGTTATATATAGGCCTATGCCGATTATAACTGTGTATATATAATTAGTGTCAGTGTTTTAGTGGTTATATTAGTAATCATAAGTTACATTTCAGCTAGGTAGGCCTAGGCCTACAGGCCTAGTAATAGAAGTACACTCTTTGACAGGTTAGGTTAGAGTAGACAGACAAGGTGAGTGGTCAGAGGTGACACTGACAGTTACACACGCTAGGGCCTGGGCCTAGTCGAGATCAAGCAAAACGTTGAGGTTAGATGTAGAACCGGATTTATAAAATACGTAAATCAAATTGCGCGGTATTTAAAAATATCCTTGCCGTGTTTTGGTGGCTATAATTTACATTTTCTGTCAAATTCAACCATAAAATAATTGTAAATTGATATTCAAAGTCAAGAGGTGATGATCACTTACTACGGCCTAGGCCTACCAGTCAATTTTTTAGGTAATTCTCTCTGAACAATAGATGAAAGAACAGCTATTAGGATCTCAGACACTTGCTAGGGATTGGTGGGACGATCAAATATTTCTTTATGAGTTTGGATTGAGACAAAATATGGTATTATCTCGAAAGAAGTTCGTAACTTTGAGCCAAATCAAAGTTATGACCTCGTGTGAATTTGGGCCCAGAAGATAACATGAACACATCCAGTGTTTATAAAATGTTACCGTGGTTATCAGAGGGCCAAAACCAAAGAGGTTAGTATTTTAACCTCCTTGACCAAAAATGGGGTATACTGAATTTTTTTTCGGTTTTTATTTAATTATAAATTATTTGGGCTACGTGGACAAAAGTTATTATCGTAACGCGGTAGATTATAACCAATTACAACTTGGAAGCTTTTGAATTTCTAATTTACGTGGGGAACCAGCGATTCTATTAACGCGCAAAAAATGGTATAAAAGTCCACGCCATTCCAAGGCCGATGGAGTTTTTCTCTTTATTTTGTTGATTTGAAAATATACGGGCTATGTGGACAAATTTCATTACTACGTAGTCGAAGATTGTAAAAAAATACATAATCCAAGCTCGATAATTTTCAATTTACGTAGAAATTCAGCGATTCTACGCGACGAATAGGTTTTTTCGGTCCCTTTTGAATCAAACATATAAGTGTGTTTCCACAGTGTGGTGAACACGCTAAAAATAGTCATGTTATTGTTATTATTGAAAATGATCATTAAATACGGCGCCGCGTGGCAGTCGATATCTTCTATTTATATTGGGTTCAACGACGGATTGTACTGATGATCAGCCTGATCTATTGGCTTCGGTGAATGATATTTAAGATACTGGGATAATGAGAATAAAAGTTATGTTATTATGCTTTTTGGGGATAGTGGGAAGGAGTCGTCCTTGGCCTGTTCCATGTACCAACCTGAACGACAGAGGGCAAGCACGATGCACCTCTGACCTCAGTCAGGATAGTCGACCAGTACGGATATCGAATCCCGGTCTCCTGAATTATGGTTCAGTGCGCTAGCCACTCGACCATCAGTGTCAGTTGCACAGTAAATATCCAAGACAAAGCTGAAGGCCTTCCGAAATATAGGTCACTAATGCCAGGAGACACGACCTTTCGTCATTTCACTCATCCTTATTCCTTTAATTCGTATAACGATTCATTCATCACGTAAGCAGAACGAGAATTCTTATTTCTTATGATCCATTCACATAATCATGGATGAGCGAAAGCGAAGAATCAATTTGGCCGTTAACATTAAAAAATAAAAATGTAACAATAAATATGTTGATGATTCGTAATAATACTTATAATTTTTTTTTTTGTGTCCTTCTCCCCCCTTGGGATTACCGAACAAGACATCATAGAGATAGACCATTCTGTGTGGTTCTTATCCTAGGTCAAGACTCACGTCATAGTCCTGTGTTGACGCTGGGAGTGTGCATGTCGGGACTGACAATTCCTTATGCGCGTCACAAAATAATTACGGAAAACTACAACAAAAATAAAGATTCAGACCACCAAAAAATCGATAATGATTTCGATCGATATTCCATTTATCATTTCGATTCGATCGAATGGAATTCCTAATATTTCAATATTCTCGATCGATTTTCGATAAAGTACTATTCGGTATCGCTCACAAATTCTCGCTCGAACGGCAACCCTACAAATAATGTATGCATTCAACAAATTATATTTATGGACAGTTTCTTCAGTATTCTGTTCTACAAACGAAATCAGATAATATATGAAGTTATTTCATCTCGTGAATGAAATATACAAAATTGGGTTATTTAAATCGTGATAATGTGTAGGCCTACTTAATCCACCCTACGAGGTCTCATCCTCTTCAGGGTTCAAGTATTTGCTGATTGCTGTCATACCAGAATAGACCTCAACTGGTTTTGAGTAAAATCGGGTATTTTGGCAAATTCCCATAAGAGAATAACAACGGGTTATTTTCGTCAATTTTATTCAAACGCCGAGATGAAATTTCAACAGAAAGGTAATATGATCTCAATAGACCCTTACCTACTTGTTTTTACGAAGTTACAATTAATTTGGTTCGGTCATTTTCCAAAAAATTATATATTATATTGGAAAAATGAAACAATTGCAATTTCCTGAAAATAATTGAATAGATTTTTGATTTTCACTTTTTAATTTAATTTTTTCGAGACGTGAAATAGTCCGCTGGATCCGAATCTGGACACGAAATCTCGCTAAAAAATTCCAATCGACCGCCACGTCGCATGAAGGTGCCGGTTATTTCGATGCCGGGCGGCGGCGTCGTCGTCGATCCGAGTGCGGTAGCGCGATGCGGTCTTCAGATTCAGGTGGCAATTAATCTTGCCTCTGGAGCTGATGAAAATTTAATCGTCGGCAAAAAACGTTGTCAAAGTTGTGACCGGAAAATACGTCCGAAACGGCCGAAGGACGGCCGCCGGCTGCTATACGGACCCTCCTGCAAAGTCCGTTTACACGAAAAATGACCAAGAATGGCCACCATCGGGACGAAAAAGGCGATTAGAAGAAATTAATTTCTGGGTTTCAAACTGGCCAATCAGGTCGGGATAGGATTTGCAATACCCACCTATACCTTGATCTCGAATACGGAACAGATTCTTTTCGAAAGTGAAATGCTCGCCATTTCCACATCGGTGACCCGATTCAGCAGGTTTTCCAGCACGTGAATTCGGATAATATGATGTACGAAATACGAATTTATCGGAAAAAAAGCGCATACAATTCGATTGATGATTTTTTTTTGAAATGTGTCGGCCGCCGTGGTCACAAAGAAAAACATGCCGTGGCGGGTGAACGGGTGGGTCAAATCGATCGGGGTTACAACCACACGATAGGAGACGACGTTTTCCCGAACTATTTTCGGAAAATCCATTTTCCGAGCAATGGTGTCGGCGGCCGAAGAGTGCTCACCTTCCCGGTGATATTGCGGGTTACCAGACAAACGCACGAACTCGAGATGAACAGATTCGGAAAGGTCTAGTCGAGTCCTTTCATAAAAGTGCCGGTCGAATAAGATGGGACTCCTGGTTCGACCGGGTTCATGTCGGCGTGGTCCCGCGGACTTTCGACGCCGCCGCCGTCGACGGAAGTGCGGAAGGGGAATGCAGTTTCTAGATTCTGGCGGGAATCGATCACCTCTATCACCGGGGAAAATTTCGTAGTCGTCGGACATTTGCGGAAGATATTTGTGAAAAACTCGTTTTGTGCGTGCGGGAACCCGAACCCCGAACCCCCGCGACGGTTTTCGGAAAGAGGTGGTGAATTATCGTACTTTTTTGGTGTACGACATTCACCGAAGACGAGAAAAACTTTCCCGGGGGTGTTCGGGGTTCGATTCCCGCAAACTCGCAATTTGTCTTTAGCGAGAATGTTGTGATTGGGCTTCGGAAGTTGGAGAAATAGAAAGTCCGCCTCTGAGAAAAATCTTATCGGGAGTAGAACACTTCTGTGGCTGGCAAGTTTCGGTAGAGGCGGACTTTTATCACGACTTTTATATCTTCGAAAACTTGGAAAAAACGTGATTAGGACACCAAAAAATCGATAATTTCGATCGATATTCAATAGGCCTATCATCATTTCGATTCGTTCGGATGGAATTCCTGATTTTCTGATATGTTTGATATAGCACTATTCTGTATCGCTTACAATTTCTTGATTGAACGGCAACACTACAAATAATGTATTCATTCCAAAAATGATATTAAAATGATATTACATTGATTATTTTATAGACAGTCTTATATGGAAAGTTTCTTCAGTTCTCTGTTTTACAGATGAAATCAGATAACATGTAAAGTTATTCCATCTCATAAATGAAATATACAACATTGGGTTATTTAAATCGTGACAATGTGTAGGCCTACTTAATCGACCCTACGACTTACGAGCAACGGTCTCATCCTTTTCAGGGCTCAAGTATTTATATACGAGCCTATAAATCAGTGAAAATCTTTAAAATGTTCATGATCAATTAAAAGGTTAATATTTTTTAGAAAACAAGTACATTTTTCTTTTTGAATTACGAAAGCGATTATTTTTATATCCACTGCAAATTTGGACCCTAAAGATTAGGCGACCATTGGTCGTAGAAATCAACTTTTTTCGATTGAATATACATTTAAAAAAATAGAAATATATCAATATGAGATAGATGAAGAGTAAAAATAAATATATACATAACAAGGGTGAGCGCGCTCACCCTTGGACGCCCTCATATAGAACAAGGGTGAGCGAGCTCACCCTTGGACGCCCTCATATAGAAAATTAAACATTAAATTGATTGTTTCTATTGACAGAAAACCTTAAATGGATTCTTCTGTAAAAATAAATTCCTAAATTGATTGTTTCTTTTGACAGAAATCTTAAATACATTGCTTCTATTTACGAAAAATCGTTACATGATTTCTTCTATTGACATAGAATCCTGAATTAACTTTTCTCATCAACAGAGTAGAGTAGGCCCACCTTTGATATTTTACTTATAGGCGTAATAATCTAATACTTTTATTAAATGCTTATTTTTCTATGTTATACTTAACGACCCCACTATTAGCTAGGTTATGGAGGGTACAAATGAGCGGGAGATGGAAAACAGTGAGCTGATGATAGATGAAAGAACATTTAAAAATAAAACACACTTTACTCAGGATTTTAACATGCGGCCTTGGAACCAGAAGCAGATGCTCCACCTCTAGAGTCTAGACCAAGGAGGACGGTTAAAATGCTTCTGTTGGCAGAAAGCCTTCAATATATATATATATATATATATATATATATATATATATATATATATATATATATATATATATATATATATATATATATTACTTCCATAGAAATTAAACCTTGTAATTGTATTACAACCTTGCATTGTGTACAGAAACCTGAAAAAAAATGCGAAAGCAATATTTGTATGTATAGTGTATTTGTATGTATAGTTTGTATGTATGCATAGTGTACCACAAATGGTGTTGATAGTCAACATGCATATTATCTTCAAAGCATGAACAAATGGCCTAAAGTCCATTCATATAAGCGTGTTAGGGCCGATGCACAATATGCCGACAAATCAACCAGACACCTTTCTGCTGGATAACTCTATCGGCCACTTTTGTGGGCGTTTTACAAGTGACCGATTTCCGACAACCTCACCAAACCAATAACATTTAGAAGTTGGTATTGAATTTTGATTGATTTTTGCCATAATCGAACTCATCGAACGCTCGAGTTATGAGCTACCTTCGTTCAGCTTTGTCTTTGAGAGGTCTTCAAAACCGTGTGATGACAGATGACACTTTCGACATTGGGATTGAATTTTTCAATTTTGAGGTAAGAAATGAATTTACGTTCTGTTTAGTCGTATTTTTTGACAATTGCAATCAGGCAAGCATAAGTCGAGAGATTGAATTTGATGATTTTTCACAGTTGATTTAATGTTTAGAGGTTATAGGCCTAGGCCCGGACTTGGGCCCATACCCTTGTAGGTTGTGATTTCCTCGAAAGAGGGTTAAAGTAATAAACACTACTACTACTACTACCATTCCAACTAAATGCTTATAGGCTACCTGAGACAATGAATAACTAGACTCGGACCTAGTAAATATATGACCTAGGCACACCCTATATTTTCACAGCCAGAAGTACCTCATTTGGAGTTACATACATGTAGGCCTAGACCATAAATATTGTATAAACATAGGGGCTAGGCCTAGTTCTCGATTCATCTTGCCCGAGACCATTGATTATGTAAGGTTACAAATTCAATGCCGAGACCTAGCCTACATGAACAAACAAAACTGTGGTGTAAGAGAGGAATCGTGAATTGTGTAGTGTCGACCTTGAGCTCATTACTCAATCTCTGTCAGATTAAATATTAAAATATTCATCAATATTCATTGTATCTACATATACAGATGGAAGCTTGGATTCGTTTGAACGCTTTGCCGCGAACAGCACGGAAGAGCATGAGTTGGGAGGGCGATTGAGGTTGCGTTGATCATTTCTTCATGGAATGACAGACTCCCGTGAATGACATCCGAGACAACTTGCCACAGACGTATGAGTAGAGACAAAGGTTTGTAAGCCTACTCTTGACATTGAAATTTTTTTTTCATTTTTTTATTCGTGTTCTCACAAATATCTCAGTACAATTTCGTAGACCCGCAAAGTCACAAAAAGTTGACTTGTCTACAGGTCTACTAACATTTTATACATAAGAAAAACAAATTACAAATGAGTATATCAAGTCTGAACACTCACGCACGTACATTTTGATAATAATGATGAAAATATCAATTTTAATAAGAAAAAAATAATCATAGGGCCTACTGACAAGAATCCACATTTTGAAATTATGGACTATTCTCAGTTATTTGGAATATACACTGTAAAATGAAATAGTTTTATTTCTCATGAAATATAAGATATTTTGATAATATCCATTTTTTTAATTCTATTTTCACTGTGGATATTAATAACCACTATTAATATTAATATTACACTAAATATAACAGGAATTCATGTAGTAACGTTATCAATACCGGTAGGCGATTCTCTCAACTGCAGTAGACCTTACTACTGGCATGCCCGCATGGCTCATAAATGATATACCAGTAAAAGTCAACAATATGCTAGCAACGGTCTACTATAAGGTACCGTAAAACTATACCGGCTTAAGAATACGGACTGTAGAATATTCTTGTAGCACTAAATTCACTGACACGCCCCCTATTTATTTATTTCATTTTGATTCTGTTGAACAACCCCACCAACAGCTACGAGGGTACAAATAGCCACACACAATAATTTCAATGCTTATTTTTATTTTATAACACATCAAATCACACTTCATAGGCCCACAAAATTCTCAAAAGTATTTGAGCATCCAGTGAGAATATGTTGTGGGGGAGCAAATTGAATTACATGTAGTAACCGGTCTTTTGAGGAATAAAAAAATCATCAATATTATCAATATTTAATATTATCTAGTTTTCTTATACTGTCAAATATTCACAATATTCTATCAAGTCTCATCAGAGAAGAGGAAGAAATTGATCATAGTCCAATAGTAGGCCTAAGGAGTCATGGAATTACGTAATTCCTATGTCCGAGCGTGAAACAAAGACCTTGGACAGAATGGTCGACTGTGTGTATTCAAGTTGACAATTCGTTTGTGTTTGAATAAATATTTACCTCAACTACCGGTTGATAGATTTGAAAGTAATGGGCCGAATATTATCACATTTTATTCAATTTAATCGAGGTCCAGTTGAATTTAATATTAGTTCAATTCAATTTCAGTAGGCCTACTGAAATACCATTTCAATTCCAGTTTTGAATAGTTTATAACATTGTTTGTGTTTTTTAGGAGATTATGTGTATGCAAATGAACCTTGACTGCTGCTACCAATCCTAAACGCAGTTCCCGGCGCTCCAGAAGAGCATCACACCACAGTGCACTGCCGTACATTTTTTCTTCAATAATTTATAGGCTTAAAATTATATCATTCATTATTTGTGAAGGGAATAAATATCAATCAGTTGGTTATTTAATGCGTGTAAATGAATCTTCATTTGAATACCTTGTATTGATCTAGGCCTATATTTTTTCATGAATGTGTTCTGGTATGTTATTATTTCAGGTATTTGGCCGCTTTTGCTTCAGCAATAAGAACAAGAGTTTCATCCATTTTTAATGAGGCCTCTGCTTTCGTATTGAGAGAGCAATTCAACATTTTGAATTGAAGTCATTTTTGCCTCCTCCATATCCTGACATTTTCCCGTTGCACGGTCGAATGCATCGTCATCTGTCTGTTTTCTCTTCTTCGGCGTCGAAACAATAAATTATGAATAGAATATGTGAAAAGTAAATTATTCAATTGGATTAGGCGTATATATTTTTTTTATCAACATCGAAACTTGATGCAAAATTATTGTTTCCCAATTGAAGGTAGGATTGTTTGATCGGGGCACCACAAGGGCGATCTCACCACCCCATACATGGATTATACATTATAGGCATACACGGATTATATCAAAACATGAACTGTCGTTTGATTTCATATTTGAAAAAAAAGCAACTACAACTAGGTAATGTCTCGAGTGTAAATAATAACTAAACGGTAAAGTAATGTCAAAACACTTCACGATTTCATTTTATAGTAATTATTATACATCCACACGTAGTAAGAAACAGTGAGAACAGTCGAGTGAAAATGGAATGTCAACTTTACATGCGAGGCAGAAATATAGATCGGTAAAGGAAATTCGCTTGTAATATTTTATTTACAATTTTACATACACATTGTCAATTTACAAAGACGGTGAATACATGTGAATACAAAAGAGGTGGTAAAGTTCAAATTGAAGAATGTTCAAAGTATGATAAATGCAGATTGTAAACAAAGAAACTTACGATTGTGATATTACAACCCTTCGATCTGTCATTATCTCTTCACATATTCACTCTTCATGTGTTGCGGGAGGCGAGGGGAATTTAGGACCCGGTTCGATCCCTGCCGCCTTCCACCTTTACAGGGGTTTTCATGATTTCCCTCTGTAGTCCAGGCTAATGCTGGGATGGTTCCCACAATATAGGCCACAACTGCTTTCTTCCCACTATCCTTCCCATTACTCAAGAAACCTTCATCTCATTAATCATCCATCCGACGCCAATAGATCTTGGCTATCATTACAGTTTGCCGTTAAAACCCAATACTGTATAGAAAACTTGAGACACTATCTCGTATTTTGTAAATTTTAAATATATTTTTTAAATGTATCTTGTATCTGAAACAGGCCTACTCAAAATTCAATTATCTGTATGTAGTTTTCAGATACTTGAAGTTGACCGGGTTTCCAGTTCCGATTCTGTTTTGTCGTCCAACACGATATCGGTACGATTTTTGTCATGCCTATTTCCACTTGGCTGTGTCGTAACGTTTTCGTGACGTCGTAGTCATAGCCGTCATTACCTCGACTCACGGCTTCTTTGAATGTGAGAAATTGAGCTGTCAGAATACAATATATATTTTTTAAATAACTTCGAAACTTGATACAAAATCATTGTTCCCCAATTAATTGGCCAACGATGAAAGGTAGGATCGTTTGGACGGGGCACCACAAGGGCGATCTTATTACCCCAAGAATACAAATTGACAAACTTTTCTCAGGTCGCGCCGTTGTAATTATACAAACACGGAGATTGTCCTGTACCATCTGAATAAATAATTCTACTTCAAATGGCATAGCAATTCTGGATACAAAATCTAAGACCGTGATTCTAAAAGTGTGTTGATGTTTGAAATTGCAGTTAGGATATGTGGATCGATATTTTCGTGAATCGATTCTTTTTTTGTTTTTTTTGGTGGCAATATAAATCCAAACAACCGGAGCCAGATGGATTGCAATCGCAGTGTAACTTACGGTGATCATAATTTCGGACGACAAAAGTTGGAAGTTGAGTCAATAATCACGGGACCGAAACGATGTCGTAAACCGGCATGTTTTTAGGTGAATACTGGCTTGTGATTGTCCGTTGGGAAAATTGTGTCGGACAACAAGAAAAAATTGGTAGGCCTACTGGAAACCCTGCTTCAGAGTATTTTTCCCATATCTGATTACACTGTAATCTTCGAGTTTAATGAATATTTTGACTTTATTCTCAAGGCCATCGAAAAATGAGAAGAACTACTTATGTCAAATGAATATGATAATTTCAATTAACTAATGCAGACCCATCAAACTTGGTTGATTATGAACTCATCAAAAATTAATTCAACATATTTTGTCCGGTTTATTTTAATAGTCCATTCTAATTCTGTAATTACACCAACGTTTGGAAAAAGTTTTGATTGGTTATACACTCTCTTATATGTATACCACATTCCCACGTACAAAAGAGAACATAAAAACGAAGCCCGATTTTGTTCGTCAAGTGAAATGAAGTCTTGGCTCCATGGAATAAAAAAATCGACAACAATAATCTGTTGGTGGGGCATTTAACAAGCAATAATCAATCAATCGGTATGGTTGAATGTATCATTTCATTTTGTCATGACTCATTTGCAACTCATTGTCACTAAAAACTAGTAATACTCAACATGATAAACTATGTGTTTGTTGCAAGTAAGAAGAGCGATCTCCACACAAAAATGTATTTTTCTCATCATGAGACAACTGATTGTGAAAGTTTGGTAGCGTATTCGCAATTACTGCCTCAATATGCATGAGTGACATCGCTCATCCAATAATTGAATTCGGAAATGCCTAGACTGAAATCTTTAATTTTTCATAAGACTTTGTCGTACTCTACAACAATCAGTGTAGTAGTAGTATAGAAGTTATTTATTCAAGCACTGAATGCTATTTTTTTTACATAGGCCTACATACATGGTTACAAAAAATGACATAAGATTGGATAATAAAACAAAGTGTTCACAATCAAAAAGTAAAGAAAGCAAGTAATATTTAAATTATTAAATCACTCGATAGTGTGATTAAATTACTATGTAGGCCTACGTTGAATGTCTCATGTATGTGTTATTCATCAGTATTTTCTGATGGGCTACTTTTGTGATTCTCCTTTGTAGCCTAATCAGAGAATAAGTGATTGATTGCAATAAAACAATCCAATTCATGTACAATAATTGTACCCGTCAATTTATATATTTATCAAATCTCAAACAAATAAAACCATCAAAGAAATAACAGCGAGGCCTATACATTAGCGACACGCCTACTACCCTCCCCGCACCATACGTCCCCGGCATACAAAAACTCAACTTGGAGAGCAAGCAAGCTTCCTGCCGTCTTTCAAGGAACCATCCCAGTATTGACCTGAATGACAGAGGATAACCAAAAAAACTCTATCAGGATGGTCCACCATAGGCCTGTACATGTAGGGTACCGTACCACCCTTGGGTTGCATAACTGATACACCGAAAATATGGTGAATTGAGAAAAACGTAGGCCTACACTGAAAATCCAATAGGCCTACACCGTAAGCATTATTTCAGATGATGACTGAATAGGGAGGCTACGATATTGCATTTGAATAGTGTGAGACTATCCTCTTCTCCCCACAATAATATACTAGCCATCATGCATGAAAATATTTTTCTTGCGATGTACGAGATTTTCGGTTCAAGTTAGCTTAACCATTGATTTTGTAAGGTTAAAGATAGGACACGTATATGGGGGCCTCTGCGCCAAGCCAGTTTGAGGGTTCGGCCCATCTAGTCGAGAAATTTATAGGTAGAGCTAGTGTCGATTCTTGGGTCGACAGACTAGCTGGTAGCGCCCTCCGAAGCGAGCGGTTTTCTCCTAAAACTACTCACTCTCGACTGGCAGCGGACCGTAGCACATCGCCGCTGCGAGCAATCTGCTAGCCGTGTTTGGCGCGCAATAAAAATAAACTGCGATTGATATTTGATATTAGCCAGCCTCTCGTTCTAGCACGCAATGACCCTATTAACCCTAACTTGGCGCTGATTAGTGCTAGTAGTCATTAATTAGTATAACAACACTTGAGCAGTATTCCAAGTGTAGACCTATATTTACACAAATGACAAATGCAGTAATCACGGTATTATTATTATTATTACACGGCGAATAATCAAGTGTTCATATTCGAATACTTACTATTTTACAGTGAATAAGCCCCAAATAAAATCTTAATATTATCCTAGTATTATTGTAAATAATATTCTGTGTATGTAATGCTTGGATTTTGAAAGTTATAAAGTAATAACAAATTAACAATAATTAGATAAACCACAAACTCGCTTCGCAAAATGCGAACCTTCATACAATCTGGTTTGAGAAATATGTTGTTTTACAACTTATCAACCCATCAATCAATCGATTGAAGCATAGAGAGGGAAGCGACCCTTTCGGTTCTTGTCTGCAGAAGAAATGATTGCATTAGTATCGCCTTGAAGTCTTAAAACATGTATTTCTCAGATTATATCTGTTATTACTCATTATATTATTATGATTATTATGGTTAGGCCTACTATTCTTACTATGTTATTATTTAAATTCAGCTATAGACTAATCGAGACTAATGTCCATGTCAGGGAGGGTATACGGACACTTATAGGCGAGAGACGTTTAGGCGACGGACACTTGGGCGATCTACTTTAATCCACTTTGATCATTGGACATTTAGGCGACGGACACATGGGCGACGGCCAATTTTACATGGTCAAAGGCTTATTAGAGAAGAAAAGAAATAAAAAAAAATATATTGTACTGGATATGTAGAACGCGATTGTCTAACATTGTAGAAATTTTCAATTTTTCCAGCTCAGCCATTTTGAAGAGAAAAAATGAAAAGTGACCCTTTTAACACTTTTTTCAACATCGCTCGTCCATCAACGCGTACTTATAGCGTTTTCCTAGTAAGCATTGATTAACACGGGTTCAAAGGACAAAACGCCATAAATGGGAAAGGAAAAAACGCCATAGAAGGTTATACCAGTAGTATATGGAGTGCTTAGGCCTATACATGGAATGGAAAGAGACACAATATAATTATTGAAAAACTTGAAACTTCACAGATACAAATTAAATTACAGGTCATGTTGGGAAAATGTTCTGTATTGAAATCATCAGATTATTATTTGTTATTTTTCATTTCTCTATCAATTTTCAATATTTCAATTTTAAGTTTCGTAACATTTCTGCTTTTGCAATTTTGTAAACATTAATAATTATTGAATTCAAATTCTCAAAAACTAGAGCAAAGACCTGCATTTAACCAACACAATTAATTTTCCCCACGAAGAAATGTTACGTAAATATTGATAACTGTCCTAATTGCAACATCATTATATAAACACAATTCTCTGGGGTGTAGAACTTGCAATTTCAATTACCGGTACCATAGAATAGGGAATCAGTAGAAAGATGAAGGGCATCCTTGATTAAAATTTCTAACTCAATAATATGTTTTATATTTCCAATTTAATTGAATGTTTTTGATGTTTTTGAATAGTCATCCGCCAAATTATCAGATATTCCAATTCAATTCAATCTATTCTGATTCTTTAAAATTTCACGGTAGAAACTTCAAAACTTGACACAAGAACAATGTTTTCAACAATCCATTCTTTGAGCATTTCATTCCTCCAAAATGATAAACATGCAATTAAATTGCTCACAATCATATTAAATTGGATATCATAAATATATATATATATATATATATATATATATATATATATATATATATATATATATATATATATATATATATATATATATATCGACATCTTCATGATGGGCAAGTATATGCTTTTAACATAGGCCTACTTCAAAACCGGACACTTTGGTGAGACGGGGGGATGGGGGGGGGCGACAGACACTTTGGCGAGACGGGGGGACACTTTGGTGAAATCGGATGAAAAATGTGTGGACACAAAAAATGCTTTAAAATAGCGGATTCATATTTTTAGTATGTGAATCATCTTTTAAAGTCATAATTCATTTTCACAATTGCCCCAAAGTGACATAATTTATAAATTAAACAACTTTTATCGCCTAAGTGTCCTAAGTGTCAGTGAATAGAGTTGAGACTGACGTCAGTCGTCGGAGCTTTTTTTCCCGCAACGTGGTCCTACACTTAGCACTTCGCTGGGGGTGAGGTTCGAAGCTCTTGACCGTATCGTAGCCGAAAGGGTCTATTACCTGCGCCGGAAGGAACAATAGAAGTTGAATAACCATTATAGAAATAAATTAAAATCGTCCTCGAAGAATCAAGATTGTTATATTATACCGAAGATACGCATTGGAAATGAAAATCTAAGCAATTTACTTTTTTATTGTAAAACATTCACTCATATGCGGCCGAGATACGTCGATATGTTTGTGGGACGTTTCGTATACAATACATTTCGACGTATTTCGGTCGCATATGAGTGGATTTTTTCCAATAAAAAAGTAAATTGTTTAGATTTTCATTTTCAATGCATATCTTCCGTATATAATCATCTTGATTCTTTGACGGCGATTTTAATTTATTTCTATAATGACAATTCGACTTCTATTGTTCCTTCCGGCGCAGGTAATAGACCCTTCCGGCTACCATCCCGTCAAGAGCTTCGAACCTCACCCCCCAGCGAAGTGCCTAATCTAACGTGGCGGGGGAAAAGGTTCTGACGTCATACTCAACTCTCTCCCTCCCTGTAGAGGATAGTCTCTGTCATCAGTCAAGCAAATCATGTTTCGACCCTTGCCTATTCATTAGGCTGAACATACCTAACGGGAGAATTTATTACCTGCTTTTAACACAGATACTCATTCTAAAATGCAATCATTCAGAGTGGAATGTAGGCGGGTTTATTTTATAATGTGAGCCCTTGTACTAAAACTAGAAAATCTGCAACAATAAAGCCACACGCCATGCGAGTTGATCAATTGAAATCATATGGCGAAAATAAGTAGCTATGTTATACATATCAGACGAAATATGACATTCGAGCGCAGATATTTTGTGGGAACACTTTTTCTCTACCTATCTTAGTTCTTCTACGTTCCTAGCTCAAAAAAGCGTTACATGATATTCCCCATAAGAGAGATATTCAATAGGCCCGGTCGAAAATTATGGACTTTCCATGTTTTTTTCTTTCATGTCAAATGGGGTAAGAATTTTGGCAAGGGCCTTCTATTGGATGAGCGAAGCGAAGACTCAATTTCACTATACCGAAAAAAAAGTGCCTGTTTTTTTTTTTTTTTTGTTCGCGCTCCACAGGTCAGACGAAAATTCAAAATCAGTTGAAACTTGGCACACACATGAACCCCTATCTGACTTGATGCTGTATATTTTTGAGGCGCGATCGGTTGAACCACTTCTGAGAAAACTCATTCCAAATGTTTCAAAAATCCCATTAGAATAACGCGGAGGAAAACATTCGTGAAAAATATTTCATCTGAGAGGATTCAAATTCTCAGGAAATTTCAATCTAATAATGATACACATTATTCCGAACTTTCACTCAAATCGGATCAGCCGTTTCGATGTAAAAAAAATATATAATGTTATTTGTGGTAATTATTCAAAGCTATTAAGATACCTATTAAATCAGAGCAACAAGTGTCACCACTTGATTGTAAACGATTAAAACAAAGCCTTCTTTATTATCATATAAATTATTAATGAAAATAAGATGGCAGTGATGTAATGGTTTGGATCTCAAGGTGTATATATACATAATAACCAATCCAAAGATAAGTTGATACGTTCCAGCTCATCCATCAACGCGGAAACACATAACGCGTTTGCCTAGTGTCATAACATCATGAGACGGACCAATGGTGAGAATTAAGTTTTGCACCTTACCCCCCCCCCCTTAAAACTATACAGTATCGAATTAGATAAGGACACTTGTTTATGCTAAGTTTCAACTTATTTTGAATTTTCGTTTGACATGTGGAGCGCGAAAAAAGGCTTTTTTTTCGAGTATGGTAAGATTGAGTCTTCACTTCGCAACATTCAATTATTTAAAACCAATGAACTTCAACACCAGGACTGCGCTGTCTGTGACCATATTTTTCCGCCGCAGATAAAAGTCCTTCAGTTTCTGAAAGTCCGGAACACATTATAAGTAAAAACCGTTTTTTGTTAAATATATCTGGACATTACCGGCATTGGTATCAAGAGTAAACAAAACACACAAATGTTGATATCTTCCACTTTGAAATAAGTCTCTTGGGCAATGATCACCTCTTTCCATTAACAGCAGATGTAAAGTTCATCATAATGATAATACAAAATAGAAAATAAAATGAGTGAAATGTTATATGTTATGTTATAATTACTCTACTAATTAAAGTTCGTGGCCAATTAGCACTTTATCCAAGCATTTGTTTCGAGGACTGTGGGAAACCACGGAAAACCAAGTCAGGATGGATAAAAATATGAATTAAATAGTTCCGTATTCAAGATGAGCTGGTGAGATGGTTGGCGTACAACTTACAAGCCCACACCCCTGAACCCTATCCTCCACCCCAGCTGCCCATTCCCCCCTCCCCTCTCCCACGGCCCCTAATCCTTAATCTTCTTGTACCATCGCTTGCTATACTTGTTGAAAGCAGACCATCATGAGGAATATTGACTCATGTATTTTCGACAATAGAAATGAGGAACGTTTTTCAGATTAGAGTAATGCCTATAATAATCTCGAGTAGGCCCACGGATAAGCTTTGTGCCTTTTCTTTGTTCACCTAAAACATATGTAATTCCATGTCGATGTGGGCCACTTCAATAAATAACGATGAATACGCTGAATCAAATATAAAAGTGATATTATAAACAATGTTAATAATGAAATCGAGTAATATTGAAAAATATTACCTTTTTTGAAAAAATTTGATTCAATTTGACTACTAATTATTTGGCCTTTGAGGCCTTGATGCATTTTTTTAACGTCAACTATTTTAAAATAATGGTAATCGGTGGCTTAAAAGTGTAATACCATAAAGTAAAGAACACAAATTCCGTTTGTTCTTTAGTCTATGGTACCGGTAATACTAAATACAAATAGTAATTAGTAAATATAGTAATTAGACTGTATGAAGGTTCGCTTTAATCGTTTGATTGAAGGGTTGCCAAGTTGGAAAACAACTCATCTCTCAAACGATAAACATCCATATTATTTGTCAATTGTCTTGCCTCTATCATAGTTTTCAATGCACTGTCATCTCACCTACAGCTATTGACAACGATTGACATCAATTAGGACATTTAACGATCCTATCTTTCATCCATAGCCTTAATTGGGGAACAATGGTTTTGTATCAAGTTTCGATGTTATACAAAAAAAGGGTATTGCACAGGAGTAGACCTATATAACATTGTTTTGGGATAGCGAAGACACCCATCAAATTCATGATTTTTTGGATTGGGTTCAACTACGAATGGATGATACAACTGTATATAGTTTTCGGTTTCATGTTTTTTCTCTTGGTTTTCGAGTTTAATATGCAATTGAGAACGGTTGGCGTCAATTGGTTTATTATATACCTGAGTAGGCCTATCTGATGTACTTTTCAATCTTATAGGAAAAGAAAAAATCCCAGATCCTATAGTTGAAACACTTGCTACAAATATGATACAATTAATTACAATTATTCAGAATGGAATGTAGATGGGTTAATTTCATCATGTGAGTCTTTGTACGGAAAAGACACTGAGTATTTTTAAAAAAATTTCCAATCTGGTAAATATTTTGTAGGCCTACTTCAAATATTCATTTCTCGTAATGTTTCTATGTTCAAAATACGTTTGAAATAGTTATTATATTATAATCGTTGAAATAACTTATACCATAATGAAATTGAACTGTCGACACTTGTCTGTCTAGCGTGGAGTTTAAAAATATAATAAGATTCAAGTTACTCATGTTGAAAGCACAAATGGTTAGAAGTACACACGACCGTTCGTTTCTGACACTGACGGCTAGAAGTGTCGACTCTTCGAGTGACAGGTTTCTGGCTATTGTCAATAGACAGTATTAACTAGCCCACGCAGAACGCTAGGCGCTCACAGCAGCGATGTTGTGCGGACCGCTCTCGGTTTAGAATGACTAGTACTACAAAATATCCGCTGCGTTTCGAAGCGCTATGGTCAGTAACCTGGCCCTCTATAAATTTCTCGCCTGTTTTTCGGAAGCTCGCTCAGCTCGTTGGCCCTCTATATTTTTCGGGACTGCTTTTTGGAAGCTCTGAGCAAACCGGTCTCGGTGGCTAGCCGACAATTTTAACACAGGATGTCCCTTCTTTAACCACTACAAATTCAATGGCTTAACCTAACTCAACTCGACTCTAACATCAGATCCCAGTCTGTGTATGACAGTTCAGTGTACTAACAACTAATAACCTCAGCAACGTACCTGCTTCAACTCTGGCAACGTATGCCTCATTTTCAATAGGGAAGGATATGAACTGGAGGGAGTGTTCAACCAATGCGTTGCTAATGTCACACAAAACTCGCGAGCAACTGGCTTGACTTATGCCTGTTACATCGCCCATAACGAGCTGGAACGTTCCAGACGCGTAGAATCGCAATGCAGTAAGAACTTGCGTCGGTCTGGTCAAATGGCCTTCCAAAATGCTGCACAGTTCCAAGACGATATGTCTTGGAAACCTGTACCGTTTAATCAGATGGTCATCCGACACATTTAATGAATCCAGCCTATCTTTGAATACTCTGCCAGGTCTAACAATGATAGGCCCCTCCTGATTAGGCCTCGGCCTAGCCTCATCCAGAATTAGGAAAAGCCCAGCATTGAACATTGTAATATAATTAGTAGGAAATAGGCCTAGGCCTATTATAACTGTATATATAATTAGTGTTAGTGTTTTAGTGGTTATATTAGTAATCATAAGTTACATTTCAGCTAGGTAGGCATATAGTGGTACATAATAATAATAATAGTGGTACACTCTTCGACAGGTTAGGCTAGAGTAGACAGACAAGGTGAGTGGTCAGAGGTGACACTGACAGTTGCACACGCTAGGCCTAGGCCTAGTCGAGATCAAGCAAAACGTTGAGGTTAGATGTACAACCGGATTTATAAAATACGTAAATCAAATTGCGCGGTATTTAAAAATATCCTTACCGTGTTTTGGTGGGTAGAATTTACATTTTCTGTCAAATTCAGCCATAAAATCATTGTAAATTGATATTCAAAGTCAAGAGGTGATCACTTACTAGGGCCTAGGCCTACCAGTCAATTTTTTAGGTACTTCTCTCTGGACAATAGATGGAAGAACAGCTATTAGGATCTCAGACACTTGCTAGGGATTGGTGGGACGATCAAATATTTCTTCATGAGTTTGGATTAAGACAAAATATGGTATTATCGCGAAAGAAGTTCGTAACTTTGAGCCAAATCAAAGTTATGACCTTGTGTGAATTCGGGCCCAGAAAATAATATGAACACATCCGTTGTTTATAAAATGTGACCATGGTTTTCAGAGGGCCAAACCAAAGAGGTTAGTATTTTAACCTCCTTGACCAAAAATGGGGTATACTCAATCTTTTTTCGGTTTTTATTTAATTTTAAAATATTAAGGCTACGTGGACAAAAGCTATTATCGTAACGCGGTAGATTATAACCAATTACAACTTGAAAGCGCTTAAATTTCCAATTTACGTGGAAAACCAGCGATTCTATTAACGCGCAAAATATGGTATAAAAGTCCACGCCATTCCAAGGTCGATAGAGTTTTTTTCTTCATTTCGTTGATTTGAAAATATACAGGCTATGTGGACAAGTTTCATTACTACGTAGTCGAAGATTGTAAAAAAATACATAATCAAAGCTCGATAATTTTCAATTTACGTAGAAATTCAGCGATTCTAAGCGACGAATAGATTTTTTCGGTCCCTTTTGAATCAAACGTATAAGTGTGTTTCCACAGTGTGGTGAACACGCTAAAAAGAACCTTAAATTGATTGAGGCAATCAATTGACAGAAAACCTTAAATAGATTCTTCTGTGAAAATAAATTCTGAAATTGATTGTTTCTATCGAAAGAAATCCTAAATACATTGCTTCTATTCACAAGAAACGTAACATGATTTCTTCTATCGACAGAAAATCCCAAATTAAATTCTCCTATCAACAGAGTCGAGTACTTTCAATATTTTGCTTATAGGCGTGATAATCTAAAACTCTTATTATATGCTTTTTTATGTTGCTTAACTACCCCACCAACAGCTAGGTTATAGAGTATGAATGAGCGGATGATGAAGAAACAGTGAGGTGATGATAGATGGAAGGACATTTAAAAAACCCATACCTTACGCAGGATTTGAACCTGTGGCCCTGAAACCGGAAGCAGATGTGCTACCTCTAGACCAAGTATCGGGTGGTTTAAATGCTTCTGTTGGCAGAACACATTCAATATATATATATATTTATATATATATTTTTATATATATATATATATATATATATATATATATATATATATATATATATATATATATATATATATATATATATATATATTACTATATATATATATATATATATATATATATATATATATATATATATATACATATATATATATATATATATATATATATATATATATATATATATATATATATATATATACATATATATATATATATATATATATATATATATATATATATATATATATATATATATATATATATATATATATATATATATATATATAGATATAGATATAGATATATATATTGCTTCCAGTGAAATAAAACTTCGTATCACAACCTTGTAGGCCTATTGTTTACAGAAACCTAAAAAGAAGTACAAAAGCAATATTTGTATGTATAGTGGTCTCAGTTTTGTGTACCACACAATGTGTTGATAGTCAACATGCATGTTATTCTCAAAACATGAACAAATGGCCTAAAGTCCATTCATATGAGCGTGTTAGTGATGCAACGAATCAACTTGAACCACACAATACACTAAATTATAAAATATGTTGCAGTTTTATTATTTAGATCCTATATTTGGATTTATTGGATTCAAATTATTCACGATGTTATTCATTATTATTTTATTTGTAAAAACACACATTAAGAACAGTTTCCCTGACAAGAGTGGTTACTACCATAATGTCATTGAGTTTTGAGTAGTTATAAACTCAATGATAATGTAAACGTAGAGTCATTACACATTGATACATCACAGACCTGTTCTAGCTGTGATATATTCTGAAGGATTGAAAATATAATCTACATTTTATAATTATATTGCCTGTTTCTTATGGATCCATAGAAGTGAGCAATCTATAAGGATGAACCTCTGGGGCTCTGGCGGACGAAATACATTTTTTAATGATAATGCCGTGTCCAGATTCGGCGTAATTGGACTGTGCTTATCACAGAAATGATCACCCCGAAGAGATCCAAACGAACGTCTAGAAGATAGAGGCGAAAAACGGGAATCATGTCGTAAGCCTCATGAAGCCAATGTTAATTAATTGACTTGTAAAAAAATCAGTCATTGTGATTTAACATTGGTCTCATGGCACTACGACATGATTCACGTTTTTCGCCATTATCTTGCAGAGTTTTGTTTGGATCTCTTCGACGTGCTCATTTCTGGATTGGGCACAATCAAATTAACACGAATATGGGCACGGCATAACTGTGAAGAATCCCGTTCGACCGCCAGAAGGCTGTGAAATACCCCTTATTATTTCGAATTTTTACCAAGAGGGTGTGAGAGAAACTCGGAAATTGAAGGGGAAAATCCCTCTTCTTGGTGGGGAGGGGGGGAGGTCCTTTCATCATCTATTCGTTGAATTTCCAGCGATATCTCGAATGGTTCATTTACCACGCGTGTCAGAAATGTCAGCACAAATATTGTACGAAAGTTAAATGCTCGCCATTTCCACATTTTCGCCTGATTTGGCCATTATTTCAGCACGTGGAATCGGATGTCATAATCTACGAATATCAAGAGAATAAATCCGAAAAAATATCAATTGACGAGAATGTTTTTTTCACGGGTTTGTAAGCCCATTTGACGTCGGCCGGTGCCGTCGGGCCATTGACGCGAAAACCGACCCAAAAGGCCGCCATCATGTCGAGGAGATCGATGAGGAGAAAGCAAATTCTGGGTTTCGAACTGGTCATTCAGGTCGGGGTAGGATAATATGTGATACAAACCTGGACAGGGATATATCGAGAACAAAACCATTTTTTCCGAAAGTGAAATAAATGCTCGTCATTATTACATCGGTTTTCCGATTGAACCAGTTTTTCACTACGTGAAATCAGATGTCCTAATCTAGGATTGTCGAAAAAAAAATGCTAAAAAAAATTAATTGACGAAATGTTTTTTTTTCACGGGTTTTTCGGCCTAGTTGAAAACGGGCGGCGGCGTTGCGGTTGTTGCAGTGTCCGTTGACGCGAAAAAACGACCCGAAATGACCGCCATCGGGTCGAGGGGATCGATAGGGAGAAAGATGATCCTGAGTTGCGAACTGGTCATTCAGGTCAGGGTGGGATATGCAATACCAACCTGGACCTGGAAATCGAAAGCAAAACATTTTTTTCCGAAAGTTCGATGCTCGCCATTTCCACACCGGTCCCCCGATTGGGCCAGTTTTAAAGCACGTGAAATCTGAAGTCATATTCCACGAATGTGGGAAAAAAATCCGAAAAACATCAATTGACGAAAATGATACATCAACCTATTAGGGAATGTATTTCTCTTAAACGAGCATCAAACAGAAAAATTGAAGATGGAAATCAAAATGGAGTTGGTCCACCAACCATCCTAGATGAGTCATTTTGTTGCAGAAATTCAACTAACCCCTCCAATAGAGGTCCGTTAATCAAAAAACGCGAATCCGTTGGGGGATCAATCTCACCGGAACGAGCGTCATGCAACAAAAAGTAGGGGTGGAAAACAAAATTGTATCCATCAACTAACCACCCTATAGGCCTATCTATGAGTCATTTCGAAGCAGAATTAAAAACAAAGCCTTGAATTATAGGGGTCTTGTTCCAGCACCCAGAATTGTGAAAATATCAACCTGTTAATATACGTATATATACGTTAATATACGTATATACATATTCTCCTACACGAGCGTCACACAAAAAAAGGTTAAAGATAGAAAACAAAATGGGGTTGGTTCACCAAATCCCCCCATATGAGTCATTATGTTGCAGAAATACGAACAACCCCTCCAATAGGGTCTGGTTAGCGAAAAACGTGAATCCGTTATAGGGGATGAATCTCACCGAAACGAGCGTCATACAAAAAAAGTTGGGGGTGGAAAACCAAATTGGGTTGTTCCAAAAACCACCCCATTTGAGTCGTTTGGTTGCAGAAATTCAAACAACCCTTCCAATATGGGTCCGGTAATCAAAAAACTTGAATGGGGTAGGGGATGATTATCACCCAAACGAGCGTCATACAAAAAAAGGTTAGGGGTGGAAAACAAAATGTTATCGATCAACTGACCATTCCATATGGGCCATTTTGTCAAAGAAATTCAAACAAACCCTCAAATAGGGGTCTGATTCCAGCATCCAGAATTGTGAAAATATCAACCTTCTAAGGGATGAATTTCTCCCAAACGAGCGTCATACAAATAAAGTTTGGGGTGGAAAACAAAATGAAGTTGTTCCACCAACCACCCCATATGATTATCATGTTGCGGAAATTCCAACAACCCCTCCAATATGGGTCAGGTAATCGAAAAACGCGAATCCGTTAGGGGATGAATCTCACCCAAACCAGCAATACAATAAAAGTTAGGGGTGGAAAACAAAATTTTATTGCTGAACCAACTACCCTATATGGGTCATTTTGTGCAGAAATTCCAACAACCTCTCAAATAAGGGTCTGGTTCCAGCACCCGAAATTGTGAAAATATCAAACTGTTGAGGGATGAATTTCTCCCAAACGAGCATCATACAAAAAAAGTTTGAGGTGGAAAACAGAATGAGGTTGTCTCACCAACCACCCCATATGAGTCATTATGTTGCAGAAATTCCACAACCCGTCCAATAGGGGTCCGGTAATCGAAAAACGCGAATCCGTTAGGGGATGAATCTCACCCAAACGAGCGTCATACAAAAAAAGTTAGGGGTGGAAAACAAAATATCATTGATCAACCAACCACCCCATATGGGGCAGTTTGTTGCAGAGATTCAAACAATCCCTCAATTAGTGGTCTGGTTACAGCACCCAGAATTGTGAGAATATCAACGTGCTAAGGGATCACTCTCTCCTGAACGAGCGTCATACACAAAAAGTTAGAGATGGAAAACGAATCAGAGTTGGTTCACCAACCACTTTTCATGATTAATCAAGTTGCAGAAATTCAAACAACAACTTTTATGGAGGTCCGGTTAGCGAAAAACGTGATTCCGCTAGGGGATGAATCCCGCCTCAACGAGCGTCATACAAAAAAAGTTAGGGGTGGAAAACAAAATATCATTGATCAACCAACCACCCCATATGGGGCAGTTTGTTGCAGAAATTCAAACAATCCCTCAATTAGTGGTCTGGTTACAGCACCCAGAATTGTGAGAATATCAAAGTGCTAAGGGATCACTTTCTCCTGAACGAGCGTCATACACAAAAAGTTAGAGATGGAAAACGAATCAGAGTTGGTTCACCAACCACTTTTCATGATTAATCAAGTTGCAGAAATTCAAACAACAACTTTAATGGAGGTCCGGTTAGCGAAAAACGTGATTCCGCTAGGGGATGAATCCCGCCTCAACGAGCGTCATACAAAAAAAGTTAGGGGTGGAAAACAAAATATCATTGATCAACCAACCACCCCATATGGGGCAGTTTGTTGCAGAAATTCAAACAACCCCTCAAATAGGGGTCTGATTCCAGCACCCGATCTTAGTAATTGAAAAAAAATTATATCGTTGGGGGATATTTTTTGCACCAAAAAATGTTCGGGGGTGGATAATTGATTGATGATCCACTCAACCCACCCAAATGAGTTCACTTACCCCTAAGAATCATTTTAAATGCATCTTTTACTCCTTAGCTTTTTGGGGGGGGGGGTTGGCTTTGTTGGAATCTGGATTAATGACGCTTACTTCATGCAGACCGGGTGCTGAAGGATTCCCACCGACGCATACTTCATATTGTCCGGGTGCTGGTGGTAGCTTGATTAATAGAAAAAGCTGTCACCCCAACCGCATGACCCATTTCCTCAGCTACTACATCAAAGGCCTTCAAGCGCAATTTCAGGTAGGAAATGAAATGCCAAAAAAAAAAAAAATCCGGAAAACTCGACATTATAAGTCTCACTAGTACTAGGCCTAGACCTATTCGTTCTACTTAATTATTACATAAATATTATAAACTTGTATAATACCACAATAACTTGTATAGGCCTACGATAATATCTCTTTAAACAAGTTTGCGTACATCCCGGCAAAACATTCGGATGGTCAAAGGATCGCACTTCAGCTCGTGTAACTCCTCCCCTACCGCTAACCCTGTGACAACAGGCTCACCCCACTTCGGCTCGTGTAACTCCTCCCCTACCGCTAACCCTGTGACAACAGGCTCACCCGCTTGATTCGGGTTGTGAAAACCTAACCAAACATTCACGCCAATTTTTATCGTAAAGGCCTACTGTCTCTCATGGCTCTGGTAGGCTTTTATGTCATGGGTGCAATTGCGGAGGAAGATAGGCATGTACATGAAAGAGTGGCTAAACAAAATACATCGAAATGCATGCGAGTTAAGCGGTTCAAGATTTTGTGCAAGGTTCAGATTGCCAATAAACCTTGCGCGGAACTTTGTACAGGAATTGAACAAATTCAAGGGACCTCCAAAGAGGGCCTCATCGTTATCGAATACCGTAAAAGTGACACAATTTATGTCAGTATTGTCAAATAGGCCACAGTCATTGAATTTGATGTGTTATAACCTAACCTAACTACACACTCGAAGCTAAGCTAGGCCCTATTCTATTGTCTCCAACTAATCATGGGCCTAGAAAGGCTAGGTTGGTTTTTGGAGGTTTGTCATGAACAGTATGAAAGTAGTTTCACTGCCGCTTGTCTTAGAGTCATCGCCTAGTGGTAAATACCGGGCCAATTTATCGAATTCATGTTTCAGATGTTGGGGTCATGTTAGGTTGTGATAGGCCTTGGACCAAGATGATGGTTTGAGCAGCGCAAAATAACCACATCGTTGACGTGCCGTAAACCCCTAATATTCATTCATTCATGGTTTGAGCATTCGACACAAACCTTTCCCTACCTAATCATGACCGCCATTGAAAAGTACAAGATCTTGAAAGCCTATAAAACATTACCCTATTCTTCAGGCCTACCTCTCACCATAGAGTAATGATAATAAGTAGGGCCTACCATAGAGGAATAGATTAAAGGCTGTGAATAATCATACAGTCAGCCGTATGAATACACATGAATAGATTGTACGGTCAGCGTTGTCATTGGCTGTTTGTGTTAGTGACGTAGGATTCGTTCGGTTTCGTTCGGGAGGATAGTCTAGTTGTAATTTTCACTGCTAGAGTGCACCAGACACCACTTACCAATAAATGAACACGTTATGTAAGCTCCGTTCCGCCTGCCGGCGGTATTCGCGAGTATTAAACCTAACCCAATAACCTAACTTACTGTCCGAAACCTGGCTTTGTCCACATAATGGCGTTCTTCACTGCACAATGTTCTCACTCAGGGGCTAGTGCGCCATAGCCCTGCACGGTCGACTTTTCAGCTGTTACAGTATTGTTATTGTGTTGTGTACAAATTCACATCTTGCAGTTTACATATCTCCGTTCTTGGAAATTTCAACGGCATTCAATAGTGCTATGTTAGTGCCGTGAAATGAACCGTTAGTGCCGCTTTAGTTTCGCCGTCACGACGAATTCAATTTTCAGAACCAGCCCCTCATATCTCTGATCTTGAAAATTCCAACGGTATACGTTGATGCTACGTTAGTGCCCGTTAGTGGCGTGAAAAAATCGTGAGTACAGCTCCGGTCTCACCCCGACGACGCGTTGTCAATGTGAGGGGCCAACTTCACGCCAGCCCCTCACATATCTCCGACCTTGAAAATTCCAACGGCATTCGTTGGTGTTGTGTTAGTGCCCGTTAGTGTCGTAAACATTTTTCGCTAGTGCCGCTCTGGTTTCGACGTTATAACACGTTGTCCATGTTAGGAGCTGGCGTGAAGAACTGGCCCCTCACATGGACAACGCGTTATAATGGCAAAACCAAAGCGGCCGTAACAGAATTTTTCCAACGAATGCCGTTGGAATTTTCAAAATCAGAGATATGTGAGGGGCTGGCGAAACCAAAGTGGCACTCACGAGAATGTTCTAACGAATGCCGTTGGAATTTTCAAGATCGGAGATAAATGTGAGTGGCTGGCGTGAAGTAGGCCCCTCACATTGACAACGCGTCGTAGCGGCGAAACCGAAGCGGTACTAACGATTCTGTCACGGCACTAACGTATACCGTTAGAATTGTGAAGATCGGAGATATGTGAGGCGCTGGTTCTGAAAATTGAATTCGTCATGATGGTGAAACTGAAGCGGCACTAACGAAAAAATTTACGGCACTAACGAGCACTAACGTAGCACTAATGAATGCCGTTGAAATTTTCAAGATTGGAGATATGTGAAGGGCTGGCGTGAAGTTGGCCCCTCACATGGACAACGCGCTATAACGGCGAAATCAAAGCGGCACCAACGAAAATGTTTACGGCACTAACGGGCACTAACGTATACCGTTGGAATTTCGAAGATATGTGAGGGGCTGGCTCTGAAAATTGAATTTGTCATGACGGCGAAACTAAAGCTGCACTGACGGACAATTTTACAGCTCTAACGGGCACTAACGCAGCACTAACCAATGGTGAAATAATATTTCCATATTCTGACATGTGACCGTACACGTGTGACAACTTCACGGACGTAGTCAACCATACATAAATCACTCGATAACATGGCTCATGAGCAGACAGTTACAAAACTAGGGCAGTCCGCTTCTAGCGCACTCTGTCCGGAGCTTTGCGTGAAGACCATGTTCCTTCATATATAAACTCCAGAGGAACCAATTCAAAAAAATGAAAACTTCAGTCACTGGCGGGATTCGATCACAGTTCCCTGGCATGGGAGTCAGCTGTGCTAACCCATGAGCTACAGTAGTCACGTTGTTAGAGAGCGTTATTTTGGCAATTTATAGTCATAGACCGAAACATCGCGGTCATGATATCACTGAGCGTATTATTTATTCTAATAATAACTATTCAAATAATAATTTATAATCTAATAACCTTTGAAGATGCGCCATTTATATTTAAAGTATTTTGTCTCATATCAACATTGTCACTATTATATTTTTGAATGAGTTATCTGTATCATGTAAACTGAGAATCTGGGACCAAGATCAGACTAATTGTTTCAATTGATTCCACATTTACTTCATGTCGAGAGGAGAGGAAACCGGGAGAGGCCTACGTGATTCAATCAACTAGGAAAATGCCATAAATGCATTGTACTGTATGAGCGTGTAGGTATGATTTTGACACATTTTATTTTTTTCTTCAAAACGGCTAACCCGATTGATCTGAAAATTTCGAGAAATGTGTGAAATCATAAGTTTAAACACCTCGCGGATTTTTTTTTTGAACAGCTATTTTCAATTTCATCTGCTATATGACATGCTCATGATTATTTTTGAATGAAATGAGGAAATTTTTCAGAAGTTCACTTTTACTTGATGCTCTACAACAGTACCCTGGGGCTGTTTGAGAATATTTGCCAGGGCCGGAATATTTCCCCAGTCCGCCCCATATGACATATGATGTTTTTTACTGGAAACAAAGTGAAGGTAGGCCTATGGATATATTTCAATAATTTTGAAGTAGGTAGTCTACACACTGAAGATTTTGGAATAATGCACTTAGTTATATATAGTCAACATCAATTTTAATTTCTACTTGGTTCCTGTAGACAATTTATATATTGTGTCCAATCATCAACAAAGATTGGCAATCATGTTTGTGCTATCATTTGTGGTCAAAATTACTAAAGGCTAGGTACCAAATTAATTATCTGAAAACATTTGTTATGCCGAGTTAGATCCATAATTACAATACTAGAAATGCAAATAAATTGTATTCACAAGGTAAAATGAAAAGCAGTGGTCACAAGACACTCTTCTACAGTGGAATAAGATTATACAATAAACTTGAAGATAATGTGAGACCGAGACACGTGGCCGAGTGGTAACACACTAAACCGTCATTCGGGAGACCGGGGTTCGATTCCCGCCATGGTCGACCATCCTGATGGGGATTTTTCAAGTTTTCACTCTGTCGTACAGGTTAATACTGGGATGGTTCCTTAACAACAGGCCACGACCGACTCCTTTCCACCATCCAAAACACCTAATAAAATAACCTTTCATCTCATCATTCCATCATCTCATTCTTCATCCACCAACGCCAATAGATCGTAGCCATCAGTATAGTGCGTCGTTAAAACCCAATATGAAAAAAAAAATCTAAAAATAAAGTAAGAAATCTAGCATCTACGAATGCTTTTAGAAGAGAAGTCTTGATATTTGTGAAATGCGAGTTTCCTAAAGTAGTTCAACTCAATTTTTTTCACACACTGATTTATACTAGTTCGAAAAAGTTTTCCATTTTCATCTGGATATATTTCGTACACCTAGCCCAATGTCCTTGTGGGGTCTGGTCGTTTTGTGAATGTACATTCGGAATTCACCAATATTTCACTAGATACAGTATTTTCAGATTATCATATTAGGCCTACAAATTATGGCCGTAGGCCTACCACTGACAATTTGGCACTGTTTTTATTCAACACACATATAACTGATGTCTGTCCAAATATCATTTTCTTTCTGCTAAATAGAGATAGCACTTCATAATCGCTTATTTATTGAACACTCCTGGTCTCATGTCACCAATAGTTTTCATGTCACGATTTAGCGGATTCCCTTGTGAACTAGATGTAGATAAGAATGGCTACGGTACCGGTGGCATTGTTGAACTAACAAAATTAATAATTCTCGTAAAAAACAAATGCACAACTGCCAGCATTATAATTCTACTGGGCTGTGTATATAGCATTGTTGTCTTATGTAGTTCGATATAAAAGCGAGGGTTGTGCTACGAGCAATCGCGACACTGGACTTAGATTCTGACCCCGGAAATATTTCACTTTCAAGACCCAAGTTGGAGCACCTTGTTTATATTATGATAAAATAGGTTGGTATCACTTCACCGTGCTGCTGATATACACTGGTCTTATGGAAATAGTAACTAATGAGTGAAGGCCACAATAGAAACTATAGGTAGGAGAAGAGCTGAACATAGAGGGCTGTTAACATAGAAATGTCCGGATATATATCACAGGAATGGTTTCTACTTGTACAGTAATGTGTTTCGGACTTTGAAAACTGAAAGACTTTTATCTGCGGCGAAAAATTATGGTCACAGACAGCGCAGTTCTGATGTAGAAGCTAATTGGTTTCAAATAATTAACATGGGGTGGTAAGATCGCCCTTGTGGTACCCTGTCCAAACGATCCTACATTTCATCAATAGCTTTGATTGGGGAGCAATGATTTTGTATCAATTTTTGATGTTATTAAAAAAAAAGTTCATATTAATTATTTATATTACGTACCGGTAATTTAACTCTGATGAAGCATACGGCACGCCCTAGCTGTCATAAGCCATAACGCTCCTGTCTGCGTCACTTGGATGTCACTTGTAGCAAGGGCTAGCAAGTTCATATTCAATTATTCAATTCATAGCAGATTCAAATACAAATATGATGAATATCATCATGTATAATTTGTAGTGTTTTTCATTGCTAGTATGTAGTCAGAGATGAGGGAGGCCTAGGAGTATTCTAGGTGGGAACGGTCTATCGTGGCACTTCAACCTTCACTCGACTCGGCAGACATCTCTTCCAAATGTAAAGAGACAACTTCATCGCTTGGCTGAAATCAAACCATTTCATTGAAATAATTTGTACTTTGAGTCACAAAAGTTTTTATCCAAGAAATCGTATATCATCACAGTTGCCCAAGCTTGCTTAGCTGAACTCATAGCCACAAGGTTATAGGGTCGGTGGTAATTAATATGATAATGCCCTACATGTACCCACAAGTACGGGCGTAGGCTAGTTGATATTCTCAATGTATTGTACTATTGAATAGTCGTGAATCGATTCAAGACTAAGTAGATTTGTTCACAATATTAAACCGGTACATATTTTAGTTGAAATGGGTGAGTTGGCCTATGTGTTCTAATTTTGCTGTACAGCTAAAATTATTATTTCAAGAGTCAAATTATATTACGTAGGTGCCTAGGCCAACTCGCATATATAAAAAAAATGTAAAACCTAAGCTTCAATTGTACGATATTATTGTACCAGATTCAATTGTGAATTTCTCCAAGGAAGGTATTATGAGAAGAAATTTTGCTGTGGACCTAATAATCAGTTTGAGCAATACGGAATATTACTTAGGTTAATGCTGTTTGCCATGCAGATTACAATAATATCACATTTTATTGTTGGCCCTAGCTTTGCTTTCTGTGTGGCACTGCCAAAGTTTTGTCTCAGGCTCCTGTATTCTTCTATGGTTTTCTACCATTAATTATTGTCAATTACGCGACATGTTTCTTTCTGTAGAATGGTAATACATGTCCGTGTTGAGCAAATGATGGGCCTAGTTATCATCGGATGCAGCAGAACTCAATTGGTGGAGATTTCTTCATCTTGACTGGATCTTTTAGGCCTTCTCTTCTTTGCCACTTTTCGTTTTTTTTAAAACCATAATACTGTTGAGTGAAAACAATTGAATGCTATGTTGAAAATATCTGTAAACGCCTAGGATCAGTCTTTTTAGAACATCCAGTCCCTATATGGAATAAATAAGCCAAATCTATTGGCCAATATTGCACAGTTTATATTTTGCCCCAGATGTGGCCTATGCCATTGTGGTGCATTTAGCTCATGAATCACCATACTTTATGATAATTTGCTGGTAGTTTTGCATGTTGGTGTACATAAGTAATAGATATAATGCAATTTGTGAATCCAGCTCTTTCCAACTGCATTAATCAACATTGGAATCAATTTCATTTGAATTGGCCAATCTGAATTTAAAATACGTTGTAAAAGCTAGTTGAGAGACAGACTGCTATATTTACCAAGTGATAACTAGACAATCAGTTATCATCTACGAGAAAGATCAGAAACAACGCACCGAGACCCGTGGCCGAGTGGTAACACACTAAACCATCATTCGGGAGACCGGGGTTCGATTACCGCCATGGTCGACCATCCTGAGAGGGGTTTTTCGTGGTTTCTCTCTGACGTTCGGGTTGATACTGGGATGGTTCCTTAACAGGCCACGACCGACTCATTCCCACCAACCAAAACACCTGATGAAATAACCTTTCATCTCACCATCTCATTCATCATATCCACCAACGCCAATAGATCGTAGCCATCAGTATAATACGTCGTTAAGACCCAATGTAAAAAAAAAGCAATGCAATTATACAACTATGTACTATGCATTGAAATATGAGCTTAATACGTACAATTTGATTTGAAATTGCGAATCTCAGAAATGTACACGACAGCGCATGTCATGGCTAAATCAAGTTTGGATAGATAATATTCCAACATATAGGCATAAATACTACTTGCACGTAGTAGAGTGGAATATGTCGAGCTTCGTTGAGCTTTTTAGTTTTTATGGTCACTAGAGAAGATGATAAAGAAATAAGATGATAATTACCTGAATAATAAATGCCGACGTAAATCTTGCCCTCGGAACTGGCTTGAATTTGACGGCATTTACACGCTAGTTTCGGCAATTCATCGTGAAGGTAATGCCACTAGAGCTGCTCCCACCATGGTGAAAATGGTTCAATGTTAGAAGGATAGGAAATATGCCATGTTGTTTATCTTGTTATGTAGGCCTAATTGATAGTCATAGGCCCTATTCAGTTTATCCGAAGTGAAAAATCAAATTTTAAAATATATGTCAGTAGCCTACGATGTAGGTAGGCCTATTGCTCGATCAAAATTGAACGCTGTCATCTTCAAAAGGTTCAAAATGGTTGAATAATCATCAGTGTATATACTTACAGTTCACCAATACTGACCGTAAATTAACGTTAGGAAACTCATTCTCATGATAAATCTAAAAAAAGATGGTATTGGACAGATGATTAACAAATTAATGGTAGCAATATCTTCAAAAACTAAGTCAAAGAAGCCTAGCCCATGAATGCATAATATGTAATCTCCAATACAACTTCAGGTATGTCATATAATATTTGGCACTGATACTGTCCTTGAAGTTGGCTTGTACAGAACTGCTTGTCAATGTTGACTGAATTGAAAAAAGTATTTTTTTGTCACTCAAATTACTGATAAATCAGATTAAAACCAGAAGATGATATAAACACATCCGTTGTTTATAACATGTTACCATGGTTACGAGAAAACCAAAAGTGGGTGCTACCCACATTTTTTCCGGTTTTTATTCAATTATAAAATATTTAGGCTACGTGGACAAAAGTTATTATCGTATGGCCATAGATTATAACTAATTACAACTTTTAAGCGCTTAAATTCCCAATTTACGTGGAAAACCAGCGATTCTATTAACGCGCAAGCAAAAGTCTACGCCATGGCAAAAAGTGGGCGTGGCCAAAGCAGTCTTCCTTTAATTCATTAATTAGAAAATATACAGGCTATGTGGACAAGTTTTATTACTACGTAGTCGAAGATTGTAAAAATTTGCATAATCCAAGCTCAATAATTTTCAATTTACGTAGAAATTCAGCGATTCTACGCGACGAATAGGTTTTTTCGGTCCCTTTTGAATCAAACATATAAGTGTGTTTCCACAGTGTGGTGAACACGCTAAAAATGAAATGAATGAATAAATATACAAATATTAGAATATAAAAAACTTGTTGACAAATTCATCATTCGTGTAAACTACACGCTCAGCAAAGGATTGCGAGTTCATGATTGTTTTTCCCTCGCATCCAGTGAATCGTCCATAATAAATATCACCTCAGAGCAACTGATAACGCTGTAACCTGATCCATTCTTGAGCTCGATCACTTCTAATATCTTCATTCCACTGTATTGAGGGTCTCAATTGACCGTCTATCATGTCAATTATCACTAACGGTAGGAAGCTTCAATCCTGCAAAACGTTCGGCGGCATATTTTGCTTTGACAGTAATGAATCAAACTACCAATTTGTCAGCTGACGGGTCAAACCCTGTAACCTATCTAGGCAACTCAAATTTCGTCCCTGTATAAAGGGCTTGCCTATCTTGCCCGAAATAGTTTTGAGAGTGACTGGTAGAGCCCTTAAGCGGGCTTCTGTTCTATATTGTTTTTGTTTCGTTTTTGTTTTGTATACCAATCCATGTACAATGTAATTCTTGGAACATGATAAAATGAATTTTGAATTCGAATTTGAATTTGAATTAGCTTCTACATCAGAACTGCGCTGTCTGTGACCAAAATTTTTCACATAACTGTGTGAGTAAAAACCATTCCTGTGACATATATCCGGACATTTCTAGCATTGGTATTAAGAGTGAACAGAACACGCGAATGTTGATATCTTCCACTTTGAACTAGGCCTAAGTTTCTTGGGCAATGATCACTTTTTTTCATTGACAGCAATGTAGAGTTTATCATGATACAAAATAGAAAAAAATGAGAGGTGGGCTTATACAGTTATAATTAGGCCTATCACTCTACTAATTAAAGGTCGTGGTCAATTAGTAGGCCTACTTTATCCAAGCATTTGCTTCGAGAACTGTGGGATACCACCAAAAGCCTAGTCAGGATGGTCTGAAATATGAATTGACCTCATTTTTATATTGGTGAATATGATAGGCCTAACCCTATCATGACTTCAATTACTCCTTGACTGCTCACCTTCAACTCGGGATGATCAGTTATTCAGATACAAATAATGTGAACTTGTTTCATAACTGAAGACTTTGTTTCGGAAGACGTTGTTCTAGCTGTCAAGTTGGCTATGCCCAATTCGAATTTCTGGAAAATGAAATCGATTGAGCTCGTTTTGAGCAGAGTTGTGCTGCATTCTAATCGTTTTGAGCTCAACCCCTAATCGAGATATTTTAATTCATTGTGGGCGGAGCCAAGTTGACGAGTGGCTCCGCTCAACTCTACGGATCATAACCGGACAAAAACTGTCATTTTGAGCTCGTTTTGAGCTGAATTGAGCTCTATTATTTTGAGCTCATCTCCTGACCAAGATATTCCACCTTTTTGTGGGTGGAGCCAAGTTGACGTGTTAATCAGAGGGTGTTTAGGTCAACTCGTCAAATCGATTCCGGACGAAAACCATCGTTTTGAGCTCGTTTTGAGCTGAATTGTGCTGCCCTTCAATCCTTCTGAGCTCATCTCCTGACCGAGAAGAACTTTTTGTGGGCAGAGCCAAGTTGACGTGGTAATCAGATGGGGGTTTAGGTCAACTCGTCAGATAGAAACCGGACAGAGACTATCGTTTTGAGCTTGTTTTGAGCTGAATTTTGCCACCCATCATCTGTTTTGAGCTCATCTCTTGACCAAGATATTTTGGGTCCGTGAACCTGCCTTCCCCCTTCCTCTATCAGCACAAATTATGAAAATTTGTCCGGAGTTTTTGCTATAGGCCTTCAGATTTCATGCCAATACTTTCAGAATTTGTGCTGAGTAATTTTACGAGAAAACCGATTTTCAAAACATGAGGGGTCAAGTTCACGCAGCTCCTCCAATGCCAGGACAAATTTTGAAAATTCGCATATATTTTGTAGTAGGCCTTTAGATTCCATGGTGAAAGATTCAGAATTGGTGATGTGTGATTTTCCGAGAGAAATATTTTCAGAAACGATGGGTCACGTTAACGCTGTTCCTTAAGTTGGGCGAAGCCACCCGTCAACTTGGTTCTGCCCACAATAAGTTGGAATATCTCGGCTAGGAGATGAGCTCAGAACGATTGGACGGCGGCACAATGCAGCTTGAAACGAGCTCAAATACCTGTTCAATAATTTTTCAGAAATTCAAATTGGACGGAGCCAACTTGATGGAGCCGGAAGAAGTTAAGAGATACGTAAGAGACGATTCACGATATACAAGACTGTTGTTACCATTTGTTGAGTACCGCAAGTTTGGAAAAAAGCGGAGGTGGTTCCAATTTCAAAGGGAGGGCAAAGGGGTAGGGTAGACAACTACAGGGGAATTAGTTTAACATCGCATGTGTGTAAGATAATGGAAAGGGTGGTTATAAAGAGAGTAGTGGAGAAGGTAGATGAAAGAAGGAGTATTTCAGAAGTGCAGCATGGGTTTAGGAAGGGTTATTCATGTGAGACGCAGTTGTTAGGTTTTGCAGAAGAGTTGGCTGGGGTAGTTGATAGGGGGGGACGTGTTGATGCAGTGTTTTTAGATTTCGAGAAGGCTTTTGATAAGGTAGATCACAATATATTATTAGGGAAGTTAAAAATGTCCGTTGGGAATGCTGGGTTGGTTAATTGGATTGGAAACTTTCTTCAGGATAGAGTGCAAAGAGTTCGGGTGGGTTCAGAGGTTTCAAGTGAGACTAAGGTTACGTCAGGAGTTCCACAGGGTAGTGTGTTGGGTCCCTTATTGTTTGATTTATATATAGATGATCTGACTAGTGTTGTTGATTCGAAAATAAGGTTATTTGCAGATGATTGTGTGTTATATAGGGAAATCATTACAGAGGAGGATGTAGTAGCTCTTCAGGTAGATTTAGTGGCAATTAATCGTTGGGTTCAGTCAAACAAGATGGGGTTGAATACAGGAAAGTGCAAGTTAGTCACATTCGGTAAGAGAAACATAAGGACAGATGTAGTGTATGAGGTAGGAGGGAAGACGCTGGAGTTGGTGGAAAACTACAAGTATTTGGGGGTGGTATTTAATAGGCGTCTAGGGTGGGGGAGTCAGACTGAGAGAATAGTAAAAAAGAGTATAAATGCACTAAACTTTGTAATGAGGCAACTTAGGGGGGCAGGTATGGAGATTAAGGAAAAAGCATATTTCTCGTTAGTGCGTCCCATGGTAGAATATGCTAGTTCAGTTTGGGATCCTTATAGATTAGGTGAGATAAGGGATGTGGAAAGGGTTCAAAGGATTGCTGTGAGAAGGGTTACAGGTAGGGTTAGGAGGTGGAAATGGGATGAGAATGAAAGGGGGGAGAGGGTAAGAATGTTGGAGAGTCCAACTGAGATGATGAGAGACCTGGGGTGGCAGAAATTGGAAATACGGAGGAAGGAGGATCGTTTATGTAATTTCTTCAGGGTAATGGAGGGAGAGGGGGGGTGGGGGGAGCTGCATGAGTTGATAAAAAGAAATAAGTCAGGGTATGGAGGTAGGCGGGGTCATGTTAGAGCGGTAGTCATAAAGGGGGCTACATTAGATGTCGGTAAATTCTCTTTCTTAAATAGGACAGGTAGGGACTGGAATGGGCTTAGTAGAAATGTTTTTGAAGGGGATGAAATCAGGTTAAAGTTATTCCGTCAGAGGGTTAAGGAGATGGTGGGATAGGGGTACTTAGGGAACTTGCCACCGCGCATTTATGTGCATTTGCAAGAGTTAAATAATAATAATAATAATAATAATTCCTGAATACTTTGCAATGGTTGGTTTATCTGACAAAATACCCTCAGTAAACGTTACTGACAGTAAAAAAAAATTAAAGTAAACTTACGGTAAAACTTACAACAGAGCAGTTCACAGAACTAACAGCTTACCTTGGAATAATTTACATCAGTCAGACCCGGTGTAACGGATCCCTTTTACTCTCGGCGTAAGTTTACCTAGGTAATAAAATGCCGGTATAAGATTACTCTAGAGTAATATGATGCCGGCATATTTATACTCTCTAATAAAGATATACCGGCAAAAGTTTACTCTATCTGGCATATTTGTACTATTGTGAATAACCATAGAGAGTAATATGATACCAGCATATTATTATTAGACTTATTGTTGATAAACTCTTGTATAAGATAGTATCCAATTGATTACAGTACAGGGTGTCCGAAATATGATGTTGAGGTAGAGCTGAGATAAACTAGCTGAACATTATTTGATTAATAAATACTGTTGAGAACATGATTGATGACAGTGCGGGTTGATCAAGAAAGTGTTAGAATGAAAGAAAGGCCAGCAGATCATTATCTGTTGAGTAAACTCTTATATCAGGGAGAATTCAATTGATTACAGTAAGGGATGACCAAAAAATGATATCAAGATAGAGAAAAGCTATACCAGTGGAACAATTATAAACGAATGGCCCCTCAATAAACACCACATATTCAATTAATTACAGTACAGGGTGTCCAAAAAATGATTTGAAGGTAGAGTAAAGATAAACCAGCGGAACGTTATTAGACAAATGAATCTCCAATAAACACCACATTTAATTAATTACAGTGGAGTGTTCAGAAAATGATGTTGAGGTGGAGTAAAATATATACCAGTGGAACACTATTAGATAACTGAACCTTCATTAGACACCACATTCAATCAATTACAGTACAGGGTGTCCAGAGAGAGATGTCAAGGTAGAGTAAAGCTATACCAGTGGAACACTATTAGATAACTGAACCTTCATTGAACACCACATTCAATCAATTACAGTACAGGGTGTCCAGAAAGTGATGTCAAGGTAGAGTAAAGCTATACCAGTGGAACACTTTTTGTTACCGCCGATCTTAGAGATGGCGATGAAAGACCAGTGGACTGTATATTGATGATGAAATAACGATGAGACCATGTAGAACTTAAATATTCGGGTGCCGACTTGGCATTAATAATCAGGCGAGCATAATCCAAACTCGGATTATGCCTCAACCCAAAACGATACGTATTTGGTCTACGTCGACTTGACGTTGTTATTAACCAAATCAAAAGAATAAAGAGAAGCGAAACAAAATAGATCAAAACCTGAGTGGTGTCCCCGCACACCATTCGAATAAACAAGAAACAAAGGCTTGAGAGAAAACAAAATACCCAACTTCGTAAATGATAAAGACCATAACAAATGTAAGGAATTAGAAACAAGAAAGTCTGGAAAGAGGTCCTATTAACGACTCAAGAAGAACGAAAAATAGAGAAGCAACAACTGCGTACATGCGAAATAATGTACAGTACGTCCGAACTCTAACAAAGTAGAGAACGACGGGAGAAGCTCACACAACAAGAGCTGGTCGAGAAATGACCGAATTCACCCACTAGACGAGCGACTACAAGTACGTCCGACCTCAAGAGAGTGTAGAAGATAACTGACTTGCGAGGCCTGGCGAGTTCAGGCAACACGAGAATGGCGAGCTGTGATTGGACGCAGCACATCGCGTGACAATGCACCAGCCAACCAGCAATGAGAAAGGAAGGTCGACTAGAAACACGCTTTGCAATGTATACAACATTCCATGACGCAATCGAATATGAATCAAGTTCAATTGACAAACTAGGGAAAACGAGCTAGCTGGTCTCAAAAGACAGGCGTCAACATACCGCCCATCAAAATGAACATTTTGAAGCTGAGGTAAACGATACGGAAAATTAGGAACATGAAATTAGAACAGCAAACTGTTCGTAAGAAGCCTTGTAACTTCATAGGCAACGTGAGCAGAGAGATTTTCACCGAGTAATTGGATTGCTTCCCAATTGGATCGGAGAACAGCAAAGAAATCGCACATGATCCGAGCGATTCATTGAGGAGAAAACGCAACCATTTTATTCAATGGTCGCTGACTTTTCAAAAAAAAAAAAAAAAAAAGAGAGAACAACAAGAAAGTAAACATGAAGAAATGAGCAAAGCACCAATGCGTGCTTTGAACAGAAAGAATATACGAATGAATGCAAATCTGCCATTGGTGGCTGCATAGGCTTTGCGCGAAACTTGTGGCAAGTAATGCACTGGTGTATGCGCTGCCGCAACAAACCGCGCAGAGAAACGATCCAGTAACGCTGCTGTATCAGCGCCTGTACCGTTCTCGGGCCGGAATGTAGCGATGTTCTGTGGAAGGCAAGGCAAATTAGAGATGAGAGGTGAGCTTCTTTGGGAAGTAGGATTGGGTACCGCGCCTCTTCAGGAAGAGAAGAGTGACGCAATCTTCCGCTCATCTTGAGTAAGCCCGAGGGTTCGAGAAAAGGTTTCAGCGAAGCGATGCGGGATGAAACTTGTCCCTGTTTGGTAAGTTGGCTGATCTCGGTTGCATGAAAGTGGTTTTGAGTGACTCTTATGATCAGTTCAAGAGCGTCTTGCAGCTCTACAGGTTTTAAAGAACCCGTAGGAGGAAGAATTTTGGATCGTTTCGCCAATAAGAGACGGGCAAATCGAACTACATACCCAAAGACCCGTTGTGCTTTGAGAAGTGTGGAAAACTTTTGAAAATTCACCAGGAGAGGATCTATTTTGACCGTTGTGGCCAAAGTGACCATGGAAGGCCTAATGTCTGGCAATTCAGACAATAAATCAGTGGATGGCATAGAGATAGGCCACAGAACATGGGGACTCCTGAGAAAAGAAGGACCCGAGAGGTACAACGGGTATTCCATGAGCTGAGAAGGCAGTATTCCACGAGAAGCGCAGTCAGCGGGATTTTCTTCGGAATCCACGTGTGCCCAATTGGTAGGAGTGGAGTTGTCGAGTATCTCCACTACCCGGTTGGCGACGAATGTCTTTAGTCGATGTGGAGGGGTGGCAAGCCACGCGAGCACAATAGTAGAATCAGTGTAGAGGGTTACTGACTCCACGACAAGAGTGCTGAGTGAGGGAAGAGTATCTTTTAGCACACGCGTTAGAAGCAAAGCAGCAGAGAGTTCAAGCTTAGGGATGGTCAAGGGTTTGACCGGGGATACTTTACTCCTTGCTCGCAACAAACTGATATGCGAAGTTGCATGATTCGTTGTGTGAAGGTAAAGTATCGCAGCGTAGGCCTTCTCGGAGGCATCACAAAAGCCTACAAGTCGATGTATGCCTTGTGAAGCAGGAAATGCGCGTGGAACTCGGAAGTTCGAGAGAAGACAGATCTCGGCTACCACGTCCAACCACCTTTGAGCAAGAAGCGGTGGTAAAACGTCGTCCCACTGCACCCGCGATAACCAAAGTTGCTGAAGAAAAATCTTCATCCAGCATACGAGCGGGGTGAGGAATCCCAAAGGATCAAAAATGCGCGCAATGTACGACAAGACCGTGCGCTTCGTTACCACGCCTTCGAATGGTAAGGTGTGGAATGAAGAATCATCCGATCGGGGATCCCAGAACTGACCAAGGATCTTGATGCCCTGATCGTCATCCGAAACCACGACTGGAGTCTCTAGATGATCCTCCGGAAGTGCACTCAATGCTTTTGGAAGGTTACTGGCCCACTTTCGGAGTTCGAAACCTCCACTAGCTAGAAGAGCCTGTAATTCCGATTGAAGAATGCGAGCTTGAGTGACGTCTGCTGCGCCAGACACGATGTCGTCCACGTAGATGTGAGATGTTAAAGCACGCGAAGCATTAGGGAAAGGAGCCCCTTCGTCGTGCACGAGCTGCTTCAGCACTCGTTGAGCAAGAAATGCTGACGGTACGAGCCCATACGTGACCGTGTTGAGCTCATATTCTTTTACTGGAGAGTCTGCATTGGGTCGCCAAATATGTGCTGATATTTGCGGTCAGATGGTTGGACCAGAATCTGACGATACATCTGACGAATATCAGCACAAATTGCGATGGGATGAGAACGAAATCGGGTTAAAACGCCCAGGAGTTCGCTCTGAAGCTTGGGACCACTGAGTAACAGCTGATTCAAAGAGGCGCCTCTCTCATCTGGAGAAGAGGCATTAAATACCACTCTCAGCTTCGTGCTGGAGCTGGTAATCTTGTGCACACAATGATGTGGAATCACGTAGTTCGAAGAGGTGCTTGCAAGTTGCATGTCGTTCGATTGAATATAGTCTTGCATGAATGCTTGATACGCAGCATCATGCTCAGGATTGCGTTTCAGTCGCCGCTCTAGACTCAAATAATTCTGGAGGGCGGCCTCACGATTATATCTGAGAGGAGAGGATGTGTTCTTGAAAGGGAGTGCTACCGAATAGCGTCTGGAAGGGTTCCGTGAGTGCGTAGAAAGAAAATGCTTCTCACAAAGTTCATCGTCCGGATCAACTTGAAGAGGACGTGAAACTTCTTCCGATTCTCGAAACAATCGAAGAGTACGATCCAATGGAGAACCAGTGCAAGCAAGCAGAGAGAGCGAAGGCTGGAACTCGGCATCCAAACTCCGAATAGGACCCAAAACCACCCAGCCGAAGACCGTGTTTATTGCAGATGGACTGCCACTCATCACAATATCACCTGACTTTTCAAGAATATCAGGGTATAAATCGGCGCCGATCAAAAAGTCGATCTGATCGGGCACATGAAAGCGGTCGTCGGCAAGAGAGAGACAGCGATAACGTTCAAACACCTCAAGCGGAAATGAGGTGGTTGGAAATTGACTCGCTATCGCAGGCATAACGTAGGCTTGTACGCTGAGAGAGGTTGCAGGGGTGAACCGGAAAGCGATGCTGCATTGAACAGTCCCGATTTCCAGAGCACTTAAGTGACCAATATTAGAGAGTTCGGAATGACAAGGATTGATTTTCAATCCTAGCTTCTGAAGGAACGAGTGAGTGAAAACAGAGATTTGTGAACCACAGTCGATAACCGCACGGATAGGTTGCAGTTGGCCGTGAGAGTCGCGGATCAAGGCGCGAACAGTGCCCAACAGAGCTGTGGGTAGCACTGGCTTGTTTGTCTTGACTTGACAAGCAAGAGTTTAAGGATGAGGCGAGGTGGTCTCCGGAGGAGAAGAGACTTCGGTTGCTGTTGTGTCACGAGTCAAGGGGTTGATTCATGCATTGTGTAACAGCGAATGAAGTTTGTTACTTTGGCAAGTACCGCAAACACTCTTAGAAGTGCATTGTGGTCTGAGGTGAGCGCCCATGCAGTTGAAGCAGCGTTGCAGGCGACGTAGCGTGTTGTATCTGTCGTCAACGGACTGTTGCCGAAATACGGAACACGAGTATGGAGTATGCTCCCCTTTGCAGACTGGACACGAAGATTGTTTCGTGGTCGAGCTTGCTGATTTGCTCCACTCGCGAGATTTAAAGCTGACGGGCGGAGGATTCGCAACTAACAACGAATTGATTCGCTTTGTGGAAGGAGAAATAGCTTTTGAAGAGCTAGCTGCTTGTTTGTCGAGACCACACAATTCCATCGTCCTAGACTGCTCTTCAATGAATTTGATCAACGACGCGTAGCTAGGAGTGCTGTGCGAAGAATGTTTCTGTTCGGAAGCCTTGCGCGTTGATGTGTCGAGATTTGTCAGTGCTAACGAGAAGAGCAGAAAATCTGACAAATCTTCGATATTCAGAGCTTTCAACGCTTCGATCGAAGTTTTGTGAACTTTCAGAAATGATTGCAGCCCAGAATGTGAATTGGTTTTGAGAGGCGTAAACTCTAAAACCTGTTGTACATAGGTGGTGGCTAACAACCGAGAGTTATGATACCGACTGACAAGAGCATCCAATGCCACAGAATAATTGGCTTCCGTTTTCGGAATCCCGGAGACGACAGACAAGGCGTTGTCTTTGAGGGTGGTCCTCAAATAGTGGAATTTCTGAACTTGATTCAGGTCGTTGTTCTCGTCGACGAGAGATTTAAATAGCGAATAGTACTCCGTCCATCGAGTGATATCACCGGAGAATGCCGGCAACGCGATTGTCGGCAATGAGATGGCTCGAAAACCATTTTGATTTGGCGGCGGAGGCGGCTTGGGCGTCGCCGCGGCAACGGCGTCGAGATACAGCTTACGAGTCGCATACAGCATTTCCTCAAAGCTTGCTTCAACAGCGTCAACCGGTAATGCATCGTCACTGTTGTCAAGTTGAGCATTCAATGCCATTATTTCGTTCTGAATGCCTTCAAAGTTGGCTTCCAAAACGTTAAGCTTGTCGAAACGAGATTTGTAAGACGAAGCATCGTCACTCTCAAGCATTTTGAAAGCATCATACGAGCGTTGTAGCGCTGTGAATATTCGCTCACGTTTGGCTTAAAACAATGATTGTTGTTTCTCCATCTTTGAAGCCATTGTTGTGGATGAATATTCACAAAGCAAAACCAAGAAGCCAGCACAAGTATCGAAGACTTGTGAAATGAATTACTCACGGAGAGAATACGGCCGAAATGCACAGAAGAAAAACAACGCAAAATAATTCAAGAAATGAATGTCTATAAAACAAGTTGAAACAATTGTTGATGATAACTCGCAAACACAAACACAATAAATGATTGCGCCGTGGAAACCCAATTATGTGGAAGCCGATTCAGTGCGGAGGACAAAGAATTCACCCATGTGATGCCTGATCGCGGGTGCTGCCACGAATAACTGTGGAATCCGGAGGTGGACTCCGCGTGGTGCAAAGAAAGGAATCCACAAATGGATTCCAACAAGTAAAAGCAATTGGAATCCGGGGATGGACTCCGCGTGGTGAGAAGAATGGAATTCACAAATGGATTCCAACAAGAGAACGAAATTAGAATCCGGAGATGGATTCCGCCTCACGAATGACGAGAAATTGGGACCAAAAATAATCTCCGGCTCAAGGGGCCAAAATGTAACCGCCGATCTTAGAGATGGCGATGAAAGACCAGTGGACTGTATATTGATGATGAAATAACGATGAGACCATGTAGAACTTGAATATTTGGGTGCCGACTTGGCATTAATAATCAGGCGAGCATAATCCAAACTCGGATTATGCCTCACCCCAAAACGATACGTATTTGATCTACGTCGATTTGACGTTGTTATTAACCAAATCAAGAGAATAAAGAGAAGCGAAACAAAATAGATCAAAACCTGAGTGGTGTCCCCGCACACCATTCGAATAAACAATGAACAAAGGCTTGAGAGAAAACAAAATACCCAACTTCGTAAATGACAAAGACCATAACAAATGTGAGAAATTAGAAACAAGAAAGTCTGGAAAGAGGTCCTAATAACGACTCAAGAAGAACGAGAAATAGAGAAGCAACAACTGCGTACATGCGAAATAATGTACAGTACGTCCGAACTCTAACAAAGTAGAGAACGACGGGAGAAGCTCACACAACAAGAGCTGGTCGAGAAATGACCGAATTCACCCACTAGACGAGCGACTACAAGTACGTCCGACCTCAAGAGAGTGTAGAATATAACTGACTTGCGAGGCCTGGCGAGTTCAGGCAACACGAGAATGGCAAGCTGTGATTGCACGCAGCACATCGCGTGACAATGCACCAGCCAACCAGCAATGAGAGAGGAAGGTCGACTAGAAACACGCTTTGCAATGTATACAACATTCCATGACGCAATCGAATATGAATCAAGTTCAATTGACAAACTAGGGAAAACGAGCTAGCTGGTCTCAAAAGACCGACGTTAACATTATTAGATAACTGAACATTCATTAAACACCACATTCAATCAATTACAGTACAGGGTGTCCAGAAAGTGATGTCAAGGTAGAGTGAAGCTATACCAGCGGAACATTATTGGACAAATGAACTCTTATTTAACACCACATTCAAATAATCACAGTACAGGGTGACAGAAAAGTGATGTCAAGGTAGAGTAGAGCTATACCAGCGGAACATTATTAGACAAATGAACTCTTATTTAACACCACATTCAAATAATTACAGTACAGGGTGACCAAAAAGTGATGTCAAGGTGGAGTGAAGCTATACCAGCGGAACAATATTGGACAAATGAACTCTTATTTAACACCACATTCAAATAATTACAGTACATGGTGACTGAAAAGTGATGTCAAGGTAGAGTAAAGCTATACCAGCGTGACATTATTGGACAAATGAACTCTTATTTAACAGCACAATCAATTAATTACAGTACAGTGTGACAAAAAAGTGATGTCAAGGTAGAGTAAAGCTATACCAGAGGAACATTATTAGACAAATGAACTCTTAATTACCACACATTCGAATAATTACAGTAAAGGGTGACAGAAAAGTGATGTCAAGGTAGAGTAAAGCTATACCAGCGGAAAATTATTGGACAAATGAACTCTTATTCAACACCACATTCAAATAATTAACGTACAGACTGACTAAAAAGTGAAATAAGGTAGAGTAAAGCTATACCGGCGGTACATTATTAGTCGAATGAACTCTTATTTAACACCACATTCAAATAATTACAGTACAGGGTGACTAAAAAGTGATATCAAGGTAGAGTAAAGCTTTACCAGCGGAACATTATTAGACGAATGAACTCTTATTTAACACCACATTCAAATAATTACAGTACAGGGTGACTAAAAAGTGAGGTCAAGGTAGAGTAAAGCTATACCAGCGGAACATTATTAGACAAATGAACTCTTATTTAACACCACATTCAAATAATTACAGTACAGGGTGACTAAAAAGTGATTTCAAGGTAGAGTAAAGCTATAACAGGGGAACATTATTAGACAAATGAACTCTTATTTGACACCACATTCATTTAATTACAGTACAGGGTGACCAAAAAGTGGTGTCAAGGTAGAGTGAAGCAATACCAGCGGAACATTATTAGACAAATGAACTCTTATTTAACACCACATCCAATTAATTACAGTACAGGGTGACTGAAAAGAGATGTCAAGGTAGTGTAAAGCTTCACCAGCAGAACATTATTGGACAAATGAACTCATATTGAACAGCACATTCGATCAATTACAGTACAGGGTGACCAAAAAGTGATGTCAAGGTAGAGTAAAGCTATACCAGCGGAATATTATAAGACAAATGAACTCTTAATCAACACCACATTCAATTTATTACAGTACAGGGTGACTAGAAAGAGATGTCAAAGTGGAGTAGAGCTATACCAGCGGAACATTATCAGACTAATGAACACTTATTTAACACCACATTCAATAATTGACAGTATAGGGTGACTGAAAAGTGATGTCAAGGTAGAGTAAAGCAATACCAGCGGAACATTATTAGACAACTGAACTCTTATTTAACACCACATTCAAATAATTACAGTACAGGGTGATCAAAAAGTGATGTCGAGGTAGAGTAAAGCTATACCAGCGTAACATTATTAGACAAATGAACTCTTATTTGACGCCACATTAGATTATTTACAGTACTGGGTGTCTGAAAAGTGATGTCAAGGTAGAGTGGAGCTATACCAGCGGAACATTATCAGACAAATGAACTCTTATTCAACACCACATTCAATCAATTACAGTACAGGGTGACCAAAAAGTGATGTCAAGCTAGAGTAGAGCTATACCAGCGGAACATTATCAGACAAATGAACTCTCATTTAACACCACATTCAATAAATTACAGTACAGGGTGACTGAAAAGTGATGTCAAGGTAGAGTAAAGCTATACCAGCGGGACATCATTAGTCGAATGAACTCTTATTTAACACCACATTCAATTAATTACAGTACAGGGTGACTGAAAAGTGATGTCAAGGTAGAGTAAAGCTATACCAGCGGAACATTATTAGACAAATGAACTCTTATTTACCACCACATTCTAATAATTACAGTACAGGTTGACTGAAAAGTGATGTCAAGGTAGAGTAAAGCCATACCAGCGGAACATTATTAGACAAATGAACTCTCATTTAACACCACATTCAATTAATCACAGTACAGGGTGACTGAGAAGTGATGTCAAGGTAGAGTAAAGCTATACCAGCGGAACATTATCAGACAAATGAACTCTTATTTAACACCACATTCATTCAATTACAGTACAGGGTGACTGAAAAGTGATGTCAAGGTAGAGTAAAGCTATACCAGCGGGACATCATTAGTCGAATGAACTCTTATTTAACACCACATCCAATTAATTACAGTACAGGGTGACTGAAAAGTGATGTCAAGGTAGAGTAAAGCTATACCAGCGGAACATTATTAGACAAATGAACTCTTATTTACCACCACATTCTAATAATTACAGTACAGGTTGACTGAAAAGTGATGTCAAGGTAGAGTAAAGCCATACCAGCGGAACATTATTAGACAAATGAACTCTTATTTAACACCACATTCAATTAATCACAGTACAGGGTGACTGAGAAGTGATGTCAAGGTAGAGTAAAGCTATACCAGCGGAAAATTATCAGACAAATGAACTCTTATTTAACACCACATTCATTCAATTACAGTACAGGGTGACTGAAAAGTGATGTCAAGGTAGAGTAAAGCTATACCAGCGGGACATTATTTGACAAATGAACTCTTATTCAACACCACATTCAATTAATTACAGTACAGGGTGACAGAAAAGTGATGTCAAGGTAGAGTAAAGCTATACCAGCGGAACATTATCAGACAAATGAACTCTTATTTAACACCACATTCAATTAATTACAGTACAGGGTGACAGAAAAGTGATGTCAAGGTAGAGTAAAGCCATACCAGCGGAACATTATTAGACAAATGAACTCTTATTTAACACCACATTCAATTAATCACAGTACAGGGTGACTGAGAAGTGATGTCAAGGTAGGGTAAAGCTATACCAGCGGAAAATTATCAGACAAATGAACTCTTATTTAACACCACATTCATTCAATTACAGTACAGGGTGACTGAAAAGTGATGTCAAGGTAGAGTAAAGCTATACCAGCGGGACATTATTTGACAAATGAACTCTTATTCAACACCACATTCAATTAATTACAGTACAGGGTGACAGAAAAGTGATGTCAAGGTAGAGTAAAGCTATACCAGCGGGACATTATTTGACAAATGAACTCTTATTTAACACCACATTCAATTAATTACAGTACAGGGTGACAGAAAAGTGATGTCAAGGTAGAGTAAAGCTATACCAGCGGAACATTATCAGACAAATGAACTCTTATTTACCACCACATTCAAATAATCACAGTACAGGGTGACTGAAAAGTGAGGTCAAAGTAGAGTGAAACTATACCAGCGGAACATTAATAGACAAATGAAATCTCATTTACCACCACATTCAATTAATTACAGTACAGGGTGATCAAAAAGTGATGTCAAGGTAGAGTAGAGGTATACCAGCGGAACAATATTAGACAAATGAACTCTTATTCAACACCACATTCAAATAATTACAGTACAGGATGACCAAAAAGTGATGTCAAGGTAGAGTAAAGCTATACCAGCGGAACATTATTAGACAAATGAACTCTTATTTAACACCACATTCGAATAATCACAGTACAGGGTGTCTGAAAAGTGATGTCAAGGTAGAGTAAAGCTATACCAGCGGAACATTATCAGACAAATGAACTCTTATTCAACACCACAATTCAATCATTCACAGTACAGGGTGACCAAAAAGTGATGTCAAGCCAGAGTAGAGCTATACCAGCGGAACATTATCAGACAAATGAGCTCTTATTTAACACCACATTTAATATATTACAGTACAGGGTGACTAGAAAGTGATTTCAAGGTAGAGTAAAGCTTCACCAGCGGAACATTATTAGACAAATGAACTCTTATTTAACACCACATTCAATTAATTACAGTACAGGGTGACTGAAAAGTGATGTCAAGGTAGAGTGAAGCCATACCAGCGGAACATTATTGGACAAATGTACTCCTATTTAACACCACATTCAATTAAACACAGAACAAGGTGACTAAAAAGTGAGGTCAAGGTAGAGTGAAGCTATACCAGCGGAACATTATCAGACAAATGAACTCTTATTTAACACCACATTAAATTATTACAGTACAGGGTGACTGAAAAGAGATGTCAAGGTAGATTGAAGCCATACCAGCGGAACATTATTGGACAAATGAACTCCTATTTAACACCACATTCAATTAAACACAGAACAAGGTGACTAAAAAGTGAGGTCAAGGTAGAGTGAAGCTATACCAGCGGAACATTATCAGACAAATGAACTCTTATTTAACACCACATTCAAATAATCACAGTACAGGTTGACTGAAAAGTGATGTCAAGGTAGAGTGAAGCTATACCAGCGGAACATTATTAGACAAATGAACTCTTATTTATCACCACATTCAAATAATAACAGTACAGGGTGACTGAAAAGTGATGTCAAGGTAGAGTAAAGCTATACCAGCGGGATATTATTAGACAAATGAACTCTCATTTAACACCACATTCATTCAATCACAGTACAGGGTGACTGAAAAGTGATGTCAAGGTAGAGTGAAGCTATACCAGCGGAACATTATCAGACAAATGAACTCTTATTTAACACCACATTCAATTAATTACAGTACAGGGTGACTGGAAAGTGATGTCAAGGTAGAGTGAAGCCATACCAGCGGAACATTATTGGACGAATGAACTCTTATTTAACACCACATTCAATTAATTACAGTACAGGGTGACTGAAAAGTGATGTCAAGGTAGAGTGAAGCTATACCAGCGGAACATTATCAGACAAATGAACTCTTATTTAACACCACATTCAATTAATTACAGTACAGGGTGACTGAAAAGTGATGTCAAGGTAGAGTGAAGCCATACCAGCGGAACATTATCAGACAAATGAACTCTTATTTAACACCACATTCAATTAATTACAGTACAGGGTGACTGAAAAGTGATGTCAAGGTAGAGTGAAGCTATACCAGCGGAACATTATCAGACAAATGAACTCTTATTTAACACCTCATTCAATTAATTACAGTACAGGGTGACTGAAAAGTGATGTCAAGGTAGAGTGAAGCCATACCAGCGGAACATTATCAGACAAATGAACTCTTATTTAACACCACATTCAATTAATTACAGTACAGGGTGACTGAAAAGTGATGTCAAGGTAGAGTGAAGCTATACCAGCGGAACAATATTAGACAAATGAACTCTTATTCAACACCACATTCAATTAATTACAGTACAGGGTGACTGAAAAGTGATGTCAAGGTAGAGTGAAGCCATACCAGCGGAACATTATTGGACAAATGAACTTCTATTTAACACCAGATTCAATTAAACACAGAACAAGGTGACTAAAAAGTGAGGTCAAGGTAGAGTGAAGCTATACCAGCGGAACATTATTAGACAAATGAACTCTTATTTATCACCACATTCAAATAATTACAGTACAGGGTGACTGAAAAGAGATGTCAAGGTAGAGTAAAGCTATATCAGCGGAACATTATTAGACAAATGAACTCATATTCAACACCAATTTCAATTAATAACAGTACAGAGTGATCGAAAAGTGATGTCAAGGTAGAGTAGAGCTTTACCAGCGGAACATTATTAGTCAAATGAACTCTTATTTAACACCAGATTCAATTAATCACAGTACAGGGTGACTAAAAAGTGATGTCAAGGTAGAGTGAAGCTATACCAGCGGAACATTATTAGACAAATGAACTCTCATTTACCACCACATTCAATTAATTACAGTACAGGGTGACTAAAAAGTGATGTCAAGGTAGAGTAGAGCTTTACCAGCGGAACATTATTAGACAATCGAACTCTTATTCAACACCAAATTCAATTAATTACAGTACAGGGTGATTAAAAAGTGATGTCAAGGTAGAGTAGAGCTTTACCAGCGGAACATTATTAGTCAAATGAACTCTAATTTAACACCAGATTCAATTAATCACAGTACAGGGTGACTAAAAAGTGATGTCAAGGTAGAGTGAAGCTATACCAGCGGAACATTATCAGACAAATGAACTCTTATTTACCACCACATTCAATTAATTACAGTACAGGGTGACTAAAAAGTGATGTCAAGGTAGAGTAGAGCTTTACCAGCGGAACATTATTAGACAATCGAACTCTTATTCAACACCAAATTCAATTAATTACAGTACAGGGTGACCAAAAAGTGATGTCAAGGTAGAGTAAAGCTATATCAGCGGAACATTATTAGACAAATGAACTCATATTCAACACCAATTTCGATTAATAAGAGTACAGAGTGATCGAAAAGTGATGTCAAGGTAGAGTAGAGCTTTACCAGCGGAACATTATTAGTCAAATGAACTCTTATTTAACATCAGATTCAATTAATCACAGTACAGGGTGATCAGGAAGTGATATCAAGGTAGAGTAATGCTATACCAGTGGAACATTATTGGACAAATAAACTCCTATTTACCACCATATTCAAATAATTACAGAACAGGGTGACTAATAAGTGATGTCAAGGGAGAGTGAAGCTATACCAGCATAACATTATCAGACATATGAACTCTTATTCACCACCACATTCATTTAATTACAGTACATTGTGACTGAAAAGTGATGTCAAGGTAGAGTCAAGCTATACTAGCGGAACATTGTCAGACAAATGAACTCTTAAATAACACCACATTCAAATAATTACAGTACAGGGTGACTGAAAAGTGATGTCAAGGTAGAGAGGAGCTATACCAGCTGAATATTATTGGACAAATGAACTCTTATTCAACACCACATTCCAATAATTACAGTACGGGGTGACCAAAAAGTGAGGTCAAGGTAGAGTGAAGCCATACCAGCGGAACATAAATAGACAAATGAACTCTTATTTAACACCACATTCAAATAATTACAGTACAGGGTGACTGAAAAGTGAGGTCAAGGTAGAGTGGAGCTATACCAGCTGAATATTATTGGACAAATGAACTCTTATTCAACACCACATTCCAATAATTACAGTACGGGGTGACCAAAAAGTGAGGTCAAGGTAGAGTGAAGCCATACCAGCGGAACATAAATAGACAAATGAACTCTTATTTGACACCACATTCAAATAATTACAGTACAGGGTGACTAAAAAGTGAGGTCAAGGTAGAGTGAAGCTATACCAGCGGAACATTATCAGACAAATAGAGTCTTATTCGACACCACATTCAATTCATTACAGTACATGGTGATCAAAAAGTGATGTCGAGGTAATGTAAAGCTATACCAGCGGAACATTATCAGACAACTGAACTCTAATTTACCACCACATTCGAATAATTACAGTACAGGGTGACCAAAAAGTGATGTCAAGGTAGAGTAAAGCTATACCAGCGGAACATAATTCGACAAATGAACTCTTATTTAACGCCACATTCGATTATTTACAGTACTGGGTGACTGAAAAGTGATGTCAAGGTATAGTGAAGCTATACCAGCGGAACATTATCAAACAAATGAACTCTTCTTAACCACCACATTCAATTATTTACAGTACATTGTGACTGAAAAATGATGTCAAGGTAGAGTAAAGCTATAACAGCGGAACATTATTGGACAAATGAACTCTCATTTAACACCACATTCGAATAATTACATTACAGGGTGACTGAAAAGTGATGTCGAGGTAGAGTAAAGCTATACCAGCGGAACATTATCAGACAAATGAACTCTTATCTAACACCACATTCAAATAATTACAGTACAGGGTGATCAAAAAGTGATGTCAAGGTAGAGTGAAGCTATACCAGCGGAACATTATGAGACAAATGAACTCTTATTTACTTCCACATTCAAATAATTACAGTACAGGGTGACTAAAAAGTGAGCTCAAGGTAGAGTGAAGATATACCAGCGGAACATTATTAGACAAATGAACTCTTATTTAACACCACATTCAAATAATTACAGTACAGGGTGACTGAAAAGTGAGGTCAAGGTAGAGTAAAGCTTCACCAGCGGAACATTATCAGACAAATGAACTCTTATTCAACTCCACATCCAATTAATTACAGTACAGGATGACTAAAAAGTGATGTCAAGGTAGAGTGAAGCTATACCAGCGGAACATTATCAGACGAATGAACTCTTATCTAACACCACATTCAAATAATTACAGTACGGGGTGATCAAAAAGTGATGTCAAGGTAGAGTGAAGCTATACCAGCGGTACATTATCGGACAAATGAACTCTTATTTACCACCACATTCAAATAATTACAGTACAGGGTGACTAAAAAGTGAGCTCAAGGTAGAGTAAAGATATACCAGCGGAACATTATTAGACAAATGAACTCTTAATTACCACCCCATTCTAATAATTACAGAACAGGGTGACTAGAAAGTGATGTCAAGGTAGAGTAAAGCTATACCAGCGGAACATTATTAGACAAATGAGCTCTTATTCAACACCACATTCAAATAATTACAGTAAAGGGTGACTAAAAAGTGATGTCAAGGTAGAGTGAAGCTATACCAGCGGAACATTATCAGACAAATGAACTCTTATTTAACACCACATTCAAATAATTACAGTACAGGGTGACTGAAAAGTGAGCTCAAGGTAGAGTGAAGATATACCAGCGGAACATTATTAGACAAATGAACTCTTATTTAACACCACATTCATTTAATTAAAGTACAGGGTGACCAAAAAGTGATGTCAAGGTAGAGTAAAGCTATACCAGCGGAACATTATGAAACAAATGAACTCTTATTTAACACCACATTAAATTATTACAGTACAGGGTGACTAAAGAGAGATGTCAAGTTGGAGTGAAGCTATACCAGCGGAACATTATTGGACAAATGAACTCATATTTAATACCACATTCGATTAATTACAGTACAGGGTGACTAAAAAGTGATGTCAAGATAGAGTAAAGCTATACCAGCGGAACATTATTGGACAAATGAACTCTTATTTAACACCACATCCAATAAATTACAGTACAGGGTGACTAAAAAGTGATGTCAAGGTAGAGTAAAGCTATACCAGCGGAACATTATTGGACAAATGAACTCTTATCTACCACCACATTCAAATAATTACAGTACAGGGTGACTGAAAAGTGATGTCAAGGTAGAGATAAGATATACCAGCGGAACATTATCAGACAAATGAACTCTTATTTAACACCACATTCAAATAATTACAGAACAGGGTGACTAGAAAGTGATGTCGAGGTAGAGTAAAGCTATACCAGCGGGACATTATTAGACAAATGAAGTCTTATTCAACACCACATTCAAATAATTACAGTACAGGGTGATCAAAAAGTGATGTCAAGGTAGAGTGAAGCTATACCAGCGGAACATTATTGGACAAATGAACTCTTATTTACCACGACATTCAAATGATTACAGTACAGGGTGATCAGAAAGTGATGTCAAGGTAGAGTAAAGCTATACCAGCGGAACATTATTAGACAAATGAACTCTTATTTACCACCACATTCAAATAATTACAGTACAGGTTGACTGAAAAGTGAGGTCAAGGTAGAGTGAAGCTATACCAGCGGGACATTATTAGACAAATGAACTCTTATTTAACACCACATCCAATAAATTACAGTACAGGTTGACTGAAAAGTGATGTCAAGGTAGAGTGAAGCCATACCAGCGGAACATTATCAGACAAATGAACTCTTATCTAACACCACATTCAAATAATCACAGTACAGGGTGACTGAAAAGTGAGCTCAAGGTAGAGTGAAGCTATACCAGCGGAACATTATCAGACAAATGAACTCTTATTTACCACCACATTCGAATAATTACAGTACAGGGTGACTAAAAAGTGATGTCAAGGTAGAGTAAAGCTATACCAGCGGGACATTATTAGACAAATGAACTCTTATTTACCACCACATTCAAATAATTACAGTACAGGTTGACTGAAAAGTGATGTCGAGGTAGATTAAAGCTATACCAGCGGAACATTATTAGACAAATGAACTCTTATTTAACACCACATTCAAATAATTACAGTACAGGGTGACTGAAAAGTGATGTCAAGGTAGAGTGAAGCTATACCAGCGGAACATTATTAGACAAATGAACTCTCATTTACCACCACATTCAAATAATAACAGTACAGGGTGACTGAAAAGTGAGGTCAAGCTAGAGTAAAGCTATACCAGCGGAACAATATTAGACAAATGAACTCTTATTTAACACCACATTCAAATAATTACAGTACAGGGTGACTGAAAAGTGAGCTCAAGGTAGAGTGAAGCTATACCAGCGGAACATCATCAGACAAATGAACTCTTATTTACCACCACATTCAAATAATTACAGTACAGGTTGACTGAAAAGTGATGTCAAGGTAGAGTGAAGCTATACCAGCGGAACATTATTAGACAAATGAACTCTTATTTAACACCACATTCAATTAATTACAGTACAGGTTGACTGAAAAGTGAGCTCAAGGTAGAGTGAAGCTATACCAGCGGAACATCATCAGACAAATGAACTCTTATTTACCACCACATTCAAATAATTACAGTACAGGTTGACTGAAAAGTGATGTCAAGGTAGAGTGAAGCTATACCAGCGGAACATTATTAGACAAATGAACTCTTATTTAACACCACATTCAAATAATTACAGTACAGGTTGACTGAAAAGTGATGTCAAGGTAGAGTGAAGCTATACCAGCGGAACATTATTAGACAAATGAACTCTTATTCAACACCACATTCAAATAATTACAGTACAGGTTGACTGAAAAGTGATTTCGAGGTAGATTAAAGCTATACCAGCGGAACATTATTAGACAAATGAACTCTTATTTACCACCACATTCAAATAATTACAGTACAGGTTGACTGAAAAGTGATGTCAAGGTAGAGTAAAGCTTTACCAGCGGAACATTATCAGACAAATGAACTCTTATTTACCACCACATTCAAATAATCACAGTACAGGGTGACTAGAAAGTGATGTCAAGGTAGAGTAAAGCTATACCAGCGGGACATTATTAGACAAATGAACTCTTATTTACCACCACATTCAAATAATTACAGTACAGGTTGACTGAAAAGTGATATCAAGGTAGAGTAAAGCTTTACCAGCGGAACATTATTAGACAAATGAACTCTTATTTACCACCACATTCAAATAATTACAGTACAGGGTGACTAGAAAGTGATGTCGAGGTAGAGTAAAGCTATACCAGCGGAACATTATCAGACAAATGAACTCTTATTTACCACCACATTCAAATAATTACAGTACAAGGTGACTAGAAAGTGATGTCAAGGTAGAGTAAAGCTATACCAGCGGGACATTATTAGACAAATGAACTCTTATTTACCACCACATTCAAATAATTACAGTACAGGGTGACTAGAAAGTGATGTCGAGGTAGAGTAAAGCTATACCAGCGGAACATTATTAGACAAATGAACTCTTATTTACCACCACATTCAAATAATTACAGTACAGGGTGACTAAAAAGTGATGTCGAGGTAGAGTAAAGCTTTACCAGCGGAACATTATCAGACAAATGAACTCTTATTTACCACCACATTCAAATAATTACAGTACAGGGTGACTAGAAAGTGATGTCGAGGTAGAGTAAAGCTATACCAGCGGAACATTATTAGACAAATGAACTCTTATTTACCTCCACATTCAAATAATTACAGTACAGGGTGACTAGAAAGTGATGTCGAGGTAGAGTAAAGCTATACCAGCGGAACATTATTAGACAAATGAACTCTTATTTACCACCACATTCAAATAATCACAGTACAGGGTGACTAGAAAGTGATGTTGGGGTAGAGTAAAGCTATACCAGCGGAACATTATTAGACAAATGAACTCTTATTCACCACTAAATTCAAATAATTACAGTACAGGGTGACTAAAAAGTGATGTCGAGGTAGAGTAAAGCTTTACCAGCGGAACATTATCAGACAAATGAACTCTTATTTACCACCACATTCAAATAATTACAGTACAGGGTGACTAGAAAGTGATGTCAAGGTAGAGTAAAGCTATACCAGCGGGACATTATTAGACAAATGAACTCTTATTTACCATCACATTCAAATAATTACAGTACAGGGTGACTAAAAAGTGATGTCAAGGTAGAGTAAAGCTATACCAGCGGGACATTATTAGACAAATGAACTCTTATTTACCACCACATTCAAATAATCACAGTACAGGTTGACTGGAAAGTGATGTCGAGGTTGAGTAAAGCTATACCAGCGGAACATTATTAGACAAATGAACTCTTATTTACCACCACATTCAAATAATTACAGTACAGGGTGACTGAAAAGTGATGTCGAGGTAGAGTAAAGCTTTACCAGCGGAACATTATTAGACAAATGAACTCTTATTTACCACCACATTCAAATAATTACAGTACAGGTTGACTGAAAAGTGATGTCGAGGTTGAGTAAAGCTTTACCAGCGGAACATTATTAGACAAATGAACTCTTATTTACCACCACATTCAAATAATTACAGTACAGGTTGACTGAAAAGTGATGTCGAGGTTGAGTAAAGCTTTACCAGCGGAACATTATTAGACAAATGAACTCTTATTTACCACCACATTCAAATAATTACAGTACAGGGTGACTGAAAAGTGATGTCAAGGTAGAGTAAAGCTTTACCAGCGGAACATTATTAGACAAATGAACTCTTATTTAACACCACATTCAAATAATTACAGTACAGGGTGACTGAAAAGTGATGTCGAGGTAGAGTGAAGCTATACCAGCGGGACATCATTAGACAAATGAACTCTTCTTTACCACCACATTCAAATAATTACAGTACAGGGTGACTGAAAAGTGATGTCAAGGTAGAGTAAAGCTATACCAGCGGGACATCATCAGTCAAATGAACTCTTATTCAACACCACATTCAAATAATTACAGTACAGGGTGACTGAAAAGTGATGTCAAGGTAGAGTGAAGATATACCAGCGGAACATTATCAGACAAATGAACTCTTATTTATCACCACATTCAAATAATCACAGTACAGGGTGACTAGAAAGTGATGTCAAGGTAGAGTAAAGCTATAACAGCGGAACATTATCAGACAAATGAACTCTTATTTAACACCACATTCAAATAATTACAGTACAGGGTGACTAAAAAGTGAGGTCAAGGTAGAGTAAAGCTATACCAGCGGAACATTATTGGACAAATGAACTCTTATTTAACACCACATTCGAATAATTACAGTACAGTGTGACTAAAAAGTGAGGTCAAGGTAGAGTGAAGCTATACCAGCGGGACATTATTAGACAAATGAACTCTTATTTAACACCACATTCAAATAATTACAGTACAGGGTGACTGAGAAGTGATGTCGAGGTAGAGTAGAGCTATACCAGCGGGACATTATTAGACAAATGAACTCTTATTTAACACCACATTCAAATAATTACAGTACAGGGTGACTAAAAAGTGATGTCAAGGTAGAGTAGAGCTTTACCAGCGGAACATTATTAGACAATCGAACTCTTATTCAACACCAAATTCAATTAATTACAGTACAGGGTGACCAAAAAGTGATGTCAAGGTAGAGTAAAGCTATATCAGCGGAACATTATTAGACAAATGAACTCATATTCAACACCAATTTCGATTAATAAGAGTACAGAGTGATCGAAAAGTGATGTCAAGGTAGAGTATAGCTTTACCAGCGGAACATTATTAGTCAAATGAACTCTTATTTAACATCAGATTCAATTAATCACAGTACAGGGTGATCAGGAAGTGATGTCAAGGTAGAGTAATGCTATACCAGTGGAACATTATTGGACAAATAAACTCCTATTTACCACCATATTCAAATAATTACAGAACAGGGTGACTAATAAGTGATGTCAAGGGAGAGTGAAGCTATACCAGCATAACATTATCAGACATATGAACTCTTATTCACCACCACATTCATTTAATTACAGTACATTGTGACTGAAAAGTGATGTCAAGGTAGAGTCAAGCTATACTAGCGGAACATTGTCAGACAAATGAACTCTTAAATAACACCACATTCAAATAATTACAGTACAGGGTGACTGAAAAGTGATGTCAAGGTAGAGAGGAGCTATACCAGCTGAATATTATTGGACAAATGAACTCTTATTCAACACCACATTCCAATAATTACAGTACGGGGTGACCAAAAAGTGAGGTCAAGGTAGAGTGAAGCCATACCAGCGGAACATAAATAGACAAATGAACTCTTATTTAACACCACATTCAAATAATTACAGTACAGGGTGACTGAAAAGTGAGGTCAAGGTAGAGTGGAGCTATACCAGCTGAATATTATTGGACAAATGAACTCTTATTCAACACCACATTCCAATAATTACAGTACGGGGTGACCAAAAAGTGAGGTCAAGGTAGAGTGAAGCCATACCAGCGGAACATAAATAGACAAATGAACTCTTATTTGACACCACATTCAAATAATTACAGTACAGGGTGACTAAAAAGTGAGGTCAAGGTAGAGTGAAGCTATACCAGCGGAACATTATCAGACAAATAGAGTCTTATTCGACACCACATTCAATTCATTACAGTACATGGTGATCAAAAAGTGATGTCGAGGTAATGTAAAGCTATACCAGCGGAACATTATCAGACAACTGAACTCTAATTTACCACCACATTCGAATAATTACAGTACAGGGTGACCAAAAAGTGATGTCAAGGTAGAGTAAAGCTATACCAGCGGAACATAATTCGACAAATGAACTCTTATTTAACGCCACATTCGATTATTTACATTACTGGGTGACTGAAAAGTGATGTCAAGGTATAGTGAAGCTATACCAGCGGAACATTATCAAACAAATGAACTCTTCTTAACCACCACATTCAATTATTTACAGTTTATTGTGACTGAAAAATGATGTCAAGGTAGAGTAAAGCTATAACAGCGGAACATTATTGGACAAATGAACTCTCATTTAACACCACATTCGAATAATTACATTACAGGGTGACTGAAAAGTGATGTCGAGGTAGAGTAAAGCTATACCAGCGGAACATTATCAGACAAATGAACTCTTATCTAACACCACATTCAAATAATTACAGTACAGGGTGATCAAAAAGTGATGTCAAGGTAGAGTGAAGCTATACCAGCGGAACATTATGAGACAAATGAACTCTTATTTACTTCCACATTCAAATAATTACAGTACAGGGTGACTAAAAAGTGAGCTCAAGGTAGAGTGAAGATATACCAGCGGAACATTATTAGACAAATGAACTCTTATTTAACACCACATTCAAATAATTACAGTACAGGGTGACTGAAAAGTGAGGTCAAGGTAGAGTAAAGCTTCACCAGCGGAACATTATCAGACAAATGAACTCTTATTCAACTCCACATCCAATTAATTACAGTACAGGATGACTAAAAAGTGATGTCAAGGTAGAGTGAAGCTATACCAGCGGAACATTATCAGACGAATGAACTCTTATCTAACACCACATTCAAATAATTACAGTACGGGGTGATCAAAAAGTGATGTCAAGGTAGAGTGAAGCTATACCAGCGGTACATTATCGGACAAATGAACTCTTATTTACCACCACATTCAAATAATTACAGTAAAGGGTGACTAAAAAGTGAGCTCAAGGTAGAGTAAAGATATACCAGCGGAACATTATTAGACAAATGAACTCTTAATTACCACCCCATTCTAATAATTACAGAACAGGGTGACTAGAAAGTGATGTCAAGGTAGAGTAAAGCTATACCAGCGGAACATTATTAGACAAATGAGCTCTTATTCAACACCACATTCAAATAATTACAGTAAAGGGTGACTAAAAAGTGATGTCAAGGTAGAGTGAAGCTATACCAGCGGAACATTATCAGACAAATGAACTCTTATTTAACACCACATTCAAATAATTACAGTACAGGGTGACTGAAAAGTGAGCTCAAGGTAGAGTGAAGATATACCAGCGGAACATTATTAGACAAATGAACTCTTATTTAACACCACATTCATTTAATTAAAGTACAGGGTGACCAAAAAGTGATGTCAAGGTAGAGTAAAGCTATACCAGCGGAACATTATGAGACAAATGAACTCTTATTTAACACCACATTAAATTATTACAGTACAGGGTGACTAAAGAGAGATGTCAAGTTGGAGTGAAGCTATACCAGCGGAACATTATTGGACAAATGAACTCATATTTAATACCACATTCGATTAATTACAGTACAGGGTGACTAAAAAGTGATGTCAAGATAGAGTAAAGCTATACCAGCGGAACATTATTGGACAAATGAACTCTTATTTAACACCACATCCAATAAATTACAGTACAGGGTGACTAAAAAGTGATGTCAAGGTAGAGTAAAGCTATACCAGCGGAACATTATTGGACAAATGAACTCTTATCTACCACCACATTCAAATAATTACAGTACAGGGTGACTAAAGAGAGATGTCAAGTTGGAGTGAAGCTATACCAGCGGAACATTATTGGACAAATGAACTCTTATTTAACACCACATCCAATAAATTACAGTACAGGGTGACTAAAAAGTGATGTCAAGGTAGAGTAAAGCTATACCAGCGGAACATTATTGGACAAATGAACTCTTATCTACCACCACATTCAAATAATTACAGTACAGGGTGACTAAAGAGAGATGTCAAGTTGGAGTAAAGCTATACCAGCGGAACATTATTGGACAAATGAACTCTTATTTAACACCACATCCAATAAATTACAGTACAGGGTGACTGAAAAGTGATGTCGAGGTAGAGTGAAGCTATACCAGCGGAACATTATTAGACAAATGAACTCTTATTTAACACCACATTCAAATAATTACATTACAGGGTGACTAAAAAGTGATGTCAAGGTAGAGTGAAGCTATACCAGCGGAACATTATTAGACGAATGAAGTCTTATTCAACACCACATTCAAATAATTACAGTACAGGGTGATCAAAAAGTGATGTCAAGGTAGAGTGAAACTATACCAGCGGAACATTATTGGACAAATGAACTCTTATTTACCACGACATTCAAATGATTACAGTACAGGGTGATCAGAAAGTGATGTCAAGGTAGAGTAAAGCTATACCAGCGGAACATTATTAGACAAATGAACTCTTATTTACCACCACATTCAAATAATTACAGTACAGGTTGACTGAAAAGTGAGGTCAAGGTAGAGTGAAGCTATACCAGCGGGACATTATTAGACAAATGAACTCTTATTTAACACCACATCCAATAAATTACAGTACAGGTTGACTGAAAAGTGATGTCAAGGTAGAGTGAAGCCATACCAGCGGAACATTATCAGACAAATGAACTCTTATCTAACACCACATTCAAATAATCACAGTACAGGGTGACTGAAAAGTGAGCTCAAGGTAGAGTGAAGCTATACCAGCGGAACATTATCAGACAAATGAACTCTTATTTACCACCACATTCGAATAATTACAGTACAGGGTGACTAAAAAGTGATGTCAAGGTAGAGTAAAGCTATACCAGCGGGACATTATTAGACAAATGAACTCTTATTTACCACCACATTCAAAAATTACAGTACAGGTTGACTGAAAAGTGATGTCGAGGTAGATTAAAGCTATACCAGCGGAACATTATTAGACAAATGAACTCTTATTTAACACCACATTCAAATAATTACAGTACAGGGTGACTGAAAAGTGATGTCAAGGTAGAGTGAAGCTATACCAGCGGAACATTATTAGACAAATGAACTCTCATTTACCACCACATTCAAATAATAACAGTACAGGGTGACTGAAAAGTGAGGTCAAGCTAGAGTAAAGCTATACCAGCGGAACAATATTAGACAAATGAACTCTTATTTAACACCACATTCAAATAATTACAGTACAGGGTGACTGAAAAGTGAGCTCAAGGTAGAGTGAAGCTATACCAGCGGAACATCATCAGACAAATGAACTCTTATTTACCACCACATTCAAATAATTACAGTACAGGTTGACTGAAAAGTGATGTCAAGGTAGAGTGAAGCTATACCAGCGGAACATTATTAGACAAATGAACTCTTATTTAACACCACATTCAATTAATTACAGTACAGGTTGACTGAAAAGTGAGCTCAAGGTAGAGTGAAGCTATACCAGCGGAACATCATCAGACAAATGAACTCTTATTTACCACCACATTCAAATAATTACAGTACAGGTTGACTGAAAAGTGATGTCAAGGTAGAGTGAAGCTATACCAGCGGAACATTATTAGACAAATGAACTCTTATTTAACACCACATTCAAATAATTACAGTACAGGTTGACTGAAAAGTGATGTCAAGGTAGAGTGAAGCTATACCAGCGGAACATTATTAGACAAATGAACTCTTATTCAACACCACATTCAAATAATTACAGTACAGGTTGACTGAAAAGTGATTTCGAGGTAGATTAAAGCTATACCAGCGGAACATTATTAGACAAATGAACTCTTATTTACCACCACATTCAAATAATTACAGTACAGGTTGACTGAAAAGTGATGTCAAGGTAGAGTAAAGCTTTACCAGCGGAACATTATCAGACAAATGAACTCTTATTTACCACCACATTCAAATAATCACAGTACAGGGTGACTAGAAAGTGATGTCAAGGTAGAGTAAAGCTATACCAGCGGGACATTATTAGACAAATGAACTCTTATTTACCACCACATTCAAATAATTACAGTACAGGTTGACTGAAAAGTGATATCAAGGTAGAGTAAAGCTTTACCAGCGGAACATTATTAGACAAATGAACTCTTATTTACCACCACATTCAAATAATTACAGTACAGGGTGACTAGAAAGTGATGTCAAGGTAGAGTAAAGCTATACCAGCGGGACATTATTAGACAAATGAACTCTTATTTACCACCACATTCAAATAATTACAGTACAGGGTGACTAGAAAGTGATGTCGAGGTAGAGTAAAGCTATACCAGCGGAACATTATTAGACAAATGAACTCTTATTTACCACCACATTCATATAATTACAGTACAGGGTGACTAAAAAGTGATGTCGAGGTAGAGTAAAGCTTTACCAGCGGAACATTATCAGACAAATGAACTCTTATTTACCACCACATTCAAATAATTACAGTACAGGGTGACTAGAAAGTGATGTCGAGGTAGAGTAAAGCTATACCAGCGGAACATTATTAGACAAATGAACTCTTATTTACCTCCACATTCAAATAATTACAGTACAGGGTGACTAGAAAGTGATGTCGAGGTAGAGTAAAGCTATACCAGCGGAACATTATTAGACAAATGAACTCTTATTTACCACCACATTCAAATAATCACAGTACAGGGTGACTAGAAAGTGATGTCGGGGTAGAGTAAAGCTATACCAGCGGAACATTATTAGACAAATGAACTCTTATTCACCACTAAATTCAAATAATTACAGTACAGGGTGACTAAAAATTGATGTCGAGGTAGAGTAAAGCTTTACCAGCGGAACATTATCAGACAAATGAACTCTTATTTACCACCACATTCAAATAATTACAGTACAGGGTGACTAGAAAGTGATGTCAAGGTAGAGTAAAGCTATACCAGCGGGACATTATTAGACAAATGAACTCTTATTTACCATCACATTCAAATAATTACAGTACAGGGTGACTAAAAAGTGATGTCAAGGTAGAGTAAAGCTATACCAGCGGGACATTATTAGACAAATGAACTCTTATTTACCACCACATTCAAATAATCACAGTACAGGTTGACTGGAAAGTGATGTCGAGGTTGAGTAAAGCTATACCAGCGGAACATTATTAGACAAATGAACTCTTATTTACCACCACATTCAAATAATTACAGTACATGGTGACTGAAAAGTGATGTCGAGGTAGAGTAAAGCTTTACCAGCGGAACATTATTAGACAAATGAACTCTTATTTACCACCACATTCAAATAATTACAGTACAGGTTGACTGAAAAGTGATGTCGAGGTTGAGTAAAGCTTTACCAGCGGAACATTATTAGACAAATGAACTCTTATTTACCACCACATTCAAATAATTACAGTACAGGTTGACTGAAAAGTGATGTCGAGGTTGAGTAAAGCTTTACCAGCGGAACATTATTAGACAAATGAACTCTTATTTACCACCACATTCAAATAATTACAGTACAGGGTGACTGAAAAGTGATGTCAAGGTAGAGTAAAGCTTTACCAGCGGAACATTATTAGACAAATGAACTCTTATTTAACACCACATTCAAATAATTACAGTACAGGGTGACTGAAAAGTGATGTCGAGGTAGAGTGAAGCTATACCAGCGGGACATCATTAGACAAATGAACTCTTCTTTACCACCACATTCAAATAATTACAGTACAGGGTGACTGAAAAGTGATGTCAAGGTAGAGTAAAGCTATACCAGCGGGACATCATCAGTAAAATGAACTCTTATTCAACACCACATTCAAATAATTACAGTACAGGGTGACTGAAAAGTGATGTCAAGGTAGAGTGAAGATATACCAGCGGAACATTATCAGACAAATGAACTCTTATTTATCACCACATTCAAATAATCACAGTACAGGGTGACTAGAAAGTGATGTCAAGGTAGAGTAAAGCTATAACAGCGGAACATTATCAGACAAATGAACTCTTATTTAACACCACATTCAAATAATTACAGTACAGGGTGACTAAAAAGTGAGGTCAAGGTAGAGTAAAGCTATACCAGCGGAACATTATTGGACAAATGAACTCTTATTTAACACCACATTCAAATAATTACAGTACAGTGTGACTAAAAAGTGAGGTCAAGGTAGAGTGAAGCTATACCAGCGGGACATTATTAGACAAATGAACTCTTATTTAACACCACATTCAAATAATTACAGTACAGGGTGACTGAGAAGTGATGTCGAGGTAGAGTAGAGCTATACCAGCGGGACATTATTAGACAAATGAACTCTTATTCAACACCACATTCAAATAATCACAGTACAGGGTGACTGAAAAGTGATGTCAAGGTAGAGTAAAGCTATACCAGCGGGACATTATTAGACAAATGAACTCTTATTTAACACCACATTCAAATAATTACAGTACAGGGTGACTGAAAAGTGATGTCGAGGTAGAGTGAAGCTATACCAGCGGGACATTATTAGACAAATGAACTCTTATTTAACACCACATTCAATTAATTACAGTACAGGGTGACTGAAAAGTGATGTCAAGGTAGAGTGAAGCTATACCAGCGGGACATTATTAGACAAATGAACTCTTATTTACCACCACATTCTAATAATTACAGTACAGGTTGACTGAAAAGTGATGTCAAGGTAGAGTGAAGCTATACCAGCGGAACATTATTAGACAAATGAACTCTTATTTACCACCACATTCAAATAATTACAGTACAGGGTGACTAGAAAGTGATGTCGAGGTAGAGTAAAGCTATACCAGCGGAACATTATTAGACAAATGAACTCTTATTTACCTCCACATTCAAATAATTACAGTACAGGGTGACTAGAAAGTGATGTCGAGGTAGAGTGAAGCTATACCAGCGGAACATTATTGGACAAATGAACTCTTATTTAACACCACATTCAAATAATTACAGTACAGTGTGACTAAAAAGTGAGGTCAAGGTAGAGTGAAGCTATACCAGCGGGACATTATTAGACAAATGAACTCTTATTTAACACCACATTCAAATAATTACAGTACAGGGTGACTGAGAAGTGATGTCGAGGTAGAGTAGAGCTATACCAGCGGGACATTATTAGACAAATGAACTCTTATTCAACACCACATTCAAATAATCACAGTACAGGGTGACTGAAAAGTGATGTCAAGGTAGAGTAAAGCTATACCAGCGGGACATTATTAGACAAATGAACTCTTATTTAACACCACATTCAAATAATTACAGTACAGGGTGACTGAAAAGTGATGTCGAGGTAGAGTGTAGCTATACCAGCGGGACATTATTAGACAAATGAACTCTTATTTAACACCACATTCAATTAATTACAGTACAGGGTGACTGAAAAGTGATGTCAAGGTAGAGTGAAGCTATACCAGCGGGACATTATTAGACAAATGAACTCTTATTTACCACCACATTCTAATAATTACAGTACAGGTTGACTGAAAAGTGATGTCAAGGTAGAGTGAAGCTATACCAGCGGAACATTATTAGACAAATGAACTCTTATTTACCACCACATTCAAATAATTACAGTACAGGGTGACTAGAAAGTGATGTCGAGGTAGAGTAAAGCTATACCAGCGGAACATTATTAGACAAATGAACTCTTATTTACCTCCACATTCAAATAATTACAGTACAGGGTGACTAGAAAGTGATGTCGAGGTAGAGTAAAGCTATACCAGCGGAACATTATTAGACAAATGAACTCTTATTTACCACCACATTCAAATAATCACAGTACAGGGTGACTAGAAAGTGATGTCGAGGTAGAGTAAAGCTATACCAGCGGAACATTATTAGACAAATGAACTCTTATTCACCACTAAATTCAAATAATTACAGTACAGGGTGACTAAAAAGTGATGTCGAGGTAGAGTAAAGCTTTACCAGCGGAACATTATCAGACAAATGAACTCTTATTTACCACCACATTCAAATAATTACAGTACAGGGTGACTAGAAAGTGATGTCAAGGTAGAGTAAAGCTATACCAGCGGGACATTATTAGACAAATGAACTCTTATTTACCATCACATTCAAATAATTACAGTACAGGGTGACTAAAAAGTGATGTCAAGGTAGAGTAAAGCTATACCAGCGGGACATTATTAGACAAATGAACTCTTATTTACCACCACATTCAAATAATCACAGTACAGGTTGACTGGAAAGTGATGTCGAGGTTGAGTAAAGCTATACCAGCGGAACATTATTAGACAAATGAACTCTTATTTACCACCACATTCAAATAATTACAGTACAGGGTGACTGAAAAGTGATGTCGAGGTAGAGTAAAGCTTTACCAGCGGAACATTATTAGACAAATGAACTCTTATTTACCACCACATTCGAATAATTACAGTACAGGGTGACTGAAAAGTGATGTCAAGGTAGAGTAAAGCTATACCAGCGGGACATTATTAGACAAATGAACTCTTATTTACCACCACATTCAAATAATTACAGTACAGGTTGACTGAAAAGTGATGTCGAGGTTGAGTAAAGCTTTACCAGCGGAACATTATTAGACAAATGAACTCTTATTTACCACCACATTCAAATAATTACAGTACAGGGTGACTGAAAAGTGATGTCAAGGTAGAGTAAAGCTTTACCAGCGGAACATTATTAGACAAATGAACTCTTATTTAACACCACATTCAAATAATTACAGTACAGGGTGACTGAAAAGTGATGTCGAGGTAGAGTGAAGCTATACCAGCGGGACATCATTAGACAAATGAACTCTTCTTTACCACCACATTCAAATAATTACAGTACAGGGTGACTGAAAAGTGATGTCAAGGTAGAGTAAAGCTATACCAGCGGGACATCATCAGTCAAATGAACTCTTATACAACACCACATTCAAATAATTACAGTACAGGGTGACTGAAAAGTGATGTCAAGGTAGAGTGAAGATATACCATCGGAACATTATCAGACAAATGAACTCTTATTTATCACCACATTCAAATAATCACAGTACAGGGTGACTAGAAAGTGATGTCAAGGTAGAGTAAAGCTATAACAGCGGAACATTATCAGACAAATGAACTCTTATTTAACACCACATTCAAATAATTACAGTACAGGGTGACTAAAAAGTGAGGTCAAGGTAGAGTAAAGCTATACCAGTGGAACATTATTGGACAAATGAACTCTTATTTAACACCACATTCAAATAATTACAGTACAGTGTGACTAAAAAGTGAGGTCAAGGTAGAGTGAAGCTATACCAGCGGGACATTATTAGACAAATGAACTCTTATTTAACACCACATTCAAATAATTACAGTACAGGGTGACTGAGAAGTGATGTCGAGGTAGAGTAGAGCTATACCAGCGGGACATTATTAGACAAATGAACTCTTATTTAACACCACATTCAAATAATTACAGTACAGGGTGACTGAAAAGTGATGTCGAGGTAGAGTGAAGCTATACCAGCGGAACATTATTGGACAAATGAACTCTTATTTAACACCACATTCAAATAATTACAGTACAGTGTGACTAAAAAGTGAGGTCAAGGTAGAGTGAAGCTATACCAGCGGGACATTATTAGACAAATGAACTCTTATTTAACACCACATTCAAATAATTACAGTACAGGGTGACTGAGAAGTGATGTCGAGGTAGAGTAGAGCTATACCAGCGGGACATTATTAGACAAATGAACTCTTATTTAACACCACATTCAAATAATTACAGTACAGGGTGACTGAAAAGTGATGTCGAGGTAGAGTGAAGCTATACCAGCGGGACATTATTAGACAAATGAACTCTTATTTAACACCACATTCAAATAATTACAGTACAGGGTGACTGAAAAGTGATGTCGAGGTAGAGTAGAGCTATACCAGCGGAACATTATTAGACAAATGAACTCCCATTTAACACCACATTCAAATAATTACAGTACAGGGTGACTGAAAAGTGATGTCGAGGTAGAGTAGAGCTATACCAGCGGAACATTATTAGACAAATGAACTCCCATTTAACACCACATTCAAATAATTACAGTACAGGGTGACTAGAAAGTGATGTCAAGGTAGAGTAAAGCTATACCAGCGGAACATTATTGGACAAATGAACTCTTATTTAACACCACATTCAAATAATCACAGTACAGGGTGACTGAGAAGTGATGTCGAGGTAGAGTAAAGCTATACCAGCGGAACATTATTGGACAAATGAACTCTTATTTAACACCACATTCAAATAATTACAGTACAGGGTGACTGAAAAGTGATGTCAAGGTAGAGTAAAGCTATACCAGCGGAACATTATTAGAAAAATGAACTCTCATTTACCACCACATTCAAATAATTACAGTACAGGGTGACTGAAAAGTGATGTCGAGGTAGAGTAAAGCTATACCAGCGGAACATTATTAGACAAATGAACTCTTATTTACCTCCACATTCAAATAATTACAGTACAGGGTGACTGAAAAGTGATGTCAAGGTAGAGTGAAGCTATACCAGCGGGACATTATTAGACGAATGAAGTCTTATTTACCACCACATTCAAATAATTACAGTACAGGTTGACTAAAAAGTGAGGTCAAAGTAGAGTAAAGCTATACCAGCGGAACATTATTAGACAAATGAACTCTTATTTAACACCACATTCAAATAATTACAGTACAGGGTGACTGAAAAGTGATGTCAAGGTAGAGTAAAGCTATACCAGCGGAACATTATTGGACAAATGAACTCTTATTTAACACCACATTCAAATAATTACAGTACAGGGTGACTGAAAAGTGATGTCAAGGTAGAGTGAAGCTATACCAGCGGAACATTATTAGACAAATGAACTCTCATTTACCACCACATTCAAATAATTACAGTACAGGGTGACTGAAAAGTGATGTCGAGGTAGAGTAAAGCTATACCAGCGGAACATTATTAGACAAATGAACTCTTATTTACCTCCACATTCAAATAATTACAGTACAGGGTGACTGAAAAGTGATGTCAAGTTAGAGTGAAGCTATACCAGCGGGACATTATTAGACGAATGAAGTCTTATTTACCACCACATTCAAATAATTACAGTACAGGTTGACTAAAAAGTGAGGTCAAAGTAGAGTAAAGCTATACCAGCGGAACATTATTAGACAAATGAACTCTTATTTAACACCACATTCAAATAATTACAGTACAGGGTGACTGAAAAGTGATGTCGAGGTAGAGTAAAGCTATACCAGCGTGACATTATTGGACAAATGAACTCTTATTTAACACCACATTCAATTAATTACAGTACAGGGTGACTGAAAAGTGATGTCAAGGTAGAGTAAAGCTATACCAGCGGGACATTATTAGACGAATGAAGTCTTATTTACCACCACATTCAAATAATTACAGTACAGGTTGACTAAAAAGTGAGGTCAAAGTAGAGTAAAGCTATACCAGCGGAACATTATTAGACAAATGAACTCTTATTTAACACCACATTCAAATAATTACAGTACAGGGTGACTGAAAAGTGATGTCGAGGTAGAGTAAAGCCATACCAGCGGAACATTATTAGACAAATGAACTCTTATTTACCACCACATTCAAATAATTACAGTACAGGGTGACTGAAAAGTGATGTCAAGTTAGAGTGAAGCTATACCAGCGGGACATTATTAGACGAATGAAGTCTTATTTACCACCACATTCAAATAATTACAGTACAGGTTGACTAAAAAGTGAGGTCAAAGTAGAGTAAAGCTATACCAGCGGAACATTATTAGACAAATGAACTCTTATTTAACACCACATTCAAATAATTACAGTACAGGGTGACTGAAAAGTGATGTCGAGGTAGAGTAAAGCTATACCAGCGTGACATTATTGGACAAATGAACTCTTATTTAACACCACATTCAATTAATTACAGTACAGGGTGACTGAAAAGTGATGTCGAGGTAGAGTAAAGCTATACCAGCGGAACATTATTAGACAAATGAACTCTTATTTACCACCACATTCAAATAATTACAGTACAGGTTGACTAAAAAGTGAGGTCAAAGTAGAGTAAAGCTATACCAGCGGAACATTATTAGACAAATGAACTCTTATTCAACACCACATTCAAATAATTACAGTACAGGGTGACTGAAAAGTGATGTCAAGGTAGAGTAAAGCTATACCAGCGGAACATTATTAGACAAATGAACTCTTATTTACCTCCACATTCAAATAATTACAGTACAGGGTGACTGAAAAGTGATGTCGAGGTAGAGTAAAGCTATACCAGCGGAACATTATTAGACAAATGAACTCTTATTTAACACCACATTCAAATAATTACAGTACAGGGTGACTGAGAAGTGAGGTCAAAGTAGAGTGAAGCTATACCAGCGGAACATTATTAGACAAATGAACTCTTATTCAACACCACATTCAAATAATTACAGTACAGGTTGACTGAAAAGTGATGTCAAAGTAGAGTAAAGCTATACCAGCGGAACATTATTAGACAAATGAACTCTTATTTACCACCACATTCAAATAATTACAGTACAGGGTGACTGAAAAGTGATGTCAAGGTAGAGTAAAGCTATACCAGCGGAACATTATTAGACAAATGAACTCTTATTTACCTCCACATTCAAATAATTACAGTACAGGGTGACTGAAAAGTGATGTCAAGGTAGAGTGAAGCTATACCAGCGGAACAATATAAGACAAATGAACTCTTATTTAACACCACATTCAAATAATCACAGTACAGGGTGACTAGAAAGTGATGTCAAGGTAGAGTAAAGCTATACCAGCGGGACATTATTAGACAAATGAAGTCTTATTCAACACCACATTCAAATAATTACAGTACAGGGTGACTGAAAAGTGATGTCAAGGTAGAGTGAAGCTATACCAGCGGAACAATATAAGACAAATGAACTCTTATTTACCACGACATTCAAATAATTACAGTACAGGGTGACTAAAAAGTGATGTCAAGGTAGAGTGAAGCTATACCAGCGGGACATTATTAGACAAATGAACTCTTATTTAACACCACATTCAAATAATTACAGTACAGGGTGACTGAAAAGTGATGTCAAGGTAGAGTAAAGCTATACCAGCGGAACATTATTAGACAAATGAACTCTTATTTACCTCCACATTCAAATAATTACAGTACAGGGTGACTGAAAAGTGATGTCAAGGTAGAGTAAAGCTATACCAGCGGAACATTATTAGACAAATGAACTCTTATTTACCACCACATTCAAATAATTACAGTACAGGGTGACTGAAAAGTGATGTCAAGGTAGAGTAAAGCTATACCAGCGGGACATTATTAGTCAAATGAACCCTTATTTAACACCACATTCAAATAATCACAGTACAGGGTGACTGAAAAGTGATGTCAAGGTAGAGTAAAGCCATACCAGCGGAACATTATTAGACAAATGAACTCTTATTTACCTCCACATTCAAATAATTACAGTACAGGGTGACTGAAAAGTGATGTCAAGGTAGAGTGAAGCTATACCAGCGGAACATTATTAGACAAATGAACTCTTATTTACCTCCACATTCAAATAATTACAGTACAGGGTGACTGAAAAGTGATGTCAAGGTAGAGTGAAGCTATACCAGCGGAACAATATAAGACAAATGAACTCTTATTTAACACCACATTCAAATAATCACAGTACAGGGTGACTAGAAAGTGATGTCAAGGTGGAGTGAAGCTATACCAGCGGGACATTATTAGACAAATGAAGTCTTATTCAACACCACATTCAAATAATTACAGTACAGGGTGACTAGAAAGTGATGTCAAGGTAGAGTAAAGCTATACCAGCGGAACATTATTAGACAAATGAACTCTTATTCAACACCACATTCAAATAATTACAGTACAGGGTGACTAGAAAGTGATGTCAAGGTAGAGTAAAGCTATACCAGCGAAACATTATTAGACAAATGAACTCTTATTCAACACGACATTCAAATAATTACAGTACAGGGTGACTAGAAAGTGATGTCAAGGTAGAGTAAAGCTATACCAGCGGGACATTATCAGACAAATGAACTCTTATTTAACACCACATTCAAATAATTACAGTACAGGGTGACTAGAAAGTGATGTCAAGGTAGAGTAAAGCTATACCAGCGGAACATTATTAGACAAATGAACTCTTATTCAACACCACATTCAAATAATTACAGTACAGGGTGACTAGAAAGTGATGTCAAGGTAGAGTAAAGCTATACCAGCGAAACATTATTAGACAAATGAACTCTTATTCAACACGACATTCAAATAATTACAGTACAGGGTGACTAGAAAGTGATGTCGAGGTAGAGTAAAGCTATACCAGCGGAACATTATTAGACAAATGAACTCTTATTCAACACCACATTCAAATAATTACAGTACAGGGTGACTAGAAAGTGATGTCAAGGTAGAGTAAAGCTATACCAGCGGAACATTATTAGACAAATGAACTCTTATTCAACACCACATTCAAATAATTACAGTACAGGGTGACTAGAAAGTGATGTCGAGGTAGAGTAAAGCTATACCAGCGGAACATTATTAGACAAATGAACTCTTATTCAACACCACATTCAAATAATTACAGTACAGGGTGACTGAAAAGTGATGTCAAGGTAGAGTAAAGCTATACCAGCGGAACATTATTAGACAAATGAACTCTTATTCAACACGACATTCAAATAATTACAGTACAGGGTGACTGAAAAGTGATGTCAAGGTAGAGTAAAGCTATACCAGCGGAACATGATTAGACAAATGAACTCTTATTTAACACCACATTCAATTAATTACAGTACAGGGTGACTGAAAAGTGAGGTCAAGGTAGAGTAAAGCTATACCAGCGGGACATTATTAGACAAATGAACTCTTATTTACCACGACATTCAAATAATTACAGTACAGGGTGACTAAAAAGTGATGTCAAGGTAGAGTGAAGCTATACCAGCGGGACATTATTAGACAAATGAACTCTTATTTAACACCACATTCAAATAATTACAGTACAGGTTGACTGAAAAGTGATGTCAAGGTAGAGTGAAGCTTTACCAGCGGAACATTATCAGACAAATGAACTCTTATTCAACACCACATTCAAATAATTACAGTACAGGGTGACTGAAAAGTGATGTCAAGGTAGAGTGAAGCTATACCAGCGGGACATTATTAGACGAATGAAGTCTTATTTAACACCACATTCAAATAATTACAATACAGGGTGACTAGAAAGTGATGTCAAGGTAGAGTGAAGCTATACCAGCGGAACATTAACAGACAAATGAACTCTTATTTAACACCACATTCAATTAATTACAGTACAGGGTGACTGAAAAGTGATGTCAAGGTAGAGTGAAGCTATACCAGCGGAACATTATTAGACAAATGAACTCTTATTCAACACCACATTCAAATAATTACAGTACAGGGTGACTAAAAAGTGATGTCAAGGTAGAGTAAAGCTATACCAGCGGAACATTATTAGACAAATGAACTCTTATTTACCTCCACATTCAAATAATTACAGTACAGGGTGACTGAAAAGTGATGTCAAGGTAGAGTGAAGCTATACCAGCGGGACATTATTAGACGAATGAAGTCTTATTTAACACCACATTCAAATAATTACAATACAGGGTGACTAGAAAGTGATGTCAAGGTAGAGTGAAGCTATACCAGCGGAACATTAACAGACAAATGAACTCTTATTTAACACCACATTCAATTAATTACAGTACAGGGTGACTGAAAAGTGATGTCAAGGTAGAGTGAAGCTATACCAGCGGAACATTATTAGACAAATGAACTCTTATTTAACACCACATTCAAATAATTACAGTACAGGGTGACTGAAAAGTGATGTCAAGGTAGAGTGAAGCTATACCAGCGGAACATTATTAGACAAATGAACTCTTATTTAACACCACATTCAATTAATTACAGTACAGGGTGACTGAAAAGTGATGTCAAGGTAGAGTGAAGCTATACCAGCGGGACATTATTAGACGAATGAAGTCTTATTCAACACCACATTCAATTAATTACAGTACAGGGTGACTGAAAAGTGATGTCAAGGTAGAGTAAAGCTTTACCAGCGGAACATTAACAGACAAATGAACTCTTATTTAACACCACATTCAATTAATTACAGTACAGGGTGACTGAAAAGTGATGTCAAGGTAGAGTGAAGCTATACCACCGGAACATTATTAGACAAATGAACTCTTATTTAACACCACATTCAAATAATTACAGTACAGGGTGACTGAAAAGTGATGTCAAGGTAGAGTGAAGCTATACCAGCGGAACATTATTAGACAAATGAACTCTTATTTAACACCACATTCAATTAATTACAGTACAGGGTGACTGAAAAGTGATGTCAAGGTAGAGTGAAGCTATACCAGCGGAACATTATTAGACAAATGAACTCTTATTCAACACCACATTCAATTAATTACAGTACAGGGTGACTGAAAAGTGATGTCAAGGTAGAGTGAAGCTATACCAGCGGAACATTATTAGACAAATGAACTCTTATTTAACACCACATTCAATTAATTACAGTACAGGGTGACTGAAAAGTGATGTCAAGGTAGAGTGAAGCTATACCAGCGGAACATTATTAGACAAATGAACTCATATTTAACACCACATTCAAATAATTACAGTACAGGGTGACTGAAAAGTGATGTCAAGGTAGAGTAAAGCTATACCAGCGGAACATTATTAGACAAATGAACTCTTATTCAACACCACATTCAAATAATTACAGTACAGGGTGACTGAAAAGTGATGTCAAGGTAGAGTGAAGCTATACCAGCGGAACATTATTAGACAAATGAACTCTTATTCAACACCACATTCAAATAATTACAGTACAGGGTGACTGAAAAGTGATGTCAAGGTAGAGTGAAGCTATACCAGCGGAACATTATTAGACAAATGAACTCTTATTCAACACCACATTCAAATAATTACAGTACAGGGTGACTGAAAAGTGATGTCAAGGTAGAGTGAAGCTATACCAGCGGAACATTATTAGACAAATGAACTCTTATTCAACACCACATTCAAATAATTACAGTACAGGGTGACTGAAAAGTGATGTCAAGGTAGAGTGAAGCTATACCAGCGGGACATTATTAGACAAATGAACCCTTATTCAACACCACATTCAAATAATTACAGTACAGGGTGACTGAAAAGTGATGTCAAGGTAGAGTGAAGCTATACCAGCGGAACATTATTAGACAAATGAACTCTTATTTAACACCACATTCAATTAATTACAGTACAGGGTGACTGAAAAGTGATGTCAAGGTAGAGTGAAGCTATACCAGCGGAACATTATTAGACGAATGAAGTCTTATTCAACACCACATTCAATTAATTACAGTACAGGGTGACTGAAAAGTGATGTCAAGGTAGAGTGAAGCTATACCAGCGGAACATTATTAGACAAATGAACTCTTATTCAACACCACAATCAAATAATTACAGTACAGGGTGACTGAAAAGTGATGTCAAGGTAGAGTGAAGCTATACCAGCGGAACATTATTAGACAAATGAACTCTTATTCAACACCACAATCAAATAATTACAGTACAGGGTGACTGAAAAGTGATGTCAAGGTAGAGTGAAGCTATACCAGCGGAACATTATTAGACAAATGAACTCTTATTCAACACCACATTCAAATAATTACAGTACAGGGTGACTGAAAAGTGATGTCAAGGTAGAGTGAAGCTATACCAGCGGGACATTATTAGACAAATGAACCCTTATTCAACACCACATTCAAATAATTACAGTACAGGGTGACTGAAAAGTGATGTCAAGGTAGAGTGAAGCTATACCAGCGGAACATTATTAGACAAATGAACTCTTATTTAACACCACATTCAATTAATTACAGTACAGGGTGACTGAAAAGTGATGTCAAGGTAGAGTGAAGCTATACCAGCGGAACATTATTAGACAAATGAACTCTTATCTAACACCACATTCAAATAATTACAGTACAGGGTGACTGAAAAGTGATGTCAAGGTAGAGTGAAGCTATACCAGCGGGACATTATTGGACAAATGAACTCTTATTTAACACCACATTCAAATAATTACAGTACAGGGTGACTGAAAAGTGATGTCAAGGTAGAGTGAAGCTATACCAGCGGGACATTATTAGACAAATGAACTCTTATTTAACACCACATTCAAATAATTACAGTACAGGTTGACTGAAAAGTGATGTCAAGGTAGAGTGAAGATATACCAGCGGAACATTATTAGACAAATGAACTCTTATTCAACACCACATTCAAATAATTACAGTACAGGGTGACTGAAAAGTGATGTCAAGGTAGAGTGAAGCTATACCAGCGGGACATTATTAGACAAATGAACCCTTATTCAACACCACATTCAAATAATTACAGTACAGGGTGACTGAAAAGTGATGTCAAGGTAGAGTGAAGCTATACCAGCGGAACATTATTAGACAAATGAACTCTTATTTAACACCACATTCAATTAATTACAGTACAGGGTGACTGAAAAGTGATGTCAAGGTAGAGTGAAGCTATACCAGCGGAACATTATTAGACAAATGAACTCTCATTCAACACCACATTCAAATAATTACAGTACAGGGTGACTGAAAAGTGATGTCAAGGTAGAGTAAAGCTATACCAGCGGGACATTATTAGACAAATGAACTCTTATTTAACACCACATTCAAATAATTACAGTACAGGTTGACTGAAAAGTGATGTCAAGCTAGAGTAAAGCTATACCAGCGGAACATTATTAGACGAATGAAGTCTTATTCAACACCACATTCAATTAATTACAGTACAGGGTGACTGAAAAGTGATGTCAAGGTAGAGTGAAGCTCTACCAGCGGAACATTATTAGACAAATGAACTCTTATTTAACACCACATTCAATTAATTACAGTACAGGGTGACTGAAAAGTGATGTCAAGGTAGAGTGAAGCTATACCAGCGGAACATTATTAGACGAATGAAGTCTTATTCAACACCACATTCAATTAATTACAGTACAGGGTGACTGAAAAGTGATGTCAAGGTAGAGTGAAGCTATACCAGCGGAACATTATTAGACAAATGAACTCTTATTCAACACCACAATCAAATAATTACAGTACAGGGTGACTGAAAAGTGATGTCAAGGTAGAGTGAAGCTATACCAGCGGAACATTATTAGACAAATGAACTCTTATTCAACACCACATTCAAATAATTACAGTACAGGGTGACTGAAAAGTGATGTCAAGGTAGAGTGAAGCTATACCAGCGGGACATTATTAGACAAATGAACCCTTATTCAACACCACATTCAAATAATTACAGTACAGGGTGACTGAAAAGTGATGTCAAGGTAGAGTGAAGCTATACCAGCGGAACATTATTAGACAAATGAACTCTTATTTAACACCACATTCAATTAATTACAGTACAGGGTGACTGAAAAGTGATGTCAAGGTAGAGTGAAGCTATACCAGCGGAACATTATTAGACAAATGAACTCTTATCTAACACCACATTCAAATAATTACAGTACAGGGTGACTGAAAAGTGATGTCAAGGTAGAGTGAAGCTATACCAGCGGAACATTATCAGACAAATGAACTCTTATTTACCACCACATTCAAATAATTACAGTACAGGTTGACTGAAAAGTGATGTCAAGGTAGAGTGAAGCTATACCAGCGGAACATTATTAGACAAATGAACTCTTATCTAACACCACATTCAAATAATTACAGTACAGGGTGACTGAAAAGTGATGTCAAGGTAGAGTGAAGCTATACCAGCGGAACATTATCAGACAAATGAACTCTTATTTACCACCACATTCAAATAATTACAGTACAGGGTGACTGAAAAGTGATGTCAAGGTAGAGTAAAGCTATACCAGCGGAACATTATTAGACAAATGAACCCTTATTCAACACCACATTCAAATAATTACAGTACAGGTTGACTGAAAAGTGATGTCAAGGTAGAGTGAAGCTATACCAGCGGAACATTATCAGACAAATGAACTCTTATTTACCACCACATTCAAATAATTACAGTACAGGGTGACTGAAAAGTGATGTCAAGGTAGAGTGAAGCTATACCAGCGGGACATTATTAGACGAATGAAGTCTTATTCAACACCACATTCAATTAATTACAGTACAGGGTGACTGAAAAGTGATGTCAAGGTAGAGTAAAGCTATACCAGCGGAACATTATTAGACAAATGAACTCTTATTCAACACCACAATCAAATAATTACAGTACAGGTTGACTAAAAAGTGATGTCAAGGTAGAGTGAAGCTATACCAGCGGAACATTATCAGACAAATGAACTCTTATTTACCACGACATTCAAATAATTACAGTACAGGGTGACTGAAAAGTGATGTCAAGGTAGAGTAAAGCTATACCAGCGGGACATTATTAGACGAATGAAGTCTTATTCAACACCACATTCAATTAATTACAGTACAGGGTGACTGAAAAGTGATGTCAAGGTAGAGTAAAGCTATACCAGCGGAACATTATTAGACAAATGAACTCTTATTCAACACCACAATCAAATAATTACAGTACAGGTTGACTAAAAAGTGATGTCGAGGTAGAGTGAAGCCATACCAGCGGAACATTATCAGACAAATGAACTCTTATTTACCACGACATTCAAATAATTACAGTACAGGGTGACTGAAAAGTGATGTCAAGGTAGAGTAAAGCTATACCAGCGGAACATTATTAGACGAATGAAGTCTTATTCAACACCACATTCAAATAATTACAGTACAGGGTGACTGAAAAGTGATGTCAAGGTAGAGTGAAGCCATACCAGCGGAACATTATCAGACAAATGAACTCTTATTTACCACCACATTCAAATAATTACAGTACAGGGTGACTGAAAAGTGATGTCAAGGTAGAGTAAAGCTATACCAGCGGAACATTATTAGACAAATGAACCCTTATTCAACACCACATTCAAATAATTACAGTACAGGGTGACTGAAAAGTGATGTCAAGGTAGAGTGAAGCTATACCAGCGGAACATTATCAGACAAATGAACTCTTATTTACCACCACATTCAAATAATTACAGTACAGGGTGACTGAAAAGTGATGTCAAGGTAGAGTGAAGCTATACCAGCGGGACATTATTAGACGAATGAAGTCTTATTCAACACCACATTCAATTAATTACAGTACAGGGTGACTGAAAAGTGATGTCAAGGTAGAGTGAAGCTATACCAGCGGAACATTATTAGACAAATGAACCCTTATTCAACACCACATTCAAATAATTACAGTACAGGGTGACTGAAAAGTGATGTCAAGGTAGAGTGAAGCTATACCAGCGGGACATTATTAGACAAATGAACTCTTATTTAACACCACATTCAAATAATTACAGTACAGGTTGACTGAAAAGTGATGTCAAGGTAGAGTGAAGCTATACCAGCGGAACATTATTAGACAAATGAACCCTTATTCAACACCACATTCAAATAATTACAGTACAGGGTGACTGAAAAGTGATGTCAAGGTAGAGTGAAGCTATACCAGCGGAACATTATTAGACAAATGAGCTCTTATTTAACACCACATTCCAATAATTACAGTACAGGGTGACTAGAAAGTGATGTCAAGGTAGAGTAAAGCTATACCAGCGGGACATTATTAGACAAATGAACTCTTATTTACCACCACATTCAAATAATTACAGTACAGGGTGACTAGAAAGTGATGTCAAGGTAGAGTAAAGCTATACCAGCGGGACATTATTAGACAAATGAACTCTTATTTACCACCACATTCAATTAATTACAGTACAGGGTGACTGAAAAGTGATGTCAAGGTAGAGTGAAGATATACCAGCGGAACATTATCAGACAAATGAACTCTTATTTAACACCACATTCAAATAATTACAGTACAGGGTGACTGAAAAGTGATGTCAAGGTAGAGTGAAGATATACCAGCGGGACATTATTAGACAAATGAACTCTTATTTACCACCACATTCAATTAATTACAGTACAGGGTGACTGAAAAGTGATGTCAAGGTAGAGTGAAGATATACCAGCGGGACATTATTAGACAAATGAACTCTTATTTACCACCACATTCAATTAATTACAGTACAGGGTGACTGAAAAGTGATGTCAAGGTAGAGTGAAGATATACCAGCGGGACATTATTAGACAAATGAACTCTTATTTACCACCACATTCAAATAATTACAGTACAGGTTGACTGAAAAGTGATGTCAAGGTAGAGTGAAGCTATACCAGCGGGACATTATTAGACAAATGAACTCTTATTCAACACCACATTCAAATAATTACAGTACAGGGTGACTGGAGAGTGATGTCAAGGTAGAGTGAAGCTATAACAGCGGAACATTATTAGACAAATGAACTCTTATTTACCACGACATTCAAATAATCACAGTACAGGGTGACTGAAAAGTGATGTCATTTAGAGTAAAGCTATACCAGCGGGACATTATTAGACAAATGAACTCTTATTTAACACCACATTCAAATAATTACAGTACAGGGTGACTAGAAAGTGATGTCAAGCTAGAGTAGAGCTATACCAGCGGAACATTATTAGACAAATGAACTCCTATTTATCACCACATTCAAATAATTACAGTACAGGGTGACTAAAAAGTGAGCTCAAGGTAGAGTAAAGCTATACCAGCGGGACATTATTAGACGAATGAAGTCTTATTCAACACCACATTCAAATAATTACATTACAGGGTGACTGAAAAGTGATGTCAAGGTAGAGTGAAGCTATACCAGCGGAACATTATTAGACAAATGAACTCTTATTTAACACCACATTCAATTTATAACAGAACAAGGTGACTAAAAAGTGATGTCGAGGTAGAGTAAAGCTATACCAGCGGAACATTATCAGACAAATGAACTCTTATTTAACACCACATTCAAATAATTACAGTACAGGGTGACTGAAAAGTGAGGTCAAGGTAGAGTGAAGCTATACCAGCGGAACATTATTAGACAAATGAACTCTTATTTAACACCACATTCAATTTATAACAGAACAAGGTGACTAAAAAGTGATGTCGAGGTAGAGTAAAGCTATACCAGCGGAACATTATCAGACAAATGAACTCTTATTTAACACCACATTCAAATAATTACAGTACAGGGTGACTGAAAAGTGAGGTCAAGGTAGAGTGAAGCTATACCAGCGGGACATTATTAGACAAATGAACTCTTATTCAACACCACATTCAAATAATTACAGTACAGGGTGACTGGAGAGTGATGTCAAGGTAGAGTGAAGCTATAACAGCGGAACATTATTAGACAAATGAACTCTTATTTACCACGACATTCAAATAATCACAGTACAGGGTGACTGAAAAGTGATGTCATTTAGAGTAAAGCTATACCAGCGGGACATTATTAGACAAATGAACTCTTATTTAACACCACATTCAAATAATTACAGTACAGGGTGACTAGAAAGTGATGTCAAGCTAGAGTAGAGCTATACCAGCGGAACATTATTAGACAAATGAACTCTTATTTAACACCACATTCAAATAATTACAGTACAGGGTGACTAAAAAGTGAGCTCAAGGTAGAGTAAAGCTATACCAGCGGGACATTATTAGACGAATGAAGTCTTATTCAACACCACATTCAAATAATTACATTACAGGGTGACTGAAAAGTGATGTCAAGGTAGAGTGAAGCTATACCAGCGGAACATTATTAGACAAATGAACTCTTATTTAACACCACATTCAAATAATTACATTACAGGGTGACTGAAAAGTGATGTCAAGGTAGAGTGAAGCTATACCAGCGGAACATTATTAGACAAATGAACTCTTATTTAACACCACATTCAATTTATAACAGAACAAGGTGACTAAAAAGTGATGTCGAGGTAGAGTAAAGCTATACCAGCGGAACATTATTAGACAAATGAACTCTTATTTAACACCACATTCAAATAATTACAGTACAGGGTGACTGAAAAGTGATGTCAAGGTAGAGTGAAGATATACCAGCGGGACATTATTAGACAAATGAACTCTTATTTACCACCACATTCAATTAATTACAGTACAGGGTGACTGAAAAGTGAGCTCAAGGTAGAGTAAAGCTATACCAGCGGAACATTATTAGACAAATGAACTCTTATTTAACACCACATTCAAATAATTACAGTACAGGGTGACTGAAAAGTGAGGTCAAGGTAGAGTGAAGCTATACCAGCGGAACATTATTAGACAAATGAACTCTTATTCAACACCACATTCAAATAATTACAGTACAGGGTGACTGAAAAGTGAGGTCAAGGTAGAGTGAAGCTATACCAGCGGGACATTATTAGACAAATGAACTCTTATTCAACACCACATTCAAATAATTACAGTACAGGGTGACTGAAAAGTGAGGTCAAGGTAGAGTGAAGCTATACCAGCGGGACATTATTAGACAAATGAACTCTTATTCAACACCACATTCAAATAATTACAGTACAGGGTGACTGAAAAGTGATGTCAAGGTAGAGTGAAGCTATACCAGCGGAACATTATTAGACAAATGAACTCTTATTTAACACCACATTCAAATAATCACAGTACAGGGTGACTAGAAAGTGATGTCATTTAGAGTAGAGCTATACCAGCGGAACATTATCAGACAAATGAACTCTTATTTAACACCACATTCAAATAATTACAGTACAGGGTGACTAGAAAGTGATGTCAAGGTAGAGTAAAGCTATACCAGCGGAACATTATTAGACAAATGAACTCTTATTTAACACCACATTCAAATAATTACAGTACAGGGTGACTGAAAAGTGATGTCAAGGTAGAGTGAAGCTATACCAGCGGGACATTATTAGACGAATGAAGTCTTATTCAACACCACATTCAAATAATTACAGTACAGGGTGACTGAAAAGTGATGTCAAGGTAGAGTGAAGCTATACCAGCGGAACATTATTAGACAAATGAACTCTTATTTAACACCACATTCAAATAATCACAGTACAGGGTGACTAGAAAGTGATGTCATTTAGAGTAGAGCTATACCAGCGGAACATTATCAGACAAATGAACTCTTATTTACCACCACATTCAATTAATTACAGTACAGGGTGACTGAAAAGTGAGCTCAAGGTAGAGTAAAGCTATACCAGCGGAACATTATTAGACAAATGAACTCTTATTTAACACCACATTCAAATAATTACAGTACAGGGTGACTGAAAAGTGAGGTCAAGGTAGAGTGAAGCTATACCAGCGGAACATTATTAGACAAATGAACTCTTATTCAACACCACATTCAAATAATTACAGTACAGGGTGACTGAAAAGTGAGGTCAAGGTAGAGTGAAGCTATACCAGCGGGACATTATTAGACAAATGAACTCTTATTCAACACCACATTCAAATAATTACAGTACAGGGTGACTGAAAAGTGAGGTCAAGGTAGAGTGAAGCTATACCAGCGGGACATTATTAGACAAATGAACTCTTATTCAACACCACATTCAAATAATTACAGTACAGGGTGACTGAAAAGTGATGTCAAGGTAGAGTGAAGCTATACCAGCGGAACATTATTAGACAAATGAACTCTTATTTAACACCACATTCAAATAATCACAGTACAGGGTGACTAGAAAGTGATGTCATTTAGAGTAGAGCTATACCAGCGGAACATTATCAGACAAATGAACTCTTATTTAACACCACATTCAAATAATTACAGTACAGGGTGACTAGAAAGTGATGTCAAGGTAGAGTAAAGCTATACCAGCGGAACATTATTAGACAAATGAACTCTTATTTAACACCACATTCAAATAATTACAGTACAGGGTGACTGAAAAGTGAGGTCAAGGTAGAGTGAAGCTATACCAGCGGGACATTATTAGACAAATGAACTCTTATTCAACACCACATTCAAATAATTACAGTACAGGGTGACTGAAAAGTGATGTCAAGGTAGAGTGAAGCTATACCAGCGGAACATTATTAGACAAATGAACTCTTATTTAACACCACATTCAAATAATCACAGTACAGGGTGACTAGAAAGTGATGTCATTTAGAGTAGAGCTATACCAGCGGAACATTATCAGACAAATGAACTCTTATTTAACACCACATTCAATTAATTACAGTACAGGGTGACTGAAAAGTGATGTCAAGGTAGAGTATAGCTATACCAGCGGGACATTATTAGACAAATGAACTCTTATTTAACACCACATTCAAATAATTACAGTACAGGGTGACTGAAAAGTGATGTCAAGGTAGAGTGAAGCTATACCAGCGGAACATTATTAGACAAATGAACTCTTATTTAACACCACATTCAAATAATTACAGTACAGGGTGACTGAAAAGTGATGTCAAGGTAGAGTGAAGCTATACCAGCGGAACATTATTAGACAAATGAACTCTTATTTAACACCACATTCAAATAATCACAGTACAGGGTGACTAGAAAGTGATGTCATTTAGAGTAGAGCTATACCAGCGGAACATTATCAGACAAATGAACTCTTATTTAACACCACATTCAAATAATTACAGTACAGGGTGACTAGAAAGTGATGTCAAGGTAGAGTGAAGCTATACCAGCGGAACATTATTAGACAAATGAACTCTTATTTAACACCACATTCAAATAATTACAGTACAGGGTGACTGAAAAGTGATGTCAAAGTAGAGTGAAGCTATACCAGCGGGACATTATTAGACAAATGAACTCTTATTTAACACCACATTCAAATAATTACAGTACAGGGTGACTAGAAAGTGATGTCGAGGTAGAGTGAAGCTATACCAGCGGAACATTATTAGACAAATGAACTCTTATTTACCTCCACATTCAAATAATTACAGTACAGGGTGACTAGAAAGTGATGTCGAGGTAGAGTAAAGCTATACCAGCGGAACATTATTAGACAAATGAACTCTTATTTACCACCACATTCAAATAATCACAGTACAGGGTGACTAGAAAGTGATGTCGAGGTAGAGTAAAGCTATACCAGCGGAACATTATTAGACAAATGAACTCTTATTCACCACTAAATTCAAATAATTACAGTACAGGGTGACTAAAAAGTGATGTCGAGGTAGAGTAAAGCTTTACCAGCGGAACATTATCAGACAAATGAACTCTTATTTACCACCACATTCAAATAATTACAGTACAGGGTGACTAGAAAGTGATGTCAAGGTAGAGTAAAGCTATACCAGCGGGACATTATTAGACATATGAACTCTTATATAACACCACATTCAAATAATTACAGTACAGGGTGACTAGAAAGTGATGTCGAGGTAGAGTGAAGCTATACCAGCGGAACATTATTAGACAAATGAACTCTTATTTACCTCCACATTCAAATAATTACAGTAAAGGGTGACTAGAAAGTGATGTCGAGGTAGAGTAAAGCTATACCAGCGGAACATTATTAGACAAATGAACTCTTATTTACCACCACATTCAAATAATCACAGTACAGGGTGACTAGAAAGTGATGTCGAGGTAGAGTAAAGCTATACCAGCGGAACATTATTAGACAAATGAACTCTTATTCACCACTAAATTCAAATAATTACAGTACAGGGTGACTAAAAAGTGATGTCGAGGTAGAGTAAAGCTTTACCAGCGGAACATTATCAGACAAATGAACTCTTATTTACCACCACATTCAAATAATTACAGTACAGGGTGACTAGAAAGTGATGTCAAGGTAGAGTAAAGCTATACCAGCGGGACATTATTAGACAAATGAACTCTTATTTACCATCACATTCAAATAATTACAGTACAGGGTGACTAAAAAGTGATGTCAAGGTAGAGTAAAGCTATACCAGCGGGACATTATTAGACAAATGAACTCTTATTTACCACCACATTCAAATAATCACAGTACAGGTTGACTGGAAAGTGATGTCGAGGTTGAGTAAAGCTATACCAGCGGAACATTATTAGACAAATGAACTCTTATTTACCACCACATTCAAATAATTACAGTACAGGGTGACTGAAAAGTGATGTCGAGGTTGAGTAAAGCTTTACCAGCGGAACATTATTAGACAAATGAACTCTTATTTACCACCACATTCAAATAATTACAGTACAGGGTGACTGAAAAGTGATGTCAAGGTAGAGTAAAGCTTTACCAGCGGAACATTATTAGACAAATGAACTCTTATTTAACACCACATTCAAATAATTACAGTACAGGTTGACTGAAAAGTGATGTCGAGGTTGAGTAAAGCTTTACCAGCGGAACATTATTAGACAAATGAACTCTTATTTAACACCACATTCAAATAATTACAGTACAGGGTGACTGAAAAGTGATGTCGAGGTAGAGTGAAGCTATACCAGCGGGACATCATTAGACAAATGAACTCTTCTTTACCACCACATTCAAATAATTACAGTACAGGGTGACTGAAAAGTGATGTCAAGGTAGAGTAAAGCTATACCAGCGGGACATCATCAGTCAAATGAACTCTTATTCAACACCACATTCAAATAATTACAGTACAGGGTGACTGAAAAGTGATGTCAAGGTAGAGTGAAGATATACCATCGGAACATTATCAGACAAATGAACTCTTATTTATCACCACATTCAAATAATCACAGTACAGGGTGACTAGAAAGTGATGTCAAGCTAGAGTGAAGCTATACCAGCGGAACATTATTAGACAAATGAACTCTTATTCAACACCACATTCAAATAATTACAGTACAGGGTGACTGAAAAGTGATGTCAAGGTAGAGTAAAGCTATAACAGCGGAACATTATCAGACAAATGAACTCTTATTTAACACCACATTCAAATAATTACAGTACAGGGTGACTAAAAAGTGAGGTCAAGGTAGAGTAAAGCTATACCAGTGGAACATTATTGGACAAATGAACTCTTATTTAACACCACATTCAAATAATTACAGTACAGTGTGACTAAAAAGTGATGTCATTTAGAGTGAAGCTATAACAGCGGAACATTATCAGACAAATGAACTCTTATTTAACACCACATTCAAATAATTACAGTACAGGGTGACTAGAAAGTGATATCAAGGTAGAGTAAAGCTATACCAGCGGAACATTATTAGACAAATGAACTCTTATTCAACACCACATTCAAATAATTACAGTACAGTGTGACTAAAAAGTGATGTCATTTAGAGTAAAGCTATAACAGCGGAACATTATTAGACAAATGAACTCTCATTCAACACCACATTCAAATAATTACAGTACAGGGTGACTAGAAAGTGATATCAAGGTAGAGTAAAGCTATACCAGCGGAACATTATTAGACAAATGAACTCTTATTTATCACCACATTCAAATAATTACATTACAGGGTGACTGAAAAGTGATGTCAAGGTAGAGTGAAGCTATACCAGCGGAACATTATTAGACAAATGAACTCTTATTTAACACCACATTCAAATAATTACAGTACAGGTTGACTAAAAAGTGATGTCAAGGTAGAGTGAAGCTATACCAGCGGAACATTATCAGTCAAATGAACTCTTATTTAACACCACATCCAATAAATTACAGTACAGTGTGACTAAAAAGTGATGTCAAGGTAGAGTGAAGCTATACCAGCGGAACATTATTAGACAAATGAACTCTTATTTACCACCACATTCAAATAATTACAGTACAGGGTGACTGAAAAGTGATGTCGAGGTAGAGTGAAGCTATACCAGCGGAACATTATTAGACAAATGAACTCTTATTCAACACCACATTCAAATAATCACAGTACAGGGTGACTAAAAAGTGAGGTCAAGGTAGAGTAGAGCTATACCAGCGGAACATTATTGGACAAATGAACTCTTATTTAACACCACATTCAAATAATTACAGTACAGTGTGACTAAAAAGTGATGTCATTTAGAGTAAAGCTATACCAGCGGGACATTATTAGACAAATGAACTCTTATTTAACACCACATTCAAATAATTACAGTACAGGGTGACTGAGAAGTGATGTCGAGGTAGAGTAGAGCTATACCAGCGGGACATTATTAGACAAATGAACTCTTATTTAACACCACATTCAAATAATTACAGTACAGGGTGACTGAAAAGTGATGTCGAGGTAGAGTGAAGCTATACCAGCGGAACATTATTGGACAAATGAACTCTTATTTAACACCACATTCAAATAATTACAGTACAGTGTGACTAAAAAGTGAGGTCAAGGTAGAGTGAAGCTATACCAGCGGGACATTATTAGACAAATGAACTCTCATTCAACACCACATTCAAATAATTACAGTACAGGGTGACTAGAAAGTGATATCAAGGTAGAGTAAAGCTATACCAGCGGAACATTATTAGACAAATGAACTCTTATTCAACACCACATTCAAATAATTACAGTACAGGGTGACTAAAAAGTGATGTCAAGCTAGAGTAAAGCTATAACAGCGGAACATTATCAGACAAATGAACTCTTATTTAACACCACATTCAAATAATTACAGTACAGGGTGACTAAAAAGTGAGGTCAAGGTAGAGTAAAGCTATACCAGTGGAACATTATTGGACAAATGAACTCTTATTTAACACCACATTCAAATAATTACAGTACAGTGTGACTAAAAAGTGAGGTCAAGGTAGAGTGAAGCTATACCAGCGGGACATTATTAGACAAATGAACTCTTATTTAACACCACATTCAAATAATTACAGTACAGGGTGACTGAGAAGTGATGTCGAGGTAGAGTAGAGCTATACCAGCGGGACATTATTAGACAAATGAACTCTTATTTAACACCACATTCAAATAATTACAGTACAGGGTGACTGAAAAGTGATGTCGAGGTAGAGTGAAGCTATACCAGCGGAACATTATTGGACAAATGAACTCTTATTTAACACCACATTCAAATAATTACAGTACAGTGTGACTAAAAAGTGAGGTCAAGGTAGAGTGAAGCTATACCAGCGGGACATTATTAGACAAATGAACTCTTATTTAACACCACATTCAAATAATTACAGTACAGGTTGACTGAAAAGTGAGGTCAAGGTAGAGTGAAGCTATACAAGCGGGACATTATTAGACAAATGAACTCTTATTTAACACCACATTCAAATAATTACAGTACAGGGTGACTGAAAAGTGATGTCAAGGTAGAGTGAAGCTATACCAGCGGAACATTATTAGACAAATGAACTCTTATTCAACACCACATTCTAATAATTACAGTACAGGGTGAATAAAAAGTGATGTCAAGGTAGAGTGAAGCTATACCAGCGGAACATTATCAGACAAATGAACTCTTATTCAACACCACATTCAAATAATCACAGTACAGGGTGACTGAAAAGTGATGTCAAGGTAGAGTGAAGCTTTACCAGCGGAACATTATCATACAAATGAACTCTTATTTATCACCACATTCAAATAATTACAGTACAGGGTGACTGAGAAGTGATGTCGAGGTAGAGTAGAGCTATACCAGCGGGACATTATCAGTCAAATGAACTCTTATTTAACACCACATTCAAATAATTACAGTACAGGGTGACTGAGAAGTGATGTCGAGGTAGAGTAGAGCTATACCAGCGGGACATTATTAGACAAATGAACTCTTATTTAACACCACATTCAAATAATTACAGTACAGGGTGACTGAAAAGTGATGTCAAGGTAGAGTGAAGCTATACCAGCGGAACATTATCAGACAAATGAACTCTTATTTAACACCACATTCAAATAATTACAGTACAGGGTGACTGAAAAGTGAGCTCAAGGTAGAGTGAAGCTATACCAGCGGAACATTATTAGACAAATGAACTCTTATTCAACACCACATCCAATAAATTACAGTACAGGGTGACTGAAAAGTGATGTCAAGGTAGAGTGAAGCTATACCAGCGGAACATTATTAGACAAATGAACTCTTATTCAACACCACATTCTAATAATTACAGTACAGGTTGACTGAAAAGTGATGTCGAGGTAGAGTAAAGCTATACCAGCGGAACATTATTAGACAAATGAACTCTTATTTACCACCACATTCAAATAATCACAGTACAGGGTGACTGAAAAGTGATGTCAAGGTAGAGTAGAGCTATACCAGCGGAACATTATTAGACAAATGAACTCTTATTTAACACCACATTCAATTAATTACAGTACAGGGTGACTGAAAAGTGATGTCAAGGTAGAGTAGAGCTATACCAGCGGAACATTATTAGACAAATGAACTCTTATTCAACACCACATTCTAATAATTACAGTACAGGTTGACTGAAAAGTGATGTCGAGGTAGAGTAAAGCTATACCAGCGGAACATTATTAGACAAATGAACTCTTATTTACCACCACATTCAAATAATCACAGTACAGGGTGACTGAAAAGTGATGTCAAGGTAGAGTAGAGCTATACCAGCGGAACATTATCAGACAAATGAACTCTTATTTAACACCACATTCTAATAATTACATTACAGGGTGACTGAAAAGTGATGTCAAGGTAGAGTAGAGCTATACCAGCGGAACATTATTAGACAAATGAACTCCTATTTACCACCACATTCTAATAATTACATTACAGGGTGACTGAAAAGTGATGTCAAGGTAGAGTGAAGCTATACCAGCGGAACATTATTAGACAAATGAACTCTTATTTAACACCACATTCTAATAATTACATTACAGGGTGACTGAAAAGTGATGTCAAGGTAGAGTGAAGCTATACCAGCGGAACATTATTAGACAAATGAACTCCTATTTACCACCACATTCTAATAATTACATTACAGGGTGACTGAAAAGTGATGTCAAGGTAGAGTGAAGCTATACCAGCGGAACATTATCAGACAAATGAACTCTTATTTAACACCACATTCTAATAATTACATTACAGGGTGACTGAAAAGTGATGTCAAGGTAGAGTGAAGCTATACCAGCGGAACATCATCAGACAAATGAACTCTTATTCAACACCACATTCAAATAATTACAGTACAGGGTGACTGAAAAGTGATGTCAAGGTAGAGTAGAGCTATACCAGCGGAACATTATTAGACAAATGAACTCCTATTTACCACCACATTCTAATAATTACATTACAGGGTGACTGAAAAGTGATGTCAAGGTAGAGTGAAGCTATACCAGCGGAACATTATTAGACAAATGAACTCTCATTTACCACCACATTCAAATAATCACAGTACAGGGTGACTGAAAAGTGATGTCAAGGTAGAGTAGAGCTATACCAGCGGAACATTATCAGACAAATGAACTCTTATTCAACACGACATTCAAATAATTACAGTACAGGGTGACTGAAAAGTGATGTCAAGGTAGAGTAGAGCTATACCAGCGGAACATTATTAGACAAATGAACTCTTATTTAACACCACATTCAAATAATTACAGTACAGGTTGACTGAAAAGTGATGTCAAGGTAGAGTGAAGCTATACCAGCGGAACATTATTAGACAAATGAACTCTTATTTACCACCACATTCAAATAATCACAGTACAGGGTGACTGAAAAGTGATGTCGAGGTAGAGTAAAGCTATACCAGCAGAACATTATTAGACAAATGAACTCTTATTTACCACCACATTCAAATAATTACAGTACAGGGTGACTGAAAAGTGATGTCAAGGTAGAGTAGAGCTATACCAGCGGAACATTATTAGACAAATGAACTCTCATTTACCACCACATTCAAATAATCACAGTACAGGGTGACTGAAAAGTGATGTCAAGGTAGAGTAGAGCTATACCAGCGGAACATTATTAGACAAATGAACTCTTATTTAACACCACATTCAAATAATTACAGTACAGGTTGACTGAAAAGTGATGTCAAGGTAGAGTGAAGCTATACCAGCGGAACATTATTAGACAAATGAACTCTTATTTACCACCACATTCAAATAATCACAGTACAGGGTGACTGAAAAGTGATGTCGAGGTAGAGTAAAGCTTTACCAGCGGAACATTATTAGACGAATGAAGTCTTATTTAACACCACATTCAATTAATTACAGTACAGGGTGACTGAAAAGTGATGTCAAGGTAGAGTGAAGCTATACCAGCGGAACATTATTAGACAAATGAACTCTTATTTAACACCACATTCAATTAATTACAGTACAGGGTGACTGAAAAGTGAGCTCAAGGTAGAGTGAAGCTATACCAGCGGAACATTATTAGACAAATGAACTCTTATTTAACACCACATTCAAATAATTACAGTACAGGTTGACTAGAAAGTGATGTCAAGGTAGAGTGAAGCTATACCAGCGGGACATTATTAGACAAATGAACTCTTATTCAACACCACATTCAAATAATCACAGTACAGGTTGACTGAAAAGTGATGTCAAGGTAGAGTAGAGCTATACCAGCGGAACATTATCAGACAAATGAACTCTTATTAACCACCACATTCAAATAATCACAGTACAGGGTGACTGAAAAGTGATGTCAAGGTAGAGTAGAGCTATACCAGCGGAACATTATCAGACAAATGAACTCTTATTAACCACCACATTCAAATAATCACAGTACAGGGTGACTGAAAAGTGATGTCAAGGTAGAGTGAAGCTATACCAGCGGAACATTATTAGACAAATGAACTCTTATTTACCTCCACATTCAAATAATCACAGTACAGGGTGACTAGAAAGTGATGTCAAGGTAGAGTAAAGCTATACCAGCGGAACATTATTAGACAAATGAACTCTTATTTAACACCACATTCAAATAATTACATTACAGGGTGACTGAAAAGTGAGGTCAAGGTAGAGTGAAGCTATACCAGCGGAACATTATCAGACAAATGAAGTCTTATTTAACACCACATTCAAATAATTACAGTACAGGGTGACTAGAAAGTGATGTCAAGGTGGAGTAGAGCTTTACCAGCGGAACATTATTAGACAAATGAACTCTTATTTACCACCACATTCAAATAATTACATTACAGGGTGACTGAAAAGTGAGGTCAAGGTAGAGTGAAGCTATACCAGCGGAACATTATTAGACGAATGAAGTCTTATTTACCACCACATTCAAATAATTACAGTACAGGGTGACTAGAAAGTGATGTCAAGGTGGAGTAGAGCTTTACCAGCGGAACATTATTAGACAAATGAACTCTTATTTACCACCACATTCAAATAATTACATTACAGGGTGACTGAAAAGTCAGCTCAAGGTAGAGTGAAGCTATACCAGCGGAACATTATTAGACGAATGAAGTCTTATTTACCACCACATTCAAATAATTACAGTACAGGGTGACTAGAAAGTGATGTCAAGGTGGAGTAGAGCTTTACCAGCGGAACATTATTAGACAAATGAACTCTTATTTACCACCACATTCAAATAATTACATTACAGGGTGACTGAAAAGTGAGGTCAAGGTAGAGTGAAGCTATACCAGCGGAACATTATTAGACGAATGAAGTCTTATTTACCACCACATTCAAATAATTACAGTACAGGGTGACTAGAAAGTGATGTCAAGGTAGAGTAAAGCTATACCAGCGGAACATTATTAGACAAATGAACTCTTATTTAACACCACATTCAAATAATTACATTACAGGGTGACTGAAAAGTGAGGTCAAGGTAGAGTGAAGCTATACCAGCGGAACATTATTAGACAAATGAACTCTTATTTAACACCACATTCAAATAATTACATTACAGGGTGACTGAAAAGTGAGGTCAAGGTAGAGTGAAGCTATACCAGCGGAACATTATTAGACAAATGAACTCTTATTTAACACCACATTCAAATAATTACAGTACAGGGTGACTAGAAAGTGATGTCAAGGTAGAGTAAAGCTATACCAGCGGAACATTATTAGACAAATGAACTCTTATTTAACACCACATTCAAATAATTACATTACAGGGTGACTGAAAAGTGAGGTCAAGGTAGAGTGAAGCTATACCAGCGGAACATTATTAGACAAATGAACTCTTATTTAACACCACATTCAAATAATTACATTACAGGGTGACTGAAAAGTGAGGTCAAGGTAGAGTGAAGCTATACCAGCGGAACATTATTAGACAAATGAACTCTTATTTAACACCACATTCAAATAATTACAGTACAGGGTGACTGAAAAGTGATGTCAAGGTAGAGTGAAGCTATACCAGCGAAACATTATTAGACAAATGAAGTCTTATTTAACACCACATTCAAATAATTACATTACAGGGTGACTAAAAAGTGAGGTCAAGGTAGAGTAAAGCTATACCAGCGGAACATTATTAGACAAATGAACTCTTATTTAACACCACATTCAAATAATTACAGTACAGGGTGACTAAAAAGTGAGGTCAAGGTAGAGTAAAGCTATACCAGCAGAACATTATTGGACAAATGAACTCTTATTTAACACCAGATTCAAATAATTACAGTACAGTGCGACTAAAAAGTGAGGTCAAGGTAGAGTGAAGCTATACCAGCGGAACATTATTAGACAAATGAACTCTTATTTAACACCACATTCAAATAATTACAGTACAGGGTGACTAAAAAGTGAGGTCAAGGTAGAGTAAAGCTATACCAGCAGAACATTATTGGACAAATGAACTCTTATTTAACACCAGATTCAAATAATTACAGTACAGTGTGACTAAAAAGTGAGGTCAAGGTAGAGTGAAGCTATACCAGCGGAACATTATTAGACAAATGAACTCTTATTTAACACCACATTCAAATAATTACAGTACAGGGTGACTAAAAAGTGAGGTCAAGGTAGAGTAAAGCTATACCAGCGAAACATTATTGGACAAATGAACTCTTATTTAACACCAGATTCAAATAATTACAGTACAGTGTGACTAAAAAGTGAGGTCAAGGTAGAGTGAAGCTATACCAGCGGAACATTATTAGACAAATGAACTCTTATTTAACACCACATTCAAATAATTACAGTACAGGGTGACTAAAAAGTGAGGTCAAGGTAGAGTAAAGCTATACCAGCAGAACATTATTGGACAAATGAACTCTTATTTAACACCAGATTCAAATAATTACAGTACAGTGTGACTAAAAAGTGAGGTCAAGGTAGAGTGAAGCTATACCAGCGGAACATTATTAGACAAATGAACTCTTATTTAACACCACATTCAAATAATTACAGTACAGGGTGACTAAAAAGTGAGGTCAAGGTAGAGTAAAGCTATACCAGCGAAACATTATTGGACAAATGAACTCTTATTTAACACCACATTCAAATAATTACAGTACAGTGTGACTAAAAAGTGAGGTCAAGGTAGAGTGAAGATATACCAGCGGGACATTATTAGACAAATGAACTCTTATTTAACACCACATTCAAATAATTACATTACAGGGTGACTGAAAAGTGATGTCAAGGTGGAGTGAAGCTATACCAGCAGAACATTATTAGACAAATGAACTCTTATATAACACCACATTCAAATAATTACAGTACAGGGTGACTGAGAAGTGATGTCAAGGTAGAGTAAAGCTATACCAGCGGAACATTATTAGACAAATGAACTCTTATTTAACACCACATTCAAATAATTACAGTACAGGGTGACTAAAAAGTGAGGTCAAGGTAGAGTAAAGCTATACCAGCAGAACATTATTGGACAAATGAACTCTTATTTAACACCAGATTCAAATAATTACAGTACAGTGTGACTAAAAAGTGAGGTCAAGGTAGAGTGAAGCTATACCAGCGGAACATTATTAGACAAATGAACTCTTATTTAACACCACATTCAAATAATTACAGTACAGGGTGACTAAAAAGTGAGGTCAAGGTAGAGTAAAGCTATACCAGCGGAACATTATTGGACAAATGAACTCTTATTTAACACCACATTCAAATAATTACAGTACAGGGTGACTAAAAAGTGAGGTCAAGGTAGAGTAAAGCTATACCAGCGAAACATTATTGGACAAATGAACTCTTATTTAACACCACATTCAAATAATTACAGTACAGTGTGACTAAAAAGTGAGGTCAAGGTAGAGTGAAGCTATACCAGCGGGACATTATTAGACAAATGAACTCTTATCTAACACCACATTCAAATAATTACAGTACAGGGTGACTGAGAAGTGATGTCAAGGTAGAGTAAAGCTATACCAGCGGAACATTATTAGACAAATGAACTCTTATTTAACACCACATTCAAATAATTACAGTACAGGGTGACTAAAAAGTGATGTCAAGCTAGAGTAGAGCTATACCAGCGGGACATTATTAGACAAATGAACTCATATTGAACACCACATTCAAATAATTACAGTACAGTGTGACTAAAAAGTGAGGTCAAGGTAGAGTGAAGCTATACCAGCGGGACATTATTAGACAAATGAACTCTTATCTAACACCACATTCAAATAGTTACAGTACAGGGTGACTGAGAAGTGATGTCAAGGTAGAGTAAAGCTATACCAGCGGAATATTATAAGACAAATGAACTCTTATTCAACACCACATTCAATTTATAACAGTACAGGGTGACTAAAAAGAGATGTCAAAGTGGAGTAGAGCTATACCAGCGGAACATTATTAGACAAATGAACACTTATTTAACACCACATTCGATTAATTACAGTATAGGGTGACTAAAAAGTGATGTCGAGGTAGAGTAGAGCTATACCAGCGGAACATTATTAGACAAATGAACTCTTATTTACCACCACATTCAAATAATTACAGTACAGGGTGTCTAGAAAGTGATGTCAAGGTAGAGTAAAGCTATACCAGCGGGACATTATTAGACAAATGAACTCTTATTTACCACCACATTCAAATAATTACAGTACAGGTTGACTGAAAAGTGATGTCAAGGTAGAGTGAAGATATACCAGCGGAACATTATCAGACAAATGAGCTCTTATTTAACACCACATTCAAATAATTACATTACAGGTTGACTGAGAAGTGAGCTCAAGGTAGAGTGAAGCTATACCAGCGGAACATTATTAGACAAATGAACTCTCATTTAACACCACATTCAATTAATTACAGTACAGGGTGACTGAAAAGTGATGTCAAGGTAGAGTGAAGCTATACCAGCGGAATATTATAAGACAAATGAACTCTTATTCAACACCACATTCAATTTATAACAGTACAGGGTGACTAAAAAGAGATGTCAAAGTGGAGTAGAGCTATACCAGCGGAACATTATTAGACAAATGAACACTTATTTAACACCACATTCGATTAATTACAGTATAGGGTGACTAAAAAGTGATGTCAAGATAGAGTAAAGCTCTACCAGCGGAACATTATTAGACAAATGAACTCTTATTTAACACCACATCCAATAAATTACAGTACAGGGTGACTAAAAAGTGATGTCAAGGTAGAGTGAAGCTATACCAGCGGAACATTATTAGACGAATGAACTCTTATTTAACACCACATTCAAATAATTACAGTACAGGGTGACTGAAAAGTGAGGTCAAGGTAGAGTGAAGCTATACCAGCGGAACATTATTAGACAAATGAACTCTCATTTGACGCCACATTAGATTATTTACAGTACTGGGTGTCTGAAAAGTGATGTCGAGGTAGAGTGAAGCTATACCAGCGGAACATTATTAGACAAATGAAGTCTTATTTGACGCCACATTAGATTATTTACAGTACTGGGTGACTGAAAAGTGATGTCAAGGTAGAGTGAAGATATACCAGCGGGACATTATTAGACAAATGAACTCTTATTTAACACCACATTCAATTTATAACAGTACAGGGTGTCTAGAAAGTGAGGTCAAGGTAGAGTGAAGCTATACCAGCGGAACATTATCAGACAAATGAACTCTTATATAACACCACATTCAAATAATCACAGTACAGGGTGACTGAAAAGTGATGTCAAGGTAGAGTAAAGCTATACCAGCGGGACATTATTAGACAAATGAACTCTTATTTAACACCACATTCAAATAATTACATTACAGGGTGACTGAAAAGTGATGTCGAGGTAGAGTAGAGCTATACCAGCGGAACATTATTAGACAAATGAACTCTTATTTACCACCACATTCAAATAATTACAGTACAGGGTGACTGAAAAGTGATGTCAAGGTAGAGTGAAGCTATACCAGCGGAACATTATCAGACAAATGAGCTCTTATCTAACACCACATTCAAATAATTACAGTACAGGTTGACTAGAAAGTGATGTCAAGGTGGAGTGAAGCTATACCAGCGGAACATTATTAGACAAATGAACTCTTATTCAACACCACATTCAAATAATTACAGTACAGGTTGACTAAAAAGTGATGTCAAGGTAGAGTGAAGCTATACCAGCGGAACATTATTAGACAAATGAACTCTTATTCAACACCACATTCAAATAATTACAGTACAGGTTGACTAGAAAGTGATGTCAAGGTAGAGTGAAGCTATACCAGCGGAACATTATTAGACAAATGAACTCTTATTTAACACCACATTCAAATAATTACATTACAGGGTGACTGAAAAGTGATGTCAAGGTAGAGTGAAGCTATACCAGCGGAACATTATCAGACAAATGAACTCTTATTCAACACCACATTCAAATAATTACAGTACAGGTTGACTAGAAAGTGATGTCAAGGTGGAGTAAAGCTATACCAGCGGAACATTATTGGACAAATGAACTCTTATTTACCACCACATTCAAATAATTACATTACAGGGTGACTGAAAAGTGATGTCAAGGTAGAGTAAAGCTATACCAGCGGAACATTATCAGACAACTGAACTCTTATTCAACACCACATCCAATAAATTACAGTACAGGGTGACTAAAAAGTGATGTCAAGGTAGAGTGAAGCTATACCAGCGGAACATTATTGGACTAATGAACTCTTATTTACCACCACATTCAAATAATTACAGTACAGGTTGACTGAAAAGTGATGTCAAGGTAGAGTGAAGCTATACCAGCGGAACATTATTGGACAAATGAACTCTTATTTACCACCACATTCAAATAATTACAGTACAGGTTGACTGAAAAGTGATGTCAAGGTAGAGTGAAGCTATACCAGCGGAACATTATTGGACAAATGAACTCTTATTTAACACGACATTCAAATGATTACAGTACAGGGTGATCAGAAAGAGATGTCAAGGTAGAGTGAAGCTATACCAGCGGAACATTATTAGACAAATGAACTCTTATTTAACACCACATTCAAATAATTACATCACAGGGTGATCAAAAAGTGATGTCAAGGTAGAGTGAAGCTATACCAGCGGAACATTATTGGACAAATGAACTCTTATTTACCACCACATTCAAATAATTACAGTACAGGGTGATCTAAGAGTGATGTCGAGGTAGAGTAGAGCTATACCAGCGGAACATTATTAGACAAATGAACTCTTATTTAACACCACATCCAATAAATTACAGTACAGGGTGACTAAAAAGTGATGTCAAGGTAGAGTGAAGCTATACCAGCGGAACATTATTGGACAAATGAACTCTTATTTACCACCACATTCAAATAATTACAGTACAGGTTGACTGAAAAGTGATGTCAAGGTAGAGTGAAGCTATACCAGCGGAACATTATTGGACAAATGAACTCTTATTTACCACCACATTCAAATAATTACAGTACAGGTTGACTGAAAAGTGATGTCAAGGTAGAGTGAAGCTATACCAGCGGAACATTATTGGACAAATGAACTCTTATTTAACACGACATTCAAATGATTACAGTACAGGGTGATCAGAAAGTGATGTCAAGGTAGAGTAAAGCTATACCAGCGGAACATTATTAGACAAATGAACTCTTATTTAACACCACATTCAAATAATTACACTACAGGGTGACTAAAAAGTGAGCTCAAGGTAGAGTGAAGCTATACCAGCGGAACATCATCGGACAAATGAACTCTTATTTACCACCACATTCAAATAATTACAGTACAGGGTGACTAAAAAGTGATGTCGAGGTAGAGTGAAGCTATACCAGCGGGACATTATTAGACATATGAACTCTTATTCACCACCACATTCAAATAATTACAGTACAGGTTGACTAAAAAGTGAGGTCAAGGTAGAGTGAAGCTATACCAGCGGGACATTATTAGACATATGAACTCTTATCTAACACCACATTCAAATAATTACAGTACAGGGTGACTAGAAAGTGATGTCAAGGTAGAGTAAAGCTATACCAGCGGGACATTATTAGACAAATGAACTCTCATTTAACACCACATTCAAATAATTACAGTACAGGTTGACTAGAAAGTGATGTCAAGGTAGAGTGAAGCTATACCAGCGGAACATTATCAGACAAATGAACTCTTATTTAACACCACATTCAAATAATTACAGTACAGGGTGACTGAAAAGTGATGTCAAGGTAGAGTAAAGCTATACCAGCGGGACATTATTAGACAAATGAACTCTCATTTAACACCACATTCAAATAATTACAGTACAGGGTGACTAGGAAGTGATGTCAAGGGAGAGTGAAGCTATACCAGCGGAACATTATCAGACAAATGAAATCTCATTTAACACCACATTCAAATAATTACAGTACAGGGTGATCAAAAAGTGATGTCAAAGTAGAGTGAAGCTATACCCGCGGGACATTATTAGACAAATGAACTCTTATTCAACACCACATTCAAATAATTACAGTACAGGTTGACTGAAAAGTGATGTCGAGGTAGAGTAGAGCTATACCAGCGGAGCATTATCAGACAAATGAACTCTTATTTAACACCACATTCAAATAATTACAGTACAGGGTGACTGAAAAGTGATGTCGAGGTAGAGTAGAGCTATACCAGCGGAACATTATCAGACAAATGAACTCTTATTTATCACCACATTCAAATAATTACAGTACCGGGTGACTAAAAAGTGATGTCAAGCTAGAGTAGAGCTATACCAGCGGAACATTATCAGACAAATGAGCTCTTATTTAACACCACATTCTAATAATTACAGTACCGGGTGACTAAAAAGTGAGGTCAAGCTAGAGTAGAGCTATACCAGCGGAACATTATCAGACAAATGAGCTCTTATTTAACACCACATTCTAATAATTACAGTACCGGGTGACTAAAAAGTGATGTCAAGCTAGAGTAGAGCTATACCAGCGGAACATTATTAGACAAATGAACTCTTATTTACCACCACATTCAAATAATTACAGTACAGGGTGACTGAAAAGTGATGTCAAGGTAGAGTAAAGCTATACCAGCGGGACATTATTAGACAAATGAACTCTTATTCAACACCACATTCAAATAATTACAGTACAGGTTGACTGAAAAGTGATGTCGAGGTAGAGTAGAGCTATACCAGCGGAGCATTATCAGACAAATGAACTCTTATTTAACACCACATTCAAATAATTACAGTACAGGGTGACTGAAAAGTGATGTCGAGGTAGAGTAGAGCTATACCAGCGGAACATTATCAGACAAATGAACTCTTATTTATCACCACATTCAAATAATTACAGTACAGGGTGACTGAAAAGTGATGTCGAGGTAGAGTAAAGCTATACCAGCGAAACATTATCAGACAAATGAACTCTTATTTAACACCACATTCAAATAATTACAGTACAGGGTGACTGAAAAGTGATGTCGAGGTAGAGTAAAGCTATACCAGCGGGACATTATTAGACAAATGAACTCTTATTTAACACCACATCCAATAAATTACCGTACAGGTTGACTAGAAAGTGATGTCGAGGTAGAGTGAAGCTTCACCAGCGGAACATTATCAGACAAATGAACTCTTATTTAACACCACATTCAATTAATTACAGTACAGGTTGACTGAAAAGTGATGTCGAGGTAGAGTAAAGCTATACCAGCGGGACATTATTAGACAAATGAACTCTTATTTAACACCACATCCAATAAATTACAGTACAGGGTGACTAGAAAGTGATGTCGAGGTAGAGTGAAGCTTCACCAGCGGAACATTATCAGACAAATGAACTCTTATTCAACACCACATTCCAATAATTACAGTACAGGGTGACTGAAAAGTGATGTCATTTAGAGTAAAGCTATAACAGCGGAACATTATCAGACAAATGAACTCTTATTTACCACCACATTCAAATAATTACAGTACAGGGTGACTAGAAAGTGATGTCAAGGTAGAGTAAAGCTATACCAGCGGGACATTATTAGACAAATGAACTCTTATTTAACACCACATCCAAATAATTACAGTACAGGGTGACTAGAAAGTGATGTCAAGGTAGAGTAAAGCTATACCAGCGGAACATTATTAGACAAATGAACCCTTATTTAACACCACATTCAAATAATTACAGTACAGGGTGACTAAAAAGTGATGTCAAGCTAGAGTAAAGCTATACCAGCGGAACATTATTAGACAAATGAACTCTTATTTAACACCACATTCAAATAATTACAGTACAGGGTGACTAGAAAGTGATGTCAAGGTAGAGTAAAGCTATACCAGCGGGACATTATTAGACAAATGAACTCTTATTTACCACCACATCCAATAAATTACAGTACAGGGTGACTAGAAAGTGATGTCGAGGTAGAGTGAAGCTATACCAGCGGGACATTATTAGACAAATGAACTCTTATTTAACACCACATCCAATAAATTACAGAACAGGGTGACTAGAAAGTGATGTCAAGGTAGAGTGAAGCTCTACCAGCGGAACATCATCAGTCAAATGAACTCTTATTTACCACCACATTCAAATAATTACAGTACAGGGTGACTGAAAAGTGATGTCAAGGTAGAGTAAAGCTTTACCAGCGGAACATTATTAGACAAATGAACTCTCATTCAACACCACATTCAAATAATTACAGTACAGGGTGACTGAAAAGTGAGGTCAAGGTAGAGTAAAGCTATACCAGCGGGACATTATTAGACAAATGAACTCTCATTCAACACCACATTCAAATAATTACATTACAGGGTGACTGAAAAGTGATGTCGAGGTAGAGTAAAGCTATACCAGCGGGACATTATTAGACAAATGAACTCTTATTCAACACCACATTCAAATAATTACAGTACAGGGTGACTAGGAAGTGATGTCAAGGTAGAGTATAGCTTTACCAGCGGAACATTATCAGACAAATGAACTCTTATTTAACACCACATTCAATTAATTACAGTACAGGGTGACTGAAAAGTGATGTCGAGGTAGAGTAAAGCTATACCAGCGGGACATTATTAGACAAATGAACTCTTATTTAACACCACATCCAATAAATTAAAGTACAGGGTGACTAGAAAGTGATGTCGAGGTAGAGTGAAGCTATACCAGCGGAACATTATTAGACAAATAAACTCTTAGTTAACACCACATCCAATAAATTACAGTACAGGGTGACTGAAAAGTGAGGTCAAGGTAGAGTGAAGCTATACCAGCGGAACATTATTAGACAAATGAACTCTTGTTTACCACCACATTCAAATAATTACAGTATAGGGTGACTGAAAAGTGAGGTCAAGGTAGAGTGAAGCTATACCAGCGGAACATTATTAGACAAATGAACTCTCATTTAACACCACATTCAAATAATTACAGTACAGGTTGACTGAAAAGTGAGGTCAAGGTAGAGTGAAGCTATACCAGCGGGACATTATCAGTCAAATGACCTCTTATTTAACACCACATCCAATTAATTACAGTACAGGTTGACTGAAAAGTGATGTCGAGGGAGAGTGAAGCTATACCAGCGGAACATTATCAGTCAAATGAACTCTTATTCAACACCACATTCAATTAATTACAGTACAGGTTGACTAAAAAGTGATGTCAAGGTGGAGTGAAGCTCTACCAGCGAAACATTATCAGTCAAATGAACTCTTATTTAACACCACATTCAAATAATTACAGTACAGGTTGACTGAAAAGTGATGTCAAGGTAGAGTATAGCTATACCAGCGGAACATTATTAGACAAATGAACTCTTATTTACCACCACATTCTAATAATCACAGTACAGGGTGACTAGAAAGTGATGTCAAGGTAGAGTGAAGCTATACCAGCGGAACATTATTAGACAAATGAACTCTTATTTAACACCACATTCAAATAATTACAGTACAGGGTGATCAAAAAGTGATGTCAAGCTAGAGTAGAGCTATACCAGCGGAACATTATTAGACAAATGAACTCTCATTTAACACCACATTCAAATAATTACAGTACAGGGTGACTGAAAAGTGATGTCAAGGTAGAGTAAAGCTATACCAGCGGAACATTATTGGACAAATGAACTCTCATTTAACACCACATTCAAATAATTACAGTACAGGGTGACTGAAAAGTGAGCTCAAGGTAGAGTGAAGCTATACCAGCGGAACATTATCAGACAAATGAACTCTCATTTAACACCACATTCAAATAATTACAGTACAGGGTGACTGAAAAGTGAGCTCAAGGTAGAGTGAAGCTATACCAGCGGAACATTATTAGACAAATGAACTCTTATTCAACACCACATTCAATTAATTACAGTACAGGGTGACTGAAAAGTGAGCTCAAGGTAGAGTGAAGCTATACCAGCGGAACATTATCAGACAAATGAACTCTTATTCAACACGACATTCGAATAATCACAGTACAGGGTGACTGAAAAGTGATGTCAAGGTAGAGTAAAGCTATACCAGCGGGACATTATTGGACAAATGAACTCTTATTTGACACCACAATCAAATAATTACATTACAGGGTGACTGAAAAGTGATGTCGAGGTAGAGTAAAGCTATACCAGCGGAACATTATTAGACAAATGAACTCTTATTCAACACGACATTCGAATAATCACAGTACAGGGTGACTGAAAAGTGATGTCAAGGTAGAGTGAAGCTATACCAGCGGAACATTATCAGACAAATGAACTCTTATTCAACACGACATTCGAATAATCACAGTACAGGGTGACTGAAAAGTGATGTCAAGGTAGAGTAAAGCTATACCAGCGGGACATTATTGGACAAATGAACTCTCATTTAACACCACATTCAAATAATTACAGTACAGGGTGACTGAAAAGTGAGCTCAAGGTAGAGTGAAGCTATACCAGCGGAACATTATTAGACAAATGAACTCTTATTCAACACCACATTCAATTAATTACAGTACAGGGTGACTGAAAAGAGAGCTCAAGGTAGAGTGAAGCTATACCAGCGGAACATTATTAGACGAATGAACTCTTATTTAAAACCACATTCAAATAATTACAGTACAGGGTGACTGAAAAGTGAGCTCAAGGTAGAGTAAAGCTATACCAGCGGGACATTATTGGACAAATGAACTCTTATTTGACACCACAATCAAATAATTACATTACAGGGTGACTGAAAAGTGATGTCGAGGTAGAGTAAAGCTATACCAGCGGGACATTATTAGACAAATGAACTCTTATTCAACACCACATTCAAATAATTACATTACTGGGTGACTGAAAAGTGATGTCAAGGTAGAGTGAAGATATACCAGCGGAACATTATTAGACAAATGAACTCTTATCTAACACCACATTCAAATAATTACAGTACAGGGTGACTGAAAAGTGATGTCGAGGTAGAGTGAAGCTATACCAGCGGAACATTATTAGACAAATGAACTCTTATTTAACACCACATTCAAATAATCACATTACAGGGTGACTGAAAAGTGATGTCAAGGTAGAGTGAAGCTATACCAGCGGAACATTATTAGACAAATGAACTCTTATTTACCACCACATTCAAATAATTACAGTACAGGGTGACTGAAAAGTGAGCTCAAGGTAGAGTGAAGCTATACCAGCGGAACATTATCAGACAAATGAACTCTTATTCAACACGACATTCGAATAATCACAGTACAGGGTGACTGAAAAGTGAGCTCAAGGTAGAGTAAAGCTATACCAGCGGGACATTATTGGACAAATGAACTCTTATTTGACACCACAATCAAATAATTACATTACAGGGTGACTGAAAAGTGATGTCGAGGTAGAGTAAAGCTATACCAGCGGGACATTATTAGACAAATGAACTCTTATTCAACACCACATTCAAATAATTACATTACAGGGTGACTGAAAAGTGATGTCGAGGTAGAGTAAAGCTATACCAGCGGGACATTATTAGACAAATGAACTCTTATTTAACACCACATTCAATTAATTACAGTACAGGGTGACTGAAAAGTGATGTCGAGGTAGAGTGAAGCTATACCAGCGGAACATTATTAGACAAATGAACTCTTATTTACCACCACATTCAAATAATTACAGTACAGGGTGACTAGAAAGTGATGTCGAGGTAGAGTAAAGCTATACCAGCGGGACATCATCAGTCAAATGAACTCTTATTCAACACCACATCCAATAAATAACAGTACAGGGTGACTAGAAAGTGATGTCGAGGTAGAGTAAAGCTATACCAGCGGGACATTATTAGACAAATGAACTCTTATTTAACACCACATCCAATAAATTACAGTACAGGGTGACTAGAAAGTGATGTCGAGGTAGAGTGAAGCTATACCAGCGGAACATTATTGGACACATGAACTCTTATTTAACACCACATTCAAATAATTACATTACAGGGTGACTAGAAAGTGATGTCGAGGTAGAGTAAAGCTATACCAGCGGGACATCATCAGTCAAATGAACTCTTATTTAACACCACATCCAATAAATTACAGTACAGGGTGACTAGAAAGTGATGTCGAGGTAGAGTAAAGCTATACCAGCGGGACATTATTAGACAAATGAACTCTTATTTAACCCCACATCCAATAAATTACAGTACAGGGTGACTAGAAAGTGATGTCGAGGTAGAGTGAAGCTATACCAGCGAAACATTATTAGACAAATGAACTCTCATTTAACACCACATTCAAATAATTACATTACAGGGTGACTGAAAAGTGATGTCAAGGTAGAGTAAAGCTATACCAGCGGAACATTATTAGACAAATGAACTCTTATTCAACACCACATTCAAATAATTACAATACAGGGTGACTAGAAAGTGATGTCGAGGTAGAGTGAAGCTATACCAGCGGGACATTATTAGACAAATGAACTCTCATTTAACACCACATCCAAATAATTACATTACAGGGTGACTGAAAAGTGATGTCAATGTAGAGTGAAGCTATACCAGCGGAACATTATTAGACAAATGAACTCTTATTCAACACCACATTCAAATAATTACAATACAGGGTGAGTAGAAAGTGATGTCGAGGTAGAGTGAAGCTATACCAGCGGGACATTATTAGACAAATGAACTCTCATTTAACACCACATTCAAATAATTACATTACAGGGTGACTGAAAAGTGATGTCAAGCTAGAGTAGAGCTATACCAGCGGAACATTATTAGACAAATGAACTCTTATTTAACACCACATCCAATAAATTACAGTACAGGGTGACTAGAAAGTGATGTCGAGGTAGAGTGAAGCTATACCAGCGGAACATTATTAGACAAATGAACTCTTATTTACCACCACATTCGATTAATTACAGTATAGGGTGACCAAAAAGTGATGTCAAGGTAGAGTGAAGCTATACCAGCGGAACATTATTAGACAAATGAACTCTTATTCAACACCACATTCAAATAATTACATTACTGGGTGACTGAAAAGTGATGTCATGATAGAGTAAAGCTATACCAGCGGAACATTATTAGACAAATGAACTCTTATTCAACACCACATTCCAATAATTACAGTACAGGGTGACTGAAAAGTGATGTCATTTAGAGTAAAGCTATAACAGCGGAACATTATCAGACAAATGAACTCTTATTTAACACCACATCCAATAAATTACAGTACAGGGTGACTAGAAAGTGATGTTGAGGTAGAGTGAAGCTTCACCAGCGGAACATTATCAGACAAATGAACTCTTATTTAACACCACATTCAATTAATTACAGTACAGGTTGACTGAAAAGTGATGTCGAGGTAGAGTAAAGCTATACCAGCGGGACATTATTAGACAAATGAACTCTTATTTAGCACCACATCCAATAAATTACAGTACAGGGTGACTAGAAAGTGATGTCGAGGTAGAGTGAAGCTTCACCAGCGGAACATTATCAGACAAATGAACTCTTATTCAACACCACATTCCAATAATTACAGTACAGGGTGACTGAAAAGTGATGTCATTTAGAGTAAAGCTATAACAGCGGAACATTATCAGACAAATGAACTCTTATTTACCACCACATTCAAATAATTACAGTACAGGGTGACTAGAAAGTGATGTCAAGGTAGAGTAAAGCTATACCAGCGGGACATTATTAGACAAATGAACTCTTATTTAACACCACATCCAAATAATTACAGTACAGGGTGACTAGAAAGTGATGTCAAGGTAGAGTAAAGCTATACCAGCGGGATATTATTAGACAAATGAACTCTTATTTAACACCACATTCAAATAATTACAGTACAGGGTGACTAGAAAGTGATGTCAAGGTAGAGTAAAGCTATACCAGCGGGACATTATTAGACAAATGAACTCTTATTTACCACCACATCCAATAAATTACAGTACAGGGTGACTAGAAAGTGATGTCGAGGTAGAGTGAAGCTATTCCAGCGGGACATTATTAGACAAATGAACTCTTATTTAACACCACATCCAATAAATTACAGAACAGGGTGACTAGAAAGTGATGTCAAGGTAGAGTGAAGCTTTACCAGCGGAACATCATCAGTCAAATGAACTCTTATTTACCACCACATTCAAATAATTACAGTACAGGGTGACTGAAAAGCGATGTCAAGGTGGAGTAAAGCTTTACCAGCGGAACATTATTAGACAAATGAACTCTCATTTAACACCACATTCAAATAATTACAGTACAGGGTGACTGAAAAGTGATGTCGAGGTAGAGTAAAGCTATACCAGCGGGACATTATTAGACAAATGAACTCTTATTTAACACCACATCCAATAAATTACAGTACAGGGTGACTAGAAATTGATGTCGAGATCGAGTGAAGCTATACCAGCGGAACATTATTAGACAAATAAACTCTTAGTTAACACCACATCCAATAAATTACAGTACAGGGTGACTGAAAAGTGAGGTCAAGGTAGAGTGAAGCTATACCAGCGGAACATTATTAGACAAATGAACTCTTGTTTACCACCACATTCAAATAATTACAGTATAGGGTGACTGAAAAGTGAGGTCAAGGTAGAGTGAAGCTATACCAGCGGAACATTATTAGACAAATGAACTCTCATTTAACACCACATTCAAATAATTACAGTACAGGTTGACTGAAAAGTGAGGTCAAGGTAGAGTGAAGCTATACCAGCGGGACATTATCAGTCAAATGAACTCTTATTTAACACCACATCCAATTAATTACAGTACAGGGTGACTGAAAAGTGATGTCAAGGTAGAGTGAAGCTATACCAGCGGAACATTATCAGACAAATGAACTCTTATTCAACACGACATTCGAATAATCACAGTACAGGGTGACTGAAAAGTGAGCTCAAGGTAGAGTAAAGCTATACCAGCGGGACATTATTGGACAAATGAACTCTTATTTGACACCACATTCAAATAATTACATTACTGGGTGACTGAAAAGTGATGTCGAGGTAGAGTAAAGCTATACCAGCGGGACATTATTAGACAAATGAACTCTTATTCAACACCACATTCAAATAATTACATTACTGGGTGACTGAAAAGTGATGTCGAGGTAGAGTAAAGCTTTACCAGCGGGACGTTATTAGACGAATGAACTCTTATTTAACACCACATTCAATTAATTACAGTACAGGGTGACTGAAAAGTGATGTCGAGGTAGAGTGAAGCTATACCAGCGGAACATTATTAGACAAATGAACTCTTATTCAACACCACATTCAAATAATTACAGTACAGGGTGACTGAAAAGTGAGCTCAAGGTAGAGTAAAGCTATACCAGCGGAACATTATCAGACAAATGAACTCTTATTCAACACGACATTCGAATAATCACAGTACAGGGTGACTGAAAAGTGAGCTCAAGGTAGAGTAAAGCTATACCAGCGGGACATTATTGGACAAATGAACTCTTATTTGACACCACAATCAAATAATTACATTACAGGGTGACTGAAAAGTGATGTCGAGGTAGAGTAAAGCTATACCAGCGGGACATTATTAGACAAATGAACTCTTATTCAACACCACATTCAAATAATTACATTACAGGGTGACTGAAAAGAGATGTCAAGGTAGAGTAGAGCTATACCAGCGGGACATTATTAGACAAATGAACTCTTATTTACCACCACATTCAAATAAATTACAGTACAGGGTGTCTAGAAAGTGATGTCGAGGTAGAGTAAAGCTATACCAGCGGGACATCATCAGTCAAATGAACTCTTATTCAACACCACATCCAATAAATAACAGTACAGGGTGACTAGAAAGTGATGTCGAGGTAGAGTAAAGCTATACCAGCGGAACATTATTAGACAAATGAACTCTTATTTACCACCACATTCAAATAAATTACAGTACAGGGTGACTAGAAAGTGATGTCGAGGTAGAGTGAAGCTATACCAGCGGAACATTATTGGACACATGAACTCTTATTTAACACCACATTCAAATAATTACATTACAGGGTGACTAGAAAGTGATGTCGAGGTAGAGTAAAGCTATACCAGCGGGACATTATTAGACAAATGAACTCTTATTTAACACCACATTCAATTAATTACAGTACAGGGTGACTGAAAAGTGATGTCGAGGTAGAGTGAAGCTATACCAGCGGAACATTATTAGACAAATGAACTCTTATTTACCACCACATTCAAATAAATTCAGTACAGGGTGACTTGAAAGTGATGTCGAGGTAGAGTAAAGCTATACCAGCGGGACATCATCAGTCAAATGAACTCTTATTCAACACCACATCCAATAAATAACAGTACAGGGTGACTAGAAAGTGATGTCGAGGTAGAGTAAAGCTATACCAGCGGGACATTATTAGACAAATGAACTCTTATTTAACACCACATCCAATAAATTACAGTACAGGGTGACTAGAAAGTGATGTCGAGGTAGAGTGAAGCTATACCAGCGGAACATTATTGGACACATGAACTCTTATTTAACACCACATTCAAATAATTACATTACAGGGTGACTAGAAAGTGATGTCGAGGTAGAGTAAAGCTATACCAGCGGGACATCATCAGTCAAATGAACTCTTATTTAACACCACATCCAATAAATTACAGTACAGGGTGACTAGAAAGTGATGTCGAGGTAGAGTGAAGCTATACCAGCGGAACATTATTAGACAAATGAACTCTTATTTAACCCCACATCCGATAAATTACATTACAGGGTGACTAGAAAGTGATGTCGAGGTAGAGTAAAGCTATACCAGCGGGACATCATCAGTCAAATGAACTCTTATTTAACACCACATCCAATAAATCACAGTACAGGGTGACTGAAAAGTGATGTCAAGGTAGAGTAAAGCTATACCAGCGGAACATTATTAGACAAATGAACTCTTATTTAACCCCACATCCGATAAATTACAGTACAGGGTGACTAGAAAGTGATGTCGAGGTAGAGTGAAGCTATACCAGCGGAACATTATTAGACAAATGAACTCTCATTTAACACCACATTCAAATAATTACATTACAGGGTGACTGAAAAGTGATGTCAAGGTAGAGTAAAGCTATACCAGCGGAACATCATCAGACAAATGAACTCTTATTTACCACCACATTCAAATAATTACAGTACAGGGTGACTGAAAAGTGATGTCAAGGTAGAGTAAAGCTATACCAGCGGGACATCATTAGACAAATGAACTCTCATTTAACACCACATTCAAATAATTACATTACAGGGTGACTGAAAAGTGATGTCAAGGTAGAGTAAAGCTATACCAGCGGAACATTATTGGACAAATGAACTCTTATTCAACACCACATTCAAATAATTACAATACAGGGTGACTAGAAAGTGATGTCGAGGTAGAGTGAAGCTATACCAGCGGGACATTATTAGACAAATGAACTCTCATTTAACACCACATTCAAATAATTACATTACAGGGTGACTGAAAAGTGATGTCAAGGTAGAGTGAAGCTATACCAGCGGAACATTATTAGACAAATGAACTCTTATTCAACACCACATTCAAATAATTACAATACAGGGTGAGTAGAAAGTGATGTCAAGGTAGAGTAAAGCTATACCAGCGGAACATTATTAGACAAATGAACTCTTATTCAACACCACATTCAAATAATTACAATACAGGGTGACTAGAAAGTGATGTCGAGGTAGAGTGAAGCTATACCAGCGGGACATTATTAGACAAATGAACTCTCATTTAACACCACATTCAAATAATTACATTACAGGGTGACTGAAAAGTGATGTCAAGGTAGAGTGAAGCTATACCAGCGGAACATTATTAGACAAATGAACTCTTATTCAACACCACATTCAAATAATTACAATACAGGGTGACTAGAAAGTGATGTCAAGGTAGAGTAAAGCTATACCAGCGGAACATTATTAGACAAATGAACTCTTATTCAACACCACATTCAAATAATTACAATACAGGGTGACTAGAAAGTGATGTCGAGGTAGAGTGAAGCTATACCAGCGGGACATTATTAGACAAATGAACTCTCATTTAACACCACATTCAAATAATTACATTACAGGGTGACTGAAAAGTGATGTCAAGGTAGAGTGAAGCTATACCAGCGGAACATTATTAGACAAATGAACTCTTATTCAACACCACATTCAAATAATTACAATACAGGGTGACTAGAAAGTGATGTCGAGGTAGAGTGAAGCTATACCAGCGGGACATTATTAGACAAATGAACTCTCATTTAACACCACATTCAAATAATTACATTACAGGGTGACTGAAAAGTGATGTCAAGCTAGAGTAGAGCTATACCAGCGGAACATTATTAGACAAATGAACTCTTATTTAACACCACATCCAATAAATTACAGTACAGGGTGACTAGAAAGTGATGTCGAGGTAGAGTGAAGCTATACCAGCGGAACATTATTAGACAAATGAACTCTTATTTACCACCACATTCGATTAATTACAGTACAGGGTGACTGAAAAGTGATGTCAAGGTAGAGTGAAGCTATACCAGCGGAACATTATTAGACAAATGAACTCTTATTCAACACCACATTCAAATAATTACATTACTGGGTGACTGAAAAGTGATGTCATGGTAGAGTAAAGCTATACCAGCGGAACATTATTAGACAAATGAACTCTAATTCAACAACACATTCAAATAATTACAATACAGGGTGACTAGAAAGTGATGTCGAGGTAGAGTAAAGCTATACCAGCGGGACATTATTAGACAAATGAACTCTTATTTAACACCACATCCAATAAATTACAGTACAGGGTGACTAGAAAGTGATGTCGAGTTGAGGTGAAGCTATAACAGCGGAACATTATTAGACAAATGAACTCTTATTTACCACCACATTCGATTAACTAGGAAAACGCGGGATGCGCGTTGTTAGACGAGCTTAGGGGTATATAGAAATCTAGAATGAAAAATAATTTGTCAACCCAATCTACATCTACAGACCTTGGATCACTCCAAACGTTCAAAAACCTTACGAGAATCAGTTATGTCACGGCCTTCCTCTTCATTAATTTCAATCGTTCTGAATTAATTGGTGACACTTGTTGCTATAGATTTAATTGGTTCCCGTAATAGCCCAAATTGATGGGAAAATGCTTTATAAATGCGTTTTCTTCGTTATTTCTCATTTGATTGATGCGAAAAATCTCTCAAAATGTGCCTAATAGTTTCCTTTATATTCGGCGAAAATTTGAGAGGTCTTGAAAAATTTTGATTTTTCAAGTATTTTCCTCCGGGTTATTCTAATGGGGATTTTTGAAATTTCTAAAATTCATAAAAAAAAAAGTTATCACCCGATAATGCCACAAAACTATACAGATCTAAGTTAGATGAGGAACCATGAAGAAAAAAAGTTTGAAGTTGATAGCTGTAGCCGTTTGACCTGTGGAGAACCGACAAAAAAACATAAAAAAAAAAAAAAAAAAAAAAAAAAAAAAAAACATAAAAACGAACACCAATTTTTTTCAGTATGTCAAATTGAATCCTCGCTAAAGCTCGTCTAATAAACTACTCGAAAATTGTATATTAAAATTCACAATTTCCCGTAAATCTTTCCATTAGAAAACTGAGTCGGGAATACAGTACCTTTATAACTATAACTGTGAACAAAATTAATTTTCAAAAAATTGGCTCTCTACATTTTAAGATAAGATGATATGGAATGAAAGGTTTCAAATCATTCCCTTGTATCTTTCAACATGAAAATCATTGATGATATACCATTTTTCTCTCTTTTTTTTGCTTTACAAAATTTCTAAACGAATCGATTAAACTATTTCTTCCACAGTAACGTTCATTCCCACGCATGCATTATTCAGTATTCTAGATTAAAAAACCACAACCTTCTTTATTCAGGTCATTTAGTTCTATAAATAGATACTGTCAAATCCAATCCAGAAAGCTGTGCTCAAAACCAAATCAACCTGACCTTCTTGATTCTAATAGGCTTCTGTCGAGTGACGTCACCCATTATTGAAATTGACAGACAACAATGTCCACCAGTTGGAATTAACCAATCAGAATATTTGGTTGTCCACCAATTCGTTGTGTTGCTATGGTAACGATAGTTTGTAATTTGTTACGTGAAAGAAACCTATAGGATTTTGTCATGTGACGTCACTCATTATTGAAATTGACAGGCAACAATGTCCACCAGTTGGTCAATCAGAATATGTGGTAGTCCACCAGTTCAAAATATATTACCATGGTAACGATTGTTCGTCATTTATTACTTTACAGAAGTCAACACGTTTCTTTTTAACAATATAAATTAGTGTAAGACCAAACTGTGAAATTCCTTACAACTACTTATTCGCTCGAATTTTCTGAATTGATCACATTGTTGTAATATGTAGACAACAATGTCCTCAAAATTGTGTTGTCCAATCACAATATCAGCATTAATTTGCTGGCCCAAACTTTTCTAGTTGCTTTGGTAACCCCCCCGACAAACATGCTGCCTACCTTAGGCCTACCTTTATTGCTATGTTGGTACTTCTGGCTCCAAGTATATCCAGTGAGTATATCAATAGAAAATAGAATATTCTATAAAATGAAGATCATTATTAATGTTATTGCAGATGTATGTGATCAGTGAATTTGATCACGTATTTGGACGCTTTATAAAAAGAAGTTTCTTACATTCTTGGTCTCGTAATCTTGTATGGCATAGCTAGAGCCTAGCAATAGCCTAGCTGCTAGGCGTTGTGGCTTCATTAGAATAAATCGTGACGATCTCGTATAGGCCTAACTGAGAAGTATTCAAACCTTGAACTTTTTTTAGGCCTACCCCCTAGATGAATGTATAAAACTGATTACGTTTCACGTACCAGTTCGATCGAGTGATACAACGCGCATTTATGTGCAACTGCAAGAGTTAATAATAATAATAATAATAATAATAACTGTTGGAAAAAATAACTGTTGGAATAAACTAGGAAAACGCGGGATGCGCGTTGTTAGACGAGCTTAGGGGTATAGAAATCTAGAATGAAAAATAATTTGTCAACCCAATCTACATCTACAGACCTTGGATCACTCCAAAAGTTCAAAAACCTTACGAGAATCAGTTATGTCACGGCCTTCCTCTTCATTCATTTCAATCGTTTTGAATTAATTGCTGACACTTGTTGCTATAGATTTAATTGGTTCCCGTAATAGCCTAAATTGATGGGAAAATGCATTATAAATGCGTTTTCTTCGTTATTTCTCATCCGATTAATGCAAAAAATCTCTCAAAATGTGCTTAATAGTTTCCTTTATATTCGGCGAAAATTTGAGAGGTCTTGAAAAATTTTGATTTTTCAAGTATTTTCCTCCGGGTTATTCTAATGGGGATTTTTGAAATTTCTAAAATTCATAAAAAAAAAAGTTACCACCCGATAATGCCACAAAACTATACAGATCTAAGTTAGATGAGGAACCATGACGAAAAAAAGTTTGAAGTTGATAGCTGTAGCCGTTTGACCTGTGGAGAACCGACAAAAAAACATAAAAAAAAAAAAAAAAAAAAAAAAAAAAAAAACATAAAAACGAACACCAATTTTTTTCAGTATGTCAAATTGAATCCTCGCTAAAGCTCGTCTAATAACTGTTGGAATAAATTATTGAACTTCTTAAGGAAAATAATATATGAAATTCTTTGTATATAACCCTATAAATCTGAATCAAAAAGTCACGCATAATTATTTTATAACTAACAATCATTCCCCCCCCCCCCTCCTCTATTTTTTGAACTTTGAATTCTGATTAAATTTGTTGAAATTACGTAGTTTTGTGCTCAATTGCACCGTAAAAAAACGTTTTGAGCTGCATCGTGAATGAATGAGTAGGTCCACTGTTGTTTTACGGCGCGTCAACGACACGGCGGTGATCAATTATTTCTCGAATGTGTACAACTAGGAAAACGCAGGATGCGCGTTGTTAGACGAGCTTAGAGGTATAGAAATCTAGAATGAAAAATAATTTGTCAACCCAATCTACATCTACAGACCTTGGATCACTCCGAACGTTCAAAAACCTTACGAGAATCAGTTATGTCACGGCCTTCCTCTTCATTCATTTCAATCGTTTTGAATTAATTGGTGACACTTGTTGCTATAGATTTAATTGGTTCCCGTTATAGCCTAAATTGATGGGAAAATGCTTTATAAATGCGTTTTCTTCGTTATTTCTCATCCGATTGATGCGAAAAATCTCTCAAAATGTGCTTAATAGTTTCCTTCATATTCGGCGAAAATTTGAGAGGTCTTGAAAAATTTTGATTTTTCAAGTATTTTCCTCCGGGTTATTCTAATGGGGATTTTTGAAATTTCTAAAATTCATAAAAAAAAAAGTTACCACCCGATAATGCCACAAAACTATACAGATCTAAGTTAGATGAGGAACCATGACGAAAAAAAGTTTGAAGTTGATAGCTGTAGCCGTTTGACCTGTGGAGAACCGACAAAAAAACATAAAAAAAACAAAAACAAAAAAAAAAAAAAAAACATAAAAACGAACACCAATTTTTTTCAGTATGTCAAATTGAATCCTCGCTAAAGCTCGTCTAATTACAGTATAGGGTGACCAAGAAGTGATGTCAAGGTAGAGTGAAGCTATACCAGCGGAACATTATTAGACAAATGAACTCTTATTCAACACCACATCCAATAAATTACAGTACAGGGTGACTAAAAAGTGATGTCGAGGTAGAGTAAAGCTATACCAGCGGAACATTATTAGACAAATGAGCTCTTATTTAACACCACATTCAAATAATTACAGTACAGGGTGACTGAAAAGTGATGTCAAGGTAGAGTAAAGCTATACCAGCGGAACATTATTAGACAAATGAGCTCTTATCTAACACCACATTCGAATAATTACAGTACAGGGTGACTAAAAAGTGATGTCGAGGTAGAGTAAAGCTATACCAGCGGAACATTATTAGACAAATGAGCTCTTATTTAACACCACATTCAAATAATTACAGTACAGGGTGACTGAAAAGTGATGTCAAGGTAGAGTAAAGCTATACCAGCGGAACATTATTAGACAAATGAACTCTCATTTAACACCACATTCGATTAATTACAGTACAGGGTGACTGAAAAGTGATGTCGAGGTAGAGTGAAGCTTTACCAGCGGAACATTATTAGACAAATGAACTCTTATCTAACACCACATTCGAATAATTACAGTACAGGGTGACTGAAAAGTGAGCTCAAGGTAGAGTGAAGCTATACAAGCGGAACATTATTGGACAAATGAACTCTTATTTAACACCACATTCCAATAATTACATTACAGGGTGACTGAAAAGTGAGCTCAAGGTAGAGTGAAGCTATACCAGCGGAACATTATCAGACAAATGAACTCTTATTTAACACCACATTCAAATAATCACAGTACAGGGTGACTAGAAAGTGATGTCAAGGTAGAGTGAAGCTATACCAGCGGGACATTATTAGACAAATGAACTCTTATTTAACACCACATTCAAATAATTACAGTACAGGGTGACTGAAAAGTGATGTCGAGGTAGAGTAAAGCTATACCAGCGGGACATTATTAGACAAATGAACTCTTATTCAACACCACATTCTGATAATTACAGTACAGGGTGACTAAAAAGTGATGTCATTTAGAGTGAAGCTATACCAGCGGAACATTATCAGACAAATGAACTCTTATTCAACACCACATTCAAATGATTACAGTACAGGGTGACTGAAAAGTGATGTCAAGGTAGAGTGAAGCTATACCAGCGGAACATTATCAGACAAATGAACTCTTATTCAACACCACATTCAAATAATTACAGTACAGGGTGACTGAAAAGTGATGTCAAGCTAGAGTGAAGATATACCAGCGGAACATTATTAGACAAATGAACTCTTATTTAACACCACATTCAAATAATTACAGTACAGGGTGACTAAAAAGTGATGTCAAGCAAGAGTAAAGCTATACCAGCGGAACATTATTAGACAAATGAGCTCTTATTTAACACCACATTCAAATAATTACAGTACAGGGTGACTAATAAGTGATGTCAAGGGAGAGTGAAGCTATACCAGCGGAACATTATCAGACAAATGAACTCTTATTCAACACCACATTCAAATGATTACAGTACAGGGTGACTGAAAAGTGATGTCAAGGTAGAGTAAAGCTATACCAGCGGAACATTATTAGACAAATGAGCTCTTATCTAACACCACATTCGAATAATTACAGTACAGGGTGACTGAAAAGTGAGCTCAAGGTAGAGTGAAGCTATACAAGCGGAACATTATTGGACAAATGAACTCTTATTTAACACCACATTCCAATAATTACATTACAGGGTGACTGAAAAGTGAGCTCAAGGTAGAGTGAAGCTATACCAGCGGAACATTATCAGACAAATGAACTCTTATTTAACACCACATTCAAATAATCACAGTACAGGGTGACTAGAAAGTGATGTCAAGGTAGAGTGAAGCTATACCAGCGGGACATTATTAGACAAATGAACTCTTATCTAACACCACATTCGAATAATTACAGTACAGGGTGACTAAAAAGTGATGTCGAGGTAGAGTAAAGCTATACCAGCGGAACATTATTAGACAAATGAGCTCTTATTTAACACCACATTCAAATAATTACAGTACAGGGTGACTGAAAAGTGATGTCAAAGTAGAGTGAAGCTATACCAGCGGAACATTATTAGACAAATGAACTCTTATTTAACACCACATTCAAATAATTACAGTACAGGGTGACTAAAAAGTGATGTCAAGCTAGAGTAAAGCTATACCAGCGGAACATTATCAGACAAATGAACTCTTATTCAACACCACATTCAAATAATTACAGTACAGGGTGACTGAAAAGTGATGTCAAGCTAGAGTGAAGATATACCAGCGGAACATTATTAGACAAATGAACTCTTATTTAACACCACATTCAAATAATTACAGTACAGGGTGACTAAAAAGTGATGTCAAGCTAGAGTAAAGCTATACCAGCGGGACATTATTAGACAAATGAACTCTTATTTATCACCACATTCAAATAATTACAGTACAGGGTGACTGAAAAGTGATGTCAAGGTAGAGTAAAGCTATACCAGCGGAACATTATTAGACAAATGAGCTCTTATCTAACACCACATTCGAATAATTACAGTACAGGGTGACTAAAAAGTGATGTCGAGGTAGAGTAAAGCTATACCAGCGGAACATTATTAGACAAATGAGCTCTTATTTAACACCACATTCAAATAATTACAGTACAGGGTGACTAGAAAGTGATGTCAAGGTAGAGTGAAGCTATACCAGCGGAACATTATCAGACAAATGAACTCTTATTCAACACCACATTCAAATGATTACAGTACAGGGTGACTGAAAAGTGATGTCAAGGTAGAGTGAAGCTATACAAGCGGGACATTATTAGACAAATGAACTCTTATTTAACACCACATTCAAATAATTACAGAACAGGGTGACTGAAAAGTGATGTCAAGGTAGAGTGAAGCTATACCAGCGGAACATTATTAGACAAATGAACTCTTATTTAACACCACATTCAAATAATCACAGTACAGGTTGACTGAAAAGTGATGTCAAGGTAGAGTGAAGCTATACCAGCGGAACATTATCAGACAAATGAACTCTTATTCAACACCACATTCAAATGATTACAGTACAGGGTGACTGAAAAGTGATGTCAAGGTAGAGTGAAGCTATACCAGCGGAACATTAACAGACAAATGAACTCTTATTCAACACCACATTCAAATGATTACAGTACAGGGTGACTGAAAAGTGATGTCAAGGTAGAGTGAAGCTATACCAGCGGAACATTATCAGACAAATGAACTCTTATTCAACACCACATTCAAATGATTACAGTACAGGGTGACTGAAAAGTGATGTCAAGGTAGAGTGAAGCTATACCAGCGGAACATTATTAGACAAATGAACTCTTATTTAACACCACATTCAAATAATTACAGTACAGGGTGACTGAAAAGTGATGTCATGGTAGAGTAAAGCTATACCAGCGGAACATTATCAGACAAATGAACTCTTATTCAACACCACATTCAAATAATTACAGTACAGGGTGACTGAAAAGTGAGCTCAAGGTAGAGTGAAGCTATACCAGCGGAACATTATCAGACAAATGAACTCTTATTCAACACCACATTCAAATGATTACAGTACAGGGTGACTGAAAAGTGATGTCAAGGTAGAGTGAAGCTATACCAGCGGAACATTATCAGACAAATGAACTCTTATTCAACACCACATTCAAATGATTACAGTACAGGGTGACTGAAAAGTGATGTCAAGGTAGAGTGAAGCTATACCAGCGGAACATTAATAGACAAATGAACTCTTATTTAACACCACATTCAAATAATTACAGTACAGGGTGACTGAAAAGTGATGTCAAAGTAGAGTGAAGCTATACCAGCGGAACATTATTAGACAAATGAACTCTTATTTAACACCACATTCAAATAATTACAGTACAGGGTGACTAAAAAGTGATGTCAAGCTAGAGTAAAGCTATACCAGCGGAACATTATTAGACAAATGAACTCTCATTTAACACCACATTCAAATAATCACAGTACAGTGTGACTGAAAAGAGATGTCAAGGTAGAGTGAAGCTATACCAGCGGAACATTATTAGACAAATGAGCTCTTATTTAACACCACATTCAAATAATTACAGTACAGGGTGACTGAAAAGTGATGTCAAGGTAGAGTGAAGCTATACCAGCGGAACATTATTAGACAAATGAGCTCTTATTTAACACCACATTCAAATAATTACAGTACAGGGTGACTGAAAAGTGATGTCAAGGTGGAGTGAAGCTATACCAGCGGAACATTATCAGACAAATGAACTCTTATTTACCATCACATTCAAATAATTACAGTACAGGGTGACTAGAAAGTGAGGTCAAGGTAGAGTAAAGCTATACCAGCGGAACATTATTAGACAAATGAACTCTTATTAAACACCACATTCAAATAATTACAGTACAGGGTGACTGAAAAGTGATGTCGAGGTAGAGTAAAGCTATACCAGCGGAACATTATTAGACAAATGAACTCTTATTTAACACCACATTCAATTAATTACAGTACAGGGTGACTGAAAAGTGAGCTCAAGGTAGAGTGAAGCTATACCAGCGGAACATTATTAGACAAATGAACTCTTATTAAACACCACATTCAAATAATTACAGTACAGGGTGACTGAAAAGTGATGTCGAGGTAGAGTAAAGCTATACCAGCGGGACATTATTAGACAAATGAACTCTTATTCAACACCACATTCAAATAATTACAGTACAGGTTGACTGAAATGTGATGTCAAGGTGGAGTGAAGCTATACCAGCGGAACATTATCAGACAAATGAACTCTTATTTACCATCACATTCAAATAATTACAGTACAGGGTGACTGAAAAGTGAGCTCAAGGTAGAGTGAAGCTATACCAGCGGAACATTATTAGACAAATGAACTCTTATTAAACACCACATTCAAATAATTACAGTACAGGGTGACTGAAAAGTGATGTCGAGGTAGAGTAAAGCTATACCAGCGGGACATTATTAGACAAATGAACTCTTATTCAACACCACATTCAAATAATTACAGTACAGGTTGACTGAAATGTGATGTCAAGGTGGAGTGAAGCTATACCAGTGGAACATTATCAGACAAATGAACTCTTATTTACCACCACATTCAAATAATTACAGTACAGGGTGACTGAAAAGTGAGCTCAAGGTAGAGTGAAGCTATACCAGCGGAACATTATTAGACAAATGAACTCTTATTTAACACCACATTCAAATAATTACAGTACAGGTTGACTGAAAAGTGATGTCGAGGTAGAGTGAAGCTATACCAGCGGAACATTATCAGTCAAATGAACTCTTATTCAACACCACATTCAATTAATTACAGTACAGGTTGACTGAAAAGTGATGTCAAGGTAGAGTGAAGCTATACCAGCGGGACATTATCAGACAAATGAACTCTTATTCAACACCACATTCAAATAATTACAGTACAGGGTGACTGAGAAGTGATGTCAAGGTAGAGTGAAGCTATACCAGCGGGACATTATTAGACAAATGAACTCTTATTCAACACGACATTCGAATAATCACAGTACAGGGTGACTGAAAAGTGAGCTCAAGGTAGAGTGAAGCTATACAAGCGGGACATTATCAGTCAAATGAACTCTTATTTAACACCACATTCAAATAATTACAGTACAGGGTGACTGAAAAGTGATGTCGAGGTAGAGTGAAGCTATACCAGCGGAACATTATCAGTCAAATGAACTCTTATTCAACACCACATTCAAATAATTACAGTACAGGGTGACTGAAAAGTGATGTCGAGGTAGAGTGAAGCTATACCAGCGGAACATTATCAGTCAAATGAACTCTTATTCAACACCACATTCAAATAATTACAGTACAGGGTGACTGAAAAGTGATGTCGAGGTAGAGTGAAGCTATACCAGCGGAACATTATTAGACAAATGAACTCTTATTCAACACCACATTCAAATAATTACAGTACAGGGTGACTGAAAAGTGATGTCAAGGTAGAGTGAAGCTATACCAGCGGAACATCATCAGACAAATGAACTCTTATATAACACCACATTCAAATAATTACAGTACAGGGTGACTGAAAAGTGATGTCGAGGTAGAGTGAAGCTATACCAGCGGAACATTATCAGTCAAATGAACTCTTATTCAACACCACATTCAAATAATTACAGTACAGGGTGACTGAAAAGTGATGTCGAGGTAGAGTGAAGCTATACCAGCGGAACATTATTAGACAAATGAACTCTTATTCAACACCACATTCAAATAATTACAGTACAGGGTGACTGAAAAGTGATGTCAAGGTAGAGTGAAGCTATACCAGCGGAACATTATCAGTCAAATGAACTCTTATTCAACACCACATTCAATTAATTACAGTACAGGTTGACTGAAAAGTGATGTCAAGGTAGAGTGAAGCTATACCAGCGGAACATTATCAGACAAATGAACTCTTATTCAACACCACATTCAAATAATTACAGTACAGGGTGACTAAAAAGTGATGTCAAGGTAGAGTGAAGCTATACCAGCGGAACATTATTAGACAAATGAACTCTTATTTAACACCACATTCAAATAATTACAGTACAGGGTGACTGAAAAGTGAGGTCAAGGTAGAGTGAAGCTATACCAGCGGAACATTATCAGACAAATGAACTCTTATTTAACACCACATTCAAATAATTACAGTACAGGGTGACTGAAAAGTGATGTCGAGGTAGAGTGAAGCTATACCATCGGAACATTATTAGTCAAATGAACTCTTATTCAACACCACATTCAAATAATTACAGTACAGGGTGACTGAAAAGTGAGGTCAAGGTAGAGTAAAGCTATACCAGCGGAACATTATTAGACAAATGAACTCTTATTCAACACCACATTCCAATAATTACATTACAGGGTGACTGAAAAGTGAGGTCAAGGTAGAGTAAAGCTTTACCAGCGGAACATTATTAGACAAATGAACTCTCATTTACCACCACATTCAAATAATTACAGTACAGGGTGACTAAAAAGTGATGTCAAGGTAGAGTAAAGCTATACCAGCGGGACATTATTAGTCAAATGAACTCTCATTTAACACCACATTCAAATAATTACAATACAGGGTGACTAGAAAGTGAGGTCAAGGTAGAGTAAAGCTATACCAGCGGAACATTATTAGACAAATGAACTCTTATTCAACACCACATTCAAATAATTACAGTACAGGTTGACTGAAAAGTGATGTCGAGGTAGAGTGAAGCTATACCATCGGAACATTATTAGACAAATGAACTCTTATTCAACACCACATTCAAATAATTACAGTACAGGGTGACTGAAAAGTGAGCTCAAGGTAGAGTAAAGCTATACCAGCGGAACATTATTAGACAAATGAACTCTTATTTACCACCACATTCAAATAATTACAGTACAGGTTGACTGAAAAGTGATGTCAAGGTAGAGTAAAGCTATACCAGCGGAACATTATTAGACAAATGAACTCTTATTCAACACCACATTCAAATAATTACAGTACAGGTTGACTGAAAAGTGATGTCGAGGTAGAGTGAAGCTATACCAGCGGAACATTATTAGACAAATGAACTCTTATTTAACACCACATTCAAATAATTACAGTACAGGGTGACTGAAAAGTGATGTCAAGGTAGAGTAAAGCTATACCAGCGGAACATTATTAGACAAATGAACTCTTATTTAACACCACATTCAAATGATTACAGTACAGGGTGACTAAAAAGTGATGTCATTTAGAGTGAAGATATACCAGCGGAACATTATCAGACAAATGAACTCTTATTCAACACCACATTCAAATGATTACAGTACAGGGTGACTGAAAAGTGATGTCAAGGTAGAGTGAAGCTATACCAGCGGAACATTATCAGACAAATGAACTCTTATTCAACACCACATTCAAATAATTACAGTACAGGGTGACTGAAAAGTGATGTCAAGCTAGAGTGAAGATATACCAGCGGAACATTATTAGACAAATGAACTCTTATTTAACACCACATTCAAATAATTACAGTACAGGGTGACTAAAAAGTGATGTCAAGCTAGAGTAAAGCTATACCAGCGGAACATTATCAGACAAATGAACTCTTATTCAACACCACATTCAAATGATTACAGTACAGGGTGACTGAAAAGTGATGTCAAGGTAGAGTAAAGCTATACCAGCGGAACATTATTAGACAAATGAGCTCTTATCTAACACCACATTCGAATAATTACAGTACAGGGTGACTAAAAAGTGATGTCGAGGTAGAGTAAAGCTATACCAGCGGAACATTATTAGACAAATGAGCTCTTATTTAACACCACATTCAAATAATTACAGTACAGGGTGACTGAAAAGTGATGTCAAAGTAGAGTGAAGCTATACCAGCGGAACATTATTAGACAAATGAACTCTTATTTAACACCACATTCAAATAATTACAGTACAGGGTGACTAAAAAGTGATGTCAAGCTAGAGTAAAGCTATACCAGCGGAACATTATCAGACAAATGAACTCTTATTCAACACCACATTCAAATAATTACAGTACAGGGTGACTGAAAAGTGATGTCAAGCTAGAGTGAAGATATACCAGCGGAACATTATTAGACAAATGAACTCATATTTAACACCACATTCAAATAATTACAGTACAGGGTGACTAAAAAGTGATGTCAAGCTAGAGTAAAGCTATACCAGCGGGACATTTTTAGACAAATGAACTCTTATTTATCACCACATTCAAATAATTACAGTACAGGGTGACTGAAAAGTGATGTCAAGGTAGAGTAAAGCTATACCAGCGGAACATTATTAGACAAATGAGCTCTTATCTAACACCACATTCGAATAATTACAGTACAGGGTGACTAAAAAGTGATGTCGAGGTAGAGTAAAGCTATACCAGCGGAACATTATTAGACAAATGAGCTCTTATTTAACACCACATTCAAATAATTACAGTACAGGGTGACTAGAGAGTGATGTCAAGGTAGAGTGAAGCTATACCAGCGGAACATTATCAGACAAATGAACTCTTATTCAACACCACATTCAAATGATTACAGTACAGGGTGACTGAAAAGTGATGTCAAGGTAGAGTGAAGCTATACAAGCGGGACATTATTAGACAAATGAACTCTTATTTAACACCACATTCAAATAATTACAGAACAGGGTGACTGAAAAGTGATGTCAAGGTAGAGTGAAGCTATACCAGCGGAACATTATTAGACAAATGAACTCTTATTTAACACCACATTCAAATAATTACAGAACAGGGTGACTGAAAAGTGATGTCAAGGTAGAGTGAAGCTATACCAGCGGAACATTATTAGTCAAATGAACTCTCATTTAACACCACATTCAAATAATTACAGTACAGGGTGACTGAAAAGTGAGGTCAAGGTAGAGTGAAGCTATACCAGCGGAACATTAACAGACAAATGAACTCTTATTCAACACCACATTCAAATGATTACAGTACAGGGTGACTGAAAAGTGATGTCAAGGTAGAGTGAAGCTATACCAGCGGAACATTATTAGACAAATGAACTCTTATTCAACACCACATTCAAATGATTACAGTACAGGGTGACTGAAAAGTGATGTCAAAGTAGAGTGAAGCTATACCAGCGGAACATTATCAGACAAATGAACTCTTATTCAACACCACATTCAAATGATTACAGTACAGGGTGACTGAAAAGTGATGTCAAGGTAGAGTGAAGCTATACCAGCGGAACATTATCAGACAAATGAACTCTTATTCAACACCACATTCAAATGATTACAGTACAGGGTGACTGAAAAGTGATGTCAAGGTAGAGTGAAGCTATACAAGCGGGACATTATTAGACAAATGAACTCTTATTTAACACCACATTCAAATAATCACAGTACAGGTTGACTGAAAAGTGATGTCAAGGTAGAGTGAAGCTATACCAGCGGAACATTATCAGACAAATGAACTCTTATTCAACACCACATTCAAATGATTACAGTACAGGGTGACTGAAAAGTGATGTCAAGGTAGAGTGAAGCTATACCAGCGGAACATTAATAGACAAATGAACTCTTATTTAACACCACATTCAAATAATTACAGTACAGGGTGACTGAAAAGTGATGTCAAAGTAGAGTGAAGCTATACCAGCGGAACATTATTAGACAAATGAACTCTTATTTAACACCACATTCAAATAATTACAGTACAGGGTGACTAAAAAGTGATGTCAAGCTAGAGTAAAGCTATACCAGCGGAACATTATTAGACAAATGAACTCTCATTTAACACCACATTCAAATAATCACAGTACAGTGTGACTGAAAAGAGATGTCAAGGTAGAGTGAAGCTATACCAGCGGAACATTATTAGACAAATGAGCTCTTATTTAACACCACATTCAAATAATTACAGTACAGGGTGACTGAAAAGTGATGTCAAGGTAGAGTGAAGCTATACCAGCGGAACATTAATAGACAAATGAACTCTTATTTAACACCACATTCAAATAATTACAGTACAGGGTGACTGAAAAGTGATGTCAAAGTAGAGTGAAGCTATACCAGCGGAACATTATTAGACAAATGAACTCTTATTTAACACCACATTCAAATAATTACAGTACAGGGTGACTAAAAAGTGATGTCAAGCTAGAGTAAAGCTATACCAGCGGAACATTAATAGACAAATGAACTCTTATTTAACACCACATTCAAATAATTACAGTACAGGGTGACTGAAAAGTGATGTCAAAGTAGAGTGAAGCTATACCAGCGGAACATTATTAGACAAATGAACTCTTATTTAACACCACATTCAAATAATTACAGTACAGGGTGACTAAAAAGTGATGTCAAGCTAGAGTAAAGCTATACCAGCGGAACATTATTAGACAAATGAACTCTCATTTAACACCACATTCAAATAATCACAGTACAGTGTGACTGAAAAGAGATGTCAAGGTAGAGTAAAGCTATACCAGCGGAACATTATTAGACAAATGAACTCTTATTAAACACCACATTCAAATAATTACAGTACAGGGTGACTGAAAAGTGATGTCAAGGTAGAGTGAAGCTTTACCAGCGGGACATTATTAGACAAATGAACTCTTATTCAACACCACATTCAAATAATTACAGTACAGGTTGACTGAAATGTGATGTCAAGGTGGAGTGAAGCTATACCAGTGGAACATTATCAGACAAATGAACTCTTATTTACCACCACATTCAAATAATTACAGTACAGGGTGACTGAAAAGTGAGCTCAAGGTAGAGTGAAGCTATACCAGCGGAACATTATTAGACAAATGAACTCTTATTTAACACCACATTCAAATAATTACAGTACAGGTTGACTGAAAAGTGATGTCGAGGTAGAGTGAAGCTATACCAGCGGGACATTATTAGACAAATGAACTCTTATTTAACACCACATTCAAATAATTACAGTACAGGTTGACTAGAAAGTGATGTCGAGGTAGAGTGAAGATATACCAGCGGAACATTATTAGACAAATGAACTCTTATTTACCACCACATTCAAATAATTACAGTACAGGTTGACTGAAAAGTGATGTCAAGGTAGAGTAAAGCTATACCAGCGGAACATTATCAGACAAATGAACCCTTATTCAACACCACATTCAAATAATTACAGTACAGGTTGACTAAAAAGTGATGTCAAGGTAGAGTGAAGCTATACCAGCGGGACATTATTAGACAAATGAACTCTTATTTAACACCACATTCAAATAATTACAGTACAGGTTGACTGAAAAGTGATGTCAAGGTAGAGTGAAGCTATACCAGCGGGACATTATCAGACAAATGAACTCTTATTCAACACCACATTCAAATAATTACAGTACAGGGTGACTGAGAAGTGATGTCAAGGTAGAGTGAAGCTATACCAGCGGGACATTATTAGACAAATGAACTCTTATTCAACACGACATTCGAATAATCACAGTACAGGGTGACTGAAAAGTGAGCTCAAGGTAGAGTGAAGCTATACAAGCGGAACATTATCAGTCAAATGAACTCTTATTTAACACCACATTCAAATAATTACAGTACAGGGTGACTGAAAAGTGATGTCGAGGTAGAGTAAAGCTATACCAGCGGGACATTATTAGACAAATGAACTCTTATTCAACACCACATTCAAATAATTACAGTACAGGGTGACTGAAAAGTGATGTCGAGGTAGAGTGAAGCTATACCAGCGGAACATTATCAGTCAAATGAACTCTTATTCAACACCACATTCAAATAATTACAGTACAGGGTGACTGAAAAGTGATGTCGAGGTAGAGTGAAGCTATACCAGCGGAACATTATCAGTCAAATGAACTCTTATTCAACACCACATTCAATTAATTACAGTACAGGTTGACTGAAAAGTGATGTCAAGGTAGAGTAAAGCTATACCAGCGGAACATTATTAGACAAATGAACTCTTATTTAACACCACATTCAAATAATTACAGTACAGGGTGACTGAAAAGTGAGGTCAAGGTAGAGTGAAGCTATACCAGCGGAACATTATCAGACAAATGAACTCTTATTTAACACCACATTCAAATAATTACAGTACAGGGTGACTGAAAAGTGAGGTCAAGGTAGAGTGAAGCTATACCAGCGGAACATTATCAGACAAATGAACTCTTATTTAACACCACATTCAAATAATTACAGTACAGGGTGACTGAAAAGTGATGTCGAGGTAGAGTGAAGCTATACCATCGGAACATTATTAGTCAAATGAACTCTTATTCAACACCACATTCAAATAATTACAGTACAGGGTGACTGAAAAGTGAGGTCAAGGTAGAGTAAAGCTATACCAGCGGAACATTATTAGACAAATGAACTCTTATTTAACACCACATTCCAATAATTACATTACAGGGTGACTGAAAAGTGAGGTCAAGGTAGAGTGAAGCTATACCAGCGGGACATAATTAGTCAAATTAACTCTCATTCAACACCACATTCAAATAATTACAGTACAGGTTGACTGAAAAGTGAGGTCAAGGTAGAGTGAAGCTATACCAGCGGAACATTATCAGTCAAATGAACTCTTATTTAACACCACATTCAAATAATTACAGTACAGGGTGACTGAAAAATGATGTCAAGGTAGAGTAAAGCTATACCAGCGGAACATTATTAGACAAATGAACTCTCATTTAACACCACATTCAAATAATTACATTACAGGGTGACTGAAAAGTGATGTCATTTAGAGTGAAGCTATACCAGCGGAACATTATTAGACAAATGAACTCTCATTTAACACCACATTCATATAATTACATTACAGGGTGACTGAAAAGTGATGTCGAGGTAGAGTGAAGCTATACCAGCGGGACATTATTAGTCAAATGAACCCTTATTTAACACCACATTCAAATAATTACAGTACAGGGTGACTGAAAAGTGAGGTCAAGGTAGAGTAAAGCTATACCAGCGGAACATTATTAGACAAATGAACTCTTATTCAACACCACATTCAAATAATTACATTACAGGGTGACTGAAAAGTGATGTCAAGCTAGAGTGAAGCTATACCAGCGGGACATTATTAGTCAAATGAACTCTTATTTAACACCACATTCAAATAATTACAGTACAGGGTGACTAGAAAGTGATGTCAAGGTAGAGTAAAGCTATACCAGCGGAACATTATTAGACAAATGAACTCTCATTTAACACCACATTCAAATAATTACATTACAGGGTGACTGAAAAGTGATGTCGAGGTAGAGTGAATCTATACCAGCGGGACATTATTAGTCAAATGAACTCTTATTTAATACCACATTCAAATAATTACATTACAGGGTGACTGAAAAGTGATGTCATTTAGAGTGAAGCTTCACCAGCGGAACATTATTAGACAAATGAACTCTCATTCAACACCACATTCCAATAATCACAGTACAGGGTGACTGAAAAGTGATGTCAAGGTAGAGTAAAGCTATACCAGCGGAACATTATTAGACAAATGAACTCTCATTCAACACCACATTCCAATAATCACAGTACAGGGTGACTGAAAAGTGATGTCAAGCTAGAGTAAAGCTATACCAGCGGAACATTATTAGTCAAATGAACTCTTATTTAACACCACATTCAAATAATCACAGTACAGGTTGACTGAAAAGTGATGTCAAGGTAGAGTAAAGCTATACCAGCGGAACATTATCAGTCAAATGAACCCTTATTTAACACCACATTCAAATAATTACAGTACAGGGTGACTGAAAAGTGATGTCAAGGTAGAGTGAAGCTATACCAGCGGGACATTATTAGACAAATGAACTCTTATTCAACACCACATTCAAATAATTACAGTACAGGGTGACTGAAAAGTGATGTCAAGGTAGAGTGAAGCTATACCAGCGGAACATTATCAGTCAAATGAACTCTTATTCAACACCACATTCAAATAATTACAGTACAGGTTGACTGAAAAGTGATGTCAAGGTGGAGTGAAGATATACCAGCGGAACATTATTAGACAAATGAACTCTTATTTAACACCACATTCAAATAATTACAGTACAGGGTGACTGAAAAGTGATGTCAAGGTAGAGTGAAGCTATATCAGCGGAACATTATCAGTCAAATGAACTCTTATTCAACACCACATTCAAATAATTACAGTACAGGGTGACTGAAAAGTGATGTCATTTAGAGTGAAGCTTCACCAGCGGAACATTATTAGACAAATGAACTCTTATTCAACACCACATTCAAATAAATACAGTACAGGGTGACTGAAAAGTGATGTCAAGGTAGAGTAGAGCTATACCAGCGGAACATTATTAGACAAATGAACTCTTATTTACCACCACATTCAAATAATGACAGTACAGGGTGACTGAAAAGTGATGTCAAGGTAGAGTAGAGCTATACCAGCGGAACATTATTAGACAAATGAACTCTTATTTACCACCACATTCAAATAATTACAGTACAGGGTGACTGAAAAGTGAGCTCAAGGTAGAGTAAAGCTATACCAGCGGAACATTATTAGACAAATGAACTCTTATTTACCACCACATTCAAATAATCACAGTACAGGGTGACTGAAAAGTGATGTCAAGGTAGAGTAAAGCCATACCAGCGGAACATTATTAGACAAATGAACTCCCATTTAACACCACATTCAAATAATTACAGTACAGGGTGACTGAAAAGTGATGTCAAGGTAGAGTGAAGCTATACCAGCGGAACATTATTAGACAAATGAGCTCTTATTCAACACCACATTCAAATAATTACAGTACAGGGTGACTGAAAAGTGATGTCAAGGTAGAGTAAAGCTATTCCAGCGGGACATTATTAGACAAATGAACCCTTATTTAACACCACATTCAAATAATTACAGTACAGGGTGACTGAAAAGTGATGTCAAGGTAGAGTAAAGCTATACCAGCGGGACATTATTAGACAAATGAACCCTTATTTACCACCACATTCAAATAATCACAGTACAGGTTGACTGAAAAGTGATGTCAAGGTAGAGTAAAGCTATACCAGCGGAACATTATTAGACAAATGAACTCTTATTTACCACCACATTCAAATAATTACAGTACAGGGTGACTGAAAAGTGATGTCATTTAGAGTAAAGCTATACCAGCGGAACATTATTTGACAAATGAACTCTCATTTAACACCACATTCGAATAATTACAGTACAGGGTGACTAGAAAGTGATGTTAAGGTAGGGTGAAGCTATACCAGCGGAACATTATTAGACAAATGAACTCTTATCTAACACCACATTCAAATAATCACAGTACAGGGTGACTGAAAAGTGATGTCAAGGTAGAGTGAAGCTATACCAGCGGAACATTATTAGACAAATGAACTCTTATTTAACACCACATTCAAATAATTACAGTACAGGGTGACTAAAAAGTGATGTCAAGGTAGAGTGAAGCTATACCAGCGGAACATTATTAGACAAATGAACTCTTATTCAACACCACATTCAAATAATTACAGTACAGGGTGACTAAAAAGTGATGTCAAGGTAGAGTGAAGCTATACCAGCGGAACATTATTAGACAAATGAACTCTTATTTAACACCACATTCAAATAATTACATTACAGGGTGACTGAAAAGTGATGTCAAGGTAGAGTGAAGCTATACCAGCGGAACATTATTAGACAAATGAACTCTTATTTAACACCACATTCAAATAATTACATTACAGGGTGACTGAAAAGTGATGTCAAGGTAGAGTGAAGATATACCAGCGGAACATTATTAGTCAAATGAACTCCCATTTAACACCACATTCAAATAATTACAGTACAGGTTGACTGAAAAGTGATGTCGAGGTAGAGTGAAGCTATACCAGCGGAACATTATCAGACAAATGAACTCTCATTTACCACCACATTCAAATAATTACAGTACAGGGTGACTGAAAAGTGATGTCAAGGTAGAGTAGAGCTATACCAGCGGAACATTATCAGACAAATGAACTCTCATTTACCACCACATTCCAATAATTACATTACAGGGTGACTGAAAAGTGATGTCAAGGTAGAGTGAAGCTATACCAGCGGAACATTATCAGACAAATGAACTCTCATTTACCACCACATTCAAATAATTACAGTACAGGGTGACTGAAAAGTGATGTCAAGGTAGAGTGAAGCTATACCAGCGGAACATTAACAGACAAATGAACTCTTATTTAACACCACATTCAAATAATTACAGTACAGGGTGACTGAAAAGTGATGTCAAGGTAGAGTAAAGCTATACCAGCGGAACATTATTAGACAAATGAACTCTTATTTACCACCACATTCAAATAATTACAGTACAGGGTGACTGAAAAGTGATGTCAAGGTAGAGTAAAGCTATACCAGCGGAACATTATTAGACAAATGAACTCCCATTTAACACCACATTCAAATAATTACAGTACAGGGTGACTGAAAAGTGAGCTCAAGGTAGAGTATAGCTATACCAGCGGAACATTATTAGACAAATGAACTCTTATTCAACACCACATTCAAATAATTACAGTACAGGGTGACTGAAAAGTGATGTCAAGGTAGAGTGAAGCTATACCAGCGGGACATTATTAGACAAATGAACTCCCATTTAACACCACATTCAAATAATTACAGTACAGGGTGACTGAAAAGTGAGCTCAAGGTAGAGTATAGCTATACCAGCGGAACATTATTAGACAAATGAACTCTTATTCAACACCACATTCAAATAATTACAGTACAGGGTGACTGAAAAGTGATGTCAAGGTAGAGTGAAGCTATACCAGCGGGACATCATTAGACAAATGAACTCTTATATAACACCACATTCAATAAATAACAGTACAGGGTGACTGAAAAGTGATGTCAAGGTAGAGTGAAGCTATACCAGCGGAACATTATCAGACAAATGAACTCTTATTTACCACCACATTCAAATAATTACAGTACAGGGTGACTGAAAAGTGATGTCAAGGTAGAGTGAAGCTATACCAGCGGAACATTATTAGACAAATGAACTCCCATTTAACACCACATTCAAATAATTACAGTACAGGGTGACTGAAAAGTGAGCTCAAGGTAGAGTATAGCTATACCAGCGGAACATTATTAGACAAATGAACTCTTATTCAACACCACATTCAAATAATTACAGTACAGGGTGACTGAAAAGTGATGTCAAGGTAGAGTGAAGCTATACCAGCGGGACATTATTAGACAAATGAACTCTTATTTAACACCACATTCAAATAATCACAGTACAGGGTGACTGAAAAGTGATGTCAAGGTAGAGTGAAGCTATACCAGCGGAACATTATCAGACAAATGAACTCTTATTTAACACCACATTCAAATAATTACAGTACAGGTTGACTGAAAAGTGATGTCAAGGTAGAGTGAAGCTATACCAGCGGGACATTATTAGACAAATGAACTCCCATTTAACACCACATTCAAATAATTACAGTACAGGGTGACTGAAAAGTGAGCTCAAGGTAGAGTATAGCTATACCAGCGGAACATTATTAGACAAATGAACTCTTATTTAACACCACATTCAAATAATTACAGTACAGGGTGACTGAAAAGTGAGCTCAAGGTAGAGTATAGCTATACCAGCGGAACATTATTAGACAAATGAACTCTTATTCAACACCACATTCAAATAATTACAGTACAGGGTGACTGAAAAGTGATGTCAAGGTAGAGTGAAGCTATACCAGCGGGACATCATTAGACAAATGAACTCTTATATAACACCACATTCAATAAATAACAGTACAGGGTGACTGAAAAGTGATGTCAAGGTAGAGTGAAGCTATACCAGCGGAACATTATCAGACAAATGAACTCTTATTTACCACCACATTCAAATAATTACAGTACAGGGTGACTGAAAAGTGATGTCATTTAGAGTAGAGCTATACCAGCGGAACATTATCAGACAAATGAACTCTCATTTACCACCACATTCAAATAATTACAGTACAGGGTGACTGAAAAGTGATGTCAAGGTAGAGTGAAGCTATACCAGCGGAACATTATTAGACAAATGAACTCTTATTCAACACCACATTCAAATAATTACAGTACAGGGTGACTGAAAAGTGATGTCAAGGTAGAGTGAAGCTATACCAGCGGAACATTATCAGACAAATGAACTCTTATTTAACACCACATTCAAATAATTACAGTACAGGTTGACTGAAAAGTGATGTCAAGGTAGAGTGAAGCTATACCAGCGGGACATTATTAGACAAATGAACTCCCATTTAACACCACATTCAAATAATTACAGTACAGGGTGACTGAAAAGTGAGCTCAAGGTAGAGTATAGCTATACCAGCGGAACATTATTAGACAAATGAACTCTTATTTAACACCACATTCAAATAATTACAGTACAGGGTGACTGAAAAGTGAGCTCAAGGTAGAGTATAGCTATACCAGCGGAACATTATTAGACAAATGAACTCTTATTCAACACCACATTCAAATAATTACAGTACAGGGTGACTGAAAAGTGATGTCAAGGTAGAGTGAAGCTATACCAGCGGGACATCATTAGACAAATGAACTCTTATATAACACCACATTCAATAAATAACAGTACAGGGTGACTGAAAAGTGATGTCAAGGTAGAGTGAAGCTATACCAGCGGAACATTATCAGACAAATGAACTCTTATTTACCACCACATTCAAATAATTACAGTACAGGGTGACTGAAAAGTGATGTCATTTAGAGTAGAGCTATACCAGCGGAACATTATCAGACAAATGAACTCTCATTTACCACCACATTCAAATAATTACAGTACAGGGTGACTGAAAAGTGATGTCAAGGTAGAGTGAAGCTATACCAGCGGAACATTATTAGACAAATGAACTCTTATTTAACACCACATTCAAATAATTACATTACAGGGTGACTGAAAAGTGATGTCAAGGTAGAGTGAAGCTATACCAGCGGAACATTATCAGACAAATGAACTCTCATTTACCACCACATTCAAATAATTACAGTACAGGGTGACTGAAAAGTGATGTCAAGGTAGAGTAGAGCTATACCAGCGGAACATTATCAGACAAATGAACTCTTATTTACCACCACATTCAAATAATTACAGTACAGGGTGACTGAAAAGTGATGTCATTTAGAGTAGAGCTATACCAGCGGAACATTATCAGACAAATGAACTCTCATTTACCACCACATTCAAATAATTACAGTACAGGGTGACTGAAAAGTGATGTCATTTAGAGTAGAGCTATACCAGCGGAACATTATCAGACAAATGAACTATTATTTACCACCACATTCAAATAATTACAGTACAGGTTGACTGAAAAGTGATGTCATTTAGAGTAGAGCTATACCAGCGGAACATTATCAGACAAATGAACTCTCATTTACCACCACATTCAAATAATTACAGTACAGGGTGACTGAAAAGTGATGTCAAGGTAGAGTAGAGCTATACCAGCGGAACATTATCAGACAAATGAACTCTTATTTACCACCACATTCAAATAATTACAGTACAGGGTGACTGAAAAGTGATGTCATTTAGAGTAGAGCTATACCAGCGGAACATTATTAGACAAATGAACTCTTATATAACACCACATTCCAATAATCACACTACAGGTTGACTGAAAAGTGATGTCAAGGTAGAGTGAAGCTATACCAGCGGAACATTATTAGACAAATGAACTCTTATTTACCACCACATTCAAATAATTACAGTACAGGGTGACTGAAAAGTGATGTCAAGGTAGAGTGAAGCTATACCAGCGGAACATTATCAGTCAAATGAACTCTTATTCAACACCACATTCAAATAATTACAGTACAGGGTGACTGAAAAGTGATGTCAAGGTAGAGTGAAGATATACCAGCGGAACATTATCAGACAAATGAACTCCCATTTAACACCACATTCAAATAATTACAGTACAGGGTGACTGAAAAGTGAGCTCAAGGTAGAGTGAAGCTATACCAGCGGAACATTATTAGACAAATGAACTCTTATTCAACACCACATTCAAATAATTACAGTACAGGGTGACTGAAAAGTGATGTCAAGGTAGAGTGAAGCTATACCAGCGGGACATCATTAGACAAATGAACTCTTATATAACACCACATTCAATAAATAACAGTACAGGGTGACTGAAAAGTGATGTCAAGGTAGAGTGAAGCTATACCAGCGGAACATTATTAGACAAATGAACTCTTATTTAACACCACATTCAAATAATTACAGTACAGGGTGACTGAAAAGTGATGTCAAGGTAGAGTGAAGCTATACCAGCGGAACATTATCAGACAAATGAACTCTCATTTACCACCACATTCAAATAATTACAGTACAGGGTGACTGAAAAGTGATGTCAAGGTAGAGTAGAGCTATACCAGCGGAACATTATCAGACAAATGAACTCTTATTTACCACCACATTCAAATAATTACAGTACAGGGTGACTGAAAAGTGATGTCATTTAGAGTAGAGCTATACCAGCGGAACATTATCAGACAAATGAACTCTCATTTACCACCACACACAAATAATTACAGTACAGGGTGACTGAAAAGTGATGTCAAGGTAGAGTAGAGCTATACCAGCGGAACATTATCAGACAAATGAACTCTTATTTACCACCACATTCAAATAATTACAGTACAGGGTGACTGAAAAGTGATGTCATTTAGAGTAGAGCTATACCAGCGGAACATTATCAGACAAATGAACTCTCATTTACCACCACATTCAAATAATTACAGTACAGGGTGACTGAAAAGTGATGTCATTTAGAGTAGAGCTATACCAGCGGAACATTATCAGACAAATGAACTCTTATTTACCACCACATTCAAATAATTACAGTACAGGTTGACTAAAAAGTGATGTCATTTAGAGTAGAGCTATACCAGCGGAACATTATCAGACAAATGAACTCTCATTTACCACCACATTCAAATAATTACAGTACAGGGTGACTGAAAAGTGATGTCATTTAGAGTAGAGCTATACCAGCGGAACATTATCAGACAAATGAACTCTTATTTACCACCACATTCTAATAATTACAGTACAGGGTGACTAGAAAGTGATGTCAAGGTAGAGTAAAGCTATACCAGCGGAACATTATTAGACAAATGAACTCCTATTTACCACCACATTCAAATAATTACAGTACAGGTTGACTGAAAAGTGATGTCATTTAGAGTAGAGCTATACCAGCGGAACATTATCAGACAAATGAACTCTCATTTACCACCACATTCAAATAATTACAGTACAGGGTGACTGAAAAGTGATGTCATTTAGAGTAAAGCTATACCAGCGGAACATTATTTGACAAATGAACTCTCATTTAACACCACATTCGAATAATTACAGTACAGGGTGACTAGAAAGTGATGTTAAGGTAGGGTGAAGCTATACCAGCGGGACATTATTAGTCAAATGAACTCTTATTCAACACCACATTCAAATAATTACAGTACAGGGTGACTAAAAAGTGATGTCAAGGTAGAGTGAAGCTATACCAGCGGAACATTATTAGACAAATGAACTCTTATTTAACACCACATTCAAATAATTACATTACAGGGTGACTGAAAAGTGATGTCAAGGTAGAGTGAAGCTATACCAGCGGAACATTATTAGACAAATGAACTCTTATTTAACACCACATTCAAATAATTACATTACAGTGTGACTGAAAAGTGATGTCGAGGTAGAGTGAAGCTAAACCAGCGGAACATTATCAGACAAATGAACTCTCATTTACCACCACATTCAAATAATTACAGTACAGGGTGACTGAAAAGTGATGTCAAGGTAGAGTAGAGCTATACCAGCGGAACATTATCAGACAAATGAACTCTCATTTACCACCACATTCCAATAATTACATTACAGGGTGACTGAAAAGTGATGTCAAGGTAGAGTGAAGCTATACCAGCGGAACATTATCAGACAAATGAACTCTCATTTACCACCACATTCAAATAATTACAGTACAGGGTGACTGAAAAGTGATGTCAAGGTAGAGTGAAGCTATACCAGCGGAACATTAACAGACAAATGAACTCTTATTTAACACCACATTCAAATAATTACAGTACAGGGTGACTGAAAAGTGATGTCAAGGTAGAGTAAAGCTATACCAGCGGAACATTATTAGACAAATGAACTCTTATTTACCACCACATTCAAATAATTACAGTACAGGGTGACTGAAAAGTGATGTCAAGGTAGAGTGAAGCTATACCAGCGGAACATTATTAGACAAATGAACTCTTATTTAACACCACATTCAAATAATTACAGTACAGGGTGACTGAAAAGTGATGTCAAGGTAGAGTGAAGCTATACCAGCGGGACATTATTAGACAAATGAACTCTTATTTAACACCACATTCAAATAATTACAGTACAGGGTGACTAAAAAGTGATGTCAAGGTAGAGTAAAGCTATACCAGCGGAACATTATTAGACAAATGAACTCTTATTCAACACCACATCCAATTAATTACAGTACAGGTTGACTGAAAAGTGATGTCAAGCTAGAGTAAAGCTATACCAGCGGAACATTATTAGACAAATGAACTCTTATTTACCACCACATTCAAATAATTACAGTACAGGGTGACTGAAAAGTGATGTCAAGCTAGAGTAAAGCTATACCATCGGAACATTATTAGACAAATGAACTCTTATTCAACACCACATCCAATTAATTACAGTACAGGTTGACTGAAAAGTGATGTCAAGCTAGAGTAAAGCTATACCAGCGGAACATTATTAGACAAATGAACTCCCATTTAACACCACATTCAAATAATCACACTACAGGGTGACTGAAAAGTGATGTCAAGCTAGAGTAAAGCTATACCAGCGGAACATTATTAGACAAATGAACTCTTATTTACCACCACATTCAAATAATTACAGTACAGGGTGACTGAAAAGTGATGTCAAGGTAGAGTGAAGCTATACCAGCGGAACATTATTAGACAAATGAACTCCCATTTAACACCACATTCAAATAATTACAGTACAGGGTGACTGAAAAGTGAGCTCAAGGTAGAGTATAGCTATACCAGCGGAACATTATTAGACAAATGAACTCTTATTTACCACCACATTCAAATAATTACAGTACAGGGTGACTGAAAAGTGATGTCAAGGTAGAGTGAAGCTATACCAGCGGAACATTATTAGACAAATGAACTCTTATTTACCACCACATTCAAATAATTACAGTACAGGGTGACTGAAAAGTGAGCTCAAGGTAGAGTATAGCTATACCAGCGGAACATTATTAGACAAATGAACTCTTATTCAACACCACATTCAAATAATTACAGTACAGGGTGACTGAAAAGTGATGTCAAGGTAGAGTAAAGCTATACCAGCGGGACATTATTAGACAAATGAACTCCCATTTAACACCACATTCTAATAATTACAGTACAGGGTGACTGAAAAGTGATGTCAAGGTAGAGTAAAGCTATACCAGCGGGACATTATTAGACAAATGAACTCCCATTTAACACCACATTCAAATAATTACAGTACAGGGTGACTAGAAAGTGATGTCAAGGTAGAGTGAAGCTATACCAGCGGAACATTATTAGACAAATGAACTCTTATTTAACACCACATTCAAATAATTACAGTACAGGGTGACTGAAAAGTGATGTCAAGGTAGAGTAAAGCTATACCAGCGGAACATTATCAGACAAATGAACTCCCATTTAACACCACATTCAAATAATTACAGTACAGGGTGACTGAAAAGTGATGTCAAGGTAGAGTAAAGCTATACCAGCGGGACATTATTAGACAAATGAACTCTTATTCAACACCACATTCAAATAATTACAGTACAGGGTGACTGAAAAGTGAGCTCAAGGTAGAGTATAGCTATACCAGCGGAACATTATTAGACAAATGAACTCTTATTCAACACCACATTCAAATAATTACAGTACAGGGTGACTGAAAAGTGATGTCAAGGTAGAGTAAAGCTATACCAGCGGGACATTATTAGACAAATGAACTCCCATTTAACACCACATTCAAATAATTACAGTACAGGGTGACTGAAAAGTGAGCTCAAGGTAGAGTATAGCTATACCAGCGGAACATTATTAGACAAATGAACTCTTATTCAACACCACATTCAAATAATTACAGTACAGGGTGACTGAAAAGTGATGTCAAGGTAGAGTAAAGCTATACCAGCGGGACATTATTAGACAAATGAACTCCCATTTAACACCACATTCAAATAATTACAGTACAGGGTGACTGAAAAGTGAGCTCAAGGTAGAGTATAGCTATACCAGCGGAACATTATTAGACAAATGAACTCTTATTCAACACCACATTCAAATAATTACAGTACAGGGTGACTGAAAAGTGATGTCAAGGTAGAGTGAAGCTATACCAGCGGGACATCATTAGACAAATGAACTCTTATATAACACCACATTCAATAAATAACAGTACAGGGTGACTGAAAAGTGATGTCAAGGTAGAGTGAAGCTATACCAGCGGAACATTATCAGACAAATGAACTCTTATTTACCACCACATTCAAATAATTACAGTACAGGGTGACTGAAAAGTGATGTCATTTAGAGTAGAGCTATACCAGCGGAACATTATCAGACAAATGAACTCTCATTTACCACCACATTCAAATAATTACAGTACAGGGTGACTGAAAAGTGATGTCAAGGTAGAGTGAAGCTATACCAGCGGAACATTATTAGACAAATGAACTCTTATTTAACACCACATTCAAATAATTACATTACAGGGTGACTGAAAAGTGATGTCAAGGTAGAGTGAAGCTATACCAGCGGAACATTATCAGACAAATGAACTCTCATTTACCACCACATTCAAAAAATTACAGTACAGGGTGACTGAAAAGTGATGTCAAGGTAGAGTAGAGCTATACCAGCGGAACATTATCAGACAAATGAACTCTTATTTACCACCACATTCAAATAATTACAGTGCAGGTTGACTGAAAAGTGATGTCATTTAGAGTAGAGCTATACCAGCGGAACATTATCAGACAAATGAACTCTCATTTACCACCACATTCAAATAATTACAGTACAGGGTGACTGAAAAGTGATGTCATTTAGAGTAGAGCTATACCAGCGGAACATTATCAGACAAATGAACTCTTATTTACCACCACATTCAAATAATTACAGTACAGGTTGACTGAAAAGTGATGTCATTTAGAGTAGAGCTATACCAGCGGAACATTATCAGACAAATGAACTCTCATTTACCACCACATTCAAATAATTACAGTACAGGGTGACTGAAAAGTGATGTCAAGGTAGAGTAGAGCTATACCAGCGGAACATTATCAGACAAATGAACTCTTATTTACCACCACATTCAAATAATTACAGTACAGGGTGACTGAAAAGTGATGTCATTTAGAGTAGAGCTATACCAGCGGAACATTATTAGACAAATGAACTCTTATATAACACCACATTCCAATAATCACACTACAGGTTGACTGAAAAGTGATGTCAAGGTAGAGTGAAGCTATACCAGCGGAACATTATCAGACAAATGAACTCTTATTTACCACCACATTCAAATAATTACAGTACAGGGTGACTGAAAAGTGATGTCAAGGTAGAGTGAAGCTATACCAGCGGAACATTATCAGTCAAATGAACTCTTATTCAACACCACATTCAAATAATTACAGTACAGGGTGACTGAAAAGTGATGTCAAGGTAGAGTGAAGATATACCAGCGGAACATTATCAGACAAATGAACTCCCATTTAACACCACATTCAAATAATTACAGTACAGGGTGACTGAAAAGTGAGCTCAAGGTAGAGTATAGCTATACCAGCGGAACATTATTAGACAAATGAACTCTTATTCAACACCACATTCAAATAATTACAGTACAGGGTGACTGAAAAGTGATGTCAAGGTAGAGTGAAGCTATACCAGCGGGACATCATTAGACAAATGAACTCTTATATAACACCACATTCAATAAATAACAGTACAGGGTGACTGAAAAGTGATGTCAAGGTAGAGTGAAGCTATACCAGCGGAACATTATTAGACAAATGAACTCTTATTTAACACCACATTCAAATAATTACAGTACAGGGTGACTGAAAAGTGATGTCAAGGTAGAGTGAAGCTATACCAGCGGAACATTATCAGACAAATGAACTCTCATTTACCACCACATTCAAATAATTACAGTACAGGGTGACTGAAAAGTGATGTCAAGGTAGAGTAGAGCTATACCAGCGGAACATTATCAGACAAATGAACTCTTATTTACCACCACATTCAAATAATTACAGTACAGGGTGACTGAAAAGTGATGTCATTTAGAGTAGAGCTATACCAGCGGAACATTATCAGACAAATGAACTCTCATTTACCACCACATTCAAATAATTACAGTACAGGGTGACTGAAAAGTGATGTCAAGGTAGAGTAGAGCTATACCAGCGGAACATTATCAGACAAATGAACTCTTATTTACCACCACATTCAAATAATTACAGTACAGGGTGACTGAAAAGTGATGTCATTTAGAGTAGAGCTATACCAGCGGAACATTATCAGACAAATGAACTCTCATTTACCACCACATTCAAATAATTACAGTACAGGGTGACTGAAAAGTGATGTCATTTAGAGTAGAGCTATACCAGCGGAACATTATCAGACAAATGAACTCTTATTTACCACCACATTCAAATAATTACAGTACAGGTTGACTGAAAAGTGATGTCAAGGTAGAGTGAAGCTATACCAGCGGAACATTATCAGACAAATGAACTCTCATTTACCACCACATTCAAATAATTACAGTACAGGGTGACTGAAAAGTGATGTCAAGGTAGAGTAGAGCTATACCAGCGGAACATTATCAGACAAATGAACTCTTATTTACCACCACATTCAAATAATTACAGTACAGGTTGACTGAAAAGTGATGTCATTTAGAGTAGAGCTATACCAGCGGAACATTATCAGACAAATGAACTCTCATTTACCACCACATTCAAATAATTACAGTACAGGGTGACTGAAAAGTGATGTCAAGGTAGAGTGAAGCTATACCAGCGGAACATTAACAGACAAATGAACTCTTATTTAACACCACATTCAAATAATTACAGTACAGGGTGACTGAAAAGTGATGTCAAGGTAGAGTAAAGCCATACCAGCGGAACATTATCAGACAAATGAACTCCCATTTAACACCACATTCAAATAATTACATTACAGGGTGACTAGAAAGTGATGTCAAGGTAGAGTAAAGCTATACCAGCGGAACATCATCAGACAAATGAACTCTTATATAACACCACATTCAAATAATTACAGTACAGGGTGACTGAAAAGTGATGTCAAGGTAGAGTGAAGATATACCAGCGGAACATTATTAGACAAATGAACTCTCATTTACCACCACATTCAAATAATTACAGTACAGGGTGACTGAAAAGTGATGTCAAGGTAGAGTGAAGCTATACCAGCGGAACATTATTAGACAAATGAACTCTCATTTACCACCACATTCAAATAATTACAGTACAGGGTGACTGAAAAGTGATGTCAAGGTAGAGTAAAGCTATACCAGCGGAACATCATCAGACAAATGTACTCCTATTTACCACCACATTCAAATAATTACAGTACAGGTTGACTGAAAAGTGATGTCAAGGTAGAGTGAAGCTATACCAGCGGAACATTAACAGACAAATGAACTCTTATTTAACACCACATTCAAATAATTACACTACAGGGTGACTGAAAAGTGATGTCAAAGTAGAGTGAAGCTATACCCGCGGAACATTATTAGACAAATGAACTCTTATTTAACACCACATTCAAATAATTACAGTACAGGTTGACTGAAAAGTGATGTCATTTAGAGTAGAGCTATACCAGCGGAACATTATCAGACAAATGAACTCTCATTTACCACCACATTCAAATAATTACAGTACAGGGTGACTGAAAAGTGATGTCAAGGTAGAGTGAAGCTATACCAGCGGAACATTAACAGACAAATGAACTCTTATTTAACACCACATTCAAATAATTACAGTACAGGGTGACTGAAAAGTGATGTCAAAGTAGAGTGAAGCTATACCCGCGGAACATTATTAGACAAATGAACTCTTATTTAACACCACATTCAAATAATTACAGTACAGGGTGACTGAAAAGTGATGTCAAGGTAGAGTAAAGCTATACCAGCGGAACATCATCAGACAAATGAACTCTTATATAACACCACATTCAAATAATTACAGTACAGGGTGACTGAAAAGTGATGTCAAGGTAGAGTGAAGCTATACCAGCGGAACATTATCAGTCAAATGAACTCTTATTTAACACCACATTCAAATAATTACAGTACAGGGTGACTGAAAAGTGATGTCGAGGTAGAGTGAAGATATACCAGCGGAACATTATTAGACAAATGAACTCCCATTTAACACCACATTCAAATAATTACAGTACAGGGTGACTGAAAAGTGAGCTCAAGGTAGAGTATAGCTATACCAGCGGAACATTATTAGACAAATGAACTCTTATTCAACACCACATTCAAATAATTACAGTACAGGGTGACTGAAAAGTGATGTCAAGGTAGAGTGAAGCTATACCAGCGGAACATTATTAGACAAATGAACTCCCATTTAACACCACATTCAAATAATTACAGTACAGGGTGACTGAAAAGTGAGCTCAAGGTAGAGTATAGCTATACCAGCGGAACATTATTAGACAAATGAACTCTTATTCAACACCACATTCAAATAATTACAGTACAGGGTGACTGAAAAGTGATGTCAAGGTAGAGTGAAGCTATACCAGCGGAACATTATCAGACAAATGAACTCTTATTTACCACCACATTCAAATAATTACAGTACAGGGTGACTGAAAAGTGATGTCAAGGTAGAGTGAAGCTATACCAGCGGAACATTATTAGACAAATGAACTCTTATTCAACACCACATTCAATTAATTACAGTACAGGTTGACTGAAAAGTGAGCTCAAGGTAGAGTATAGCTATACCAGCGGAACATTATTAGACAAATGAACTCTTATTCAACACCACATTCAAATAATTACAGTACAGGGTGACTGAAAAGTGATGTCAAGGTAGAGTGAAGCTATACCAGCGGAACATTATCAGACAAATGAACTCCCATTTAAACCACATTCAAATAATTACAGTACAGGGTGACTGAAAAGTGATGTCGAGGTAGAGTGAAGCTATACCAGCGGAACATTATTAGACAAATGAACTCTTATTTGACACCACATTCAAATAATTACAGTACAGGGTGACTGAAAAGTGATGTCGAGGTAGAGTGAAGCTATACCAGCGGAACATTATTAGACAAATGAACTCTTATATAACACCACATTCAATAAATAACAGTACAGGGTGACTGAAAAGTGATGTCAAGGTAGAGTGAAGCTATACCAGCGGAACATTATTAGACAAATGAACTCTTATTTAACACCACATTCAAATAATTACATTACAGGGTGACTGAAAAGTGATGTCAAGGTAGAGTAGAGCTATACCAGCGGAACATTATTAGACAAATGAACTCTTATATAACACCACATTCAAATAATTACAGTACAGGGTGACTGAAAAGTGATGTCAAGGTAGAGTGAAGCTATACCAGCGGAACATTATTAGACAAATGAACTCTTATTTAACACCACATTCAAATAATTACAGTACAGGGTGACTGAAAAGTGATGTCAAGGTAAAGTAGAGCTATACCAGCGGAACATTATTAGACAAATGAACTCTTATTTAACACCACATTCAAATAATTACAGTACAGGGTGACTGAAAAGTGATGTCAAGGTAGAGTAGAGCTATACCAGCGGAACATTATTAGACAAATGAACTCTTATATAACACCACATTCAATAAATAACAGTACAGGGTGACTGAAAAGTGATGTCATTTAGAGTAAAGCTATACCAGCGGGACATTATTAGACAAATGAACCCTTATTTAACACCACATTCAAATAATTACAGTACAGGGTGACTGAAAAGTGATGTCAAGGTAGAGTAGAGCTATACCAGCGGAACATTATTAGACAAATGAACTCTTATTTAACACCACATTCAATAAATAACAGTACAGGGTGACTGAAAAGTGATGTCAAGGTAGAGTAGAGCTATACCAGCGGAACATTATTAGACAAATGAACTCTTATTTAACACCACATTCAAATAATTACAGTACAGGGTGACTGAAAAGTGATGTCATTTAGAGTAAAGCTATACCAGCGGGACATTATTAGACAAATGAACCCTTATTTAACACCACATTCTAATAATTACAGTACAGGGTGACTGAAAAGTGATATCAAGGTAGAGTGAAGCTATACCAGCGGAACATTATTAGACAAATGAACTCTTATTTAACACCACATTCAAATAATTACAGTACAGGGTGACTGAAAAGTGATGTCATTTAGAGTAAAGCTATACCAGCGGGACATTATTAGACAAATGAACCCTTATTTAACACCACATTCAAATAATTACAGTACAGGGTGACTGAAAAGTGATGTCAAGGTAGAGTGAAGATATACCAGCGGAACATTATTAGACAAATGAACTCCCATTCAACACCACATTCAAATAATTACAGTACAGGTTGACTGAAAAGTGATGTCATTTAGAGTAAAGCTATACCAGCGGGACATTATTAGACAAATGAACTCTTATTCAACACCACATTCAAATAATTACAGTATAGGGTGACTGAAAAGTGAGGTCAAGGTAGAGTGAAGATATACCAGCGGAACATTATTAGACAAATGAACTCTTATTTAACACCACATTCAAATAATTACAGTACAGGGTGACTGAAAAGTGATGTCAAGGTAGAGTGAAGATATACCAGCGGAACATTATTAGACAAATGAACTCCCATTTAACACCACATTCAAATAATTACAGTACAGGTTGACTAAAAAGTGATGTCAAGGTAGAGTAAAGCTTTACCAGCGGAACATTAACAGACAAATGAACTCTTATTCAACACCACATTCAAATAATTACAGTATAGGGTGACTAAAAAGTGATGTCAAGGTAGAGTAAAGCTATACCAGCGGAACATTATTAGACAAATGAACTCCCATTTAACACCACATTCAAATAATTACAGTACAGGTTGACTAAAAAGTGATGTCAAGGTAGAGTAAAGCTTTACCAGCGGAACATTAACAGACAAATGAACTCTTATTCAACACCACATTCAAATAATTACAGTACAGGTTGACTAAAAAGTGATGTCAAGGTAGAGTAAAGCTATACCAGCGGAACATTATTAGACAAATGAACTCTTATTTAACACCACATTCAAATAATCACAGTACAGGGTGACTGAAAAGTGATGTCAAGGTAGAGTGAAGCTATACCAGCGGAACATTATTAGACAAATGAACTCTTATTTAACACCACATTCAAATAATTACAATACAGGGTGACTAGAAAGTGATGTCAAGGTAGAGTGAAGCTATACCAGCGAAACATTATTAGACAAATGAACTCTTATTTAACACCACATTCAAATAATCACAGTACAGGGTGACTGAAAAGTGATGTCAAGGTAGAGTGAAGCTATACCAGCGGAACATTATCAGACAAATGAACTCTTATTTAACACCACATTCAAAAAATTACAGTACAGGTTGACTGAAAAGTGATGTCAAGGTAGAGTGAAGCTATACCAGCGGAACATTATTAGACAAATGAACTCTTATTCAACACCACATTCAAATAATTACAGTACAGGTTGACTAAAAAGTGATGTCAAGGTAGAGTGAAGCTATACCAGCGGAACATTATTAGACAAATGAACTCTTATTCAACACCACATTCAAATAATTACAGTACAGGTTGACTGAAAAGTGATGTCAAGGTAGAGTGAAGCTATACCAGCGGAACATTATTAGACAAATGAACTCTTATTCAACACCACATTCAAATAATTACAGTACAGGTTGACTGAAAAGTGATGTCAAGGTAGAGTAAAGCTATACCAGCGGAACATTATCAGTCAAATGAACTCTTATATAACACCACATTCAAATAATTACATTACAGGGTGACTAGAAAGTGATGTCAAGGTAGAGTAAAGCTATACCAGCGGAACATTATTAGACAAATGAACTCTTATTCAACACCACATTCAAATAATTACAGTACAGGGTGAGTAGAAAGTGATGTCAAGGTAGAGTGAAGCTATACCAGCGGAACATTATCAGACAAATGAACTCTTATATAACACCACATTCAAATAATTACATTACAGGGTGACTAGAAAGTGATGTCAAGGTAGAGTGAAGCTATACCAGCGGAACATCATCAGACAAATGAACTCTTATTTACCACCACATTCAAATAATTACAGTACAGGTTGACTGAAAAGTGATGTCAAGGTAGAGTGAAGATATACCAGCGGAACATTATCAGACAAATGAGCTCTTATTTAACACCACATTCAAATAATTACATTACAGGTTGACTGAGAAGTGAGCTCAAGGTAGAGTGAAGCTATACCAGCGGAACATTATTAGACAAATGAACTCTCATTTAACACCACATTCAATTAATTACAGTACAGGGTGACTGAAAAGTGATGTCAAGGTAGAGTGAAGCTATACCAGCGGAACATTATTAGACAAATGAACTCCCATTTAACACCACATTCAAATAATTACAGTACAGGTTGACTAAAAAGTGATGTCAAGGTAGAGTGAAGCTATACCAGCGGGACATTATCAGACAAATGAACTCTTATTTAACACCACATTCAATTAATTACAGTACAGGTTGACTGAAAAGTGATGTCAAGGTAGAGTAGAGCTATACCAGCGGAACATTATTAGACAAATGAACTCTCATTTAACACCACATTCGAATAATTACATTACAGGGTGACTGACAAGTGATGTCAAGGTAGAGTGAAGCTATACCAGCGGAACATTATCAGACAAATGAACTCTTATTTAACACCACATTCAAATAATCACAGTACAGGGTGACTAAAAAGTGATGTCAAGGTAGAGTAAAGCTATACCAGCGGAACATTATCAGACAAATGAACTCTTATTTACCACCACATTCAAATAATTACAGTACAGGGTGACTAGAAAGTGAGGTCAAGCTAGAGTGACGCTATACCAGCGGAACATCATCAGACAAATGAACTCTTATTTACCACCACATTCAAATAATTACAGTACAGGTTGACTAAAAAGTGATGTCAAGGTAGAGTAGAGGTATACCAGCCGGACATTATTAGACAAATGAACTCTTATATAACACCACATTCAAATAATTACAGTACAGGTTGACTGAAAAGTGATGTCAAGGTAGAGTAGAGCTATACCAGCGGAACATTATTAGACAAATGAACTCTTATTTAACACCACATTCAAATAATTACAGTACAGGTTGACTAAAAAGTGATGTCAAGGTAGAGTGAAGCTATACCAGCGGAACATTATTAGACAAATGAACTCTTATTTAACACCACATTCAAATAATTACAGTACAGGTTGACTGAAAAGTGAGCTCAAGGTAGAGTAGAGCTATACCAGCGGAACATTAACAGACAAATGAGCTCTTATTCAACACCACATTCAAATAATTACAGTACAGGTTGACTAAAAAGTGATGTCAAGGTAGAGTGATCTATACCAGCGGAACATTATTAGACAAATGAACTCCCATTTAACACCACATTCAAATAATTACAGTACAGGTTGACTAAAAAGTGATGTCAAGGTAGAGTGAAGCTATACCAGCGGAACATTATTAGACAAATGAACTCTTATTTAACACCACATTCAAATAATTACAGTACAGGGTGACTGAAAAGTGATGTCAAGGTAGAGTGAAGCTATAGCAGCGGAACATTATTAGACAAATGAACTCTTATTCAACACCACATTCAAATAATTACAGTACAGGTTGACTGAAAAGTGATGTCAAGGTAGAGTAAAGCTATACCAGCGGAACATTATCAGTCAAATGAACTCTTATATAACACCACATTCAAATAATTACATTACAGGGTGACTAGAAAGTGATGTCAAGGTAGAGTAAAGCTATACCAGCGGAACATTATTAGACAAATGAACTCTTATTCAACACCACATTCAAATAATTACAGTACAGGGTGAGTAGAAAGTGATGTCAAGGTAGAGTGAAGCTATACCAGCGGAACATTATCAGACAAATGAACTCTTATATAACACCACATTCAAATAATTACATTACAGGGTGACTAGAAAGTGATGTCAAGGTAGAGTGAAGCTATACCAGCGGAACATCATCAGACAAATGAACTCTTATTTACCACCACATTCAAATAATTACAGTACAGGTTGACTGAAAAGTGATGTCAAGGTAGAGTGAAGCTATACCAGCGGAACATCATCAGACAAATGAACTCTTATTTAACACCACATTCAAATAATTACAGTACAGGGTGACTGAAAAGTGAGCTCAAGGTAGAGTAAAGCTATACCAGCGGAACATTATCAGACAAATGAGCTCTTATTTAACACCACATTCAAATAATTACATTACAGGTTGACTGAAAAGTGAGCTCAAGGTAGAGTGAAGCTATACCAGCGGAACATTATTAGACAAATGAACTCTCATTTAACACCACATTCAATTAATTACAGTACAGGGTGACTGAAAAGTGATGTCAAGGTAGAGTGAAGCTATACCAGCGGAACATTATTAGACAAATGAACTCTCATTTAACACCACATTCAAATAATTACAGTACAGGGTGACTAAAAAGTGATGTCAAGGTAGAGTAGAGCTATACCAGCGGAACATTATTAGACAAATGAACTCCCATTTAACACCACATTCAAATAATTACAGTACAGGTTGACTAAAAAGTGATGTCAAGGTAGAGTGAAGCTATACCAGCGGGACATTATCAGACAAATGAACTCTTATTTAACACCACATTCAATTAATTACAGTACAGGTTGACTGAAAAGTGATGTCAAGGTAGAGTAGAGCTATACCAGCGGAACATTATTAGACAAATGAACTCTCATTTAACACCACATTCGAAAAATTACATTACAGGGTGACTGACAAGTGATGTCAAGGTAGAGTGAAGCTATACCAGCGGAACATTATTAGACAAATGAACTCTTATTTAACACCACATTCAAATAATTACAGTACAGGTTGACTGAAAAGTGAGCTCAAGGTAGAGTAGAGCTATACCAGCGGAACATTAACAGACAAATGAGCTCTTATTCAACACCACATTCAAATAATTACAGTACAGGTTGACTAAAAAGTGATGTCAAGGTAGAGTGAAGCTATACCAGCGGAACATTATTAGACAAATGAACTCCCATTTAACACCACATTCAAATAATTACAGTACAGGTTGACTAAAAAGTGATGTCAAGGTAGAGTGAAGCTATACCAGCGGAACATTATTAGACAAATGAACTCTTATTTAACACCACATTCAAATAATTACAGTACAGGGTGACTGAAAAGTGATGTCAAGGTAGAGTGAAGCTATACCAGCGGAACATCATCAGACAAATGAACTCTTATTTAACACCACATTCAAATAATTACAGTACAGGGTGACTGAAAAGTGATGTCAAGGTAGAGTGAAGCTATACCAGCGGGACATTATTAGACAAATGAACTCCCATTTAACACCACATTCAAATAATTATAGTACAGGTTGACTGAAAAGTGATGTCAAGGTAGAGTGAAGCTATACCAGCGGAACATCATCAGACAAATGAACTCTTATTTAACACCACATTCAAATAATTACAGTACAGGGTGACTGAAAAGTGATGTCAAAGTAGAGTGAAGCTATACCAGCGGAACATTATTAGACAAATGAACTCCCATTTAACACCACATTCAAATAATTACAGTACAGGGTGACTGAAAAGTGATGTCAAAGTAGAGTGAAGCTATACCAGCGGAACATTATTAGACAAATGAACTCTTATTCAACACCACATTCAAATAATTACAGTACAGGTTGACTGAAAAGTGATGTCAAGGTAGAGTGAAGCTATACCAGCGGAACATTATTAGACAAATGAACTCCCATTTAACACCACATTCAAATAATTACAGTACAGGTTGACTGAAAAGTGATGTCGAGGTAGAGTGAAGATATACCAGCGGAACATTATTAGACAAATGAACTCTTATTCAACACCACATTCAAATAATTACAGTACAGGTTGACTGAAAAGTGATGTCAAGGTAGAGTGAAGCTATACCAGCGGAACATTATTAGACAAATGAACTCCCATTTAACACCACATTCAAATAATTACAGTACAGGTTGACTAAAAAGTGATGTCAAGGTAGAGTAGAGCTATACCAGCGGAACATTATCAGACAAATGAACTCCCATTTAACACCACATTCAAATAATTACAGTACAGGGTGACTAAAAAGTGATGTCGAGGTAGAGTGAAGCTATACCAGCGGGACATTATTAGACAAATGAACTCTTATTTAACACCACATTCAAATAATTACAGTACAGGGTGACTGAAAAGTGATGTCAAGGTAGAGTAGAGCTATACCAGCGGGACATTATTAGACAAATGAACTCTTATTTAACACCACATTCAAATAATTACAGTACAGGTTGACTGAAAAGTGATGTCAAGGTAGAGTGAAGCTATACCAGCGGAACATTATTAGACAAATGAACTCTTATTCAACACCACATTCAAATAATTACAGTACAGGTTGACTGAAAAGTGATGTCGAGGTAGAGTGAAGCTATACCAGCGGAACATTATTAGACAAATGAACTCTTATTTACCACCACATTCAAATAATTACAGTACAGGGTGACTGAAAAGTGATGTCATTTAGAGTGAAGCTATACCAGCGGAACATTATTAGACAAATGAACTCTTATTTAACACCACATTCAATTAATTACAGTACAGGGTGACTGAAAAGTGATGTCAAGGTAGAGTAAAGCTATACCAGCGGAACATTATTAGACAAATGAACTCTCATTTACCACCACATTCAAATAATTACAGTACAGGTTGACTGAAAAGTGATGTCAAGGTAGAGTGAAGCTATACCAGCGAAACATTATTAGACAAATGAACTCTTATTCAACACCACATTCAAATAATTACAGTACAGGTTGACTGAAAAGTGATGTCGAGGTAGAGTGAAGCTATACCAGCGGAACATTATTAGACAAATGAACTCTTATTTACCACCACATTCAAATAATTACAGTACAGGGTGACTGAAAAGTGATGTCATTTAGAGTGAAGCTATACCAGCGGAACATTATTAGACAAATGAACTCTTATTTAACACCACATTCAATTAATTACAGTACAGGGTGACTGAAAAGTGATGTCAAGGTAGAGTAAAGCTATACCAGCGGAACATTATTAGACAAATGAACTCTTATTTACCACCACATTCAAATAATTACAGTACAGGTTGACTGAAAAGTGATGTCAAGGTAGAGTGAAGATATACCAGCGGAACATTATTAGACAAATGAACTCTTATTCAACACCACATTCAAATAATTACAGTACAGGTTGACTGAAAAGTGATGTCAAGGTAGAGTGAAGATATACCAGCGGAACATTATTAGACAAATGAACTCTTATTCAACACCACATTCAAATAATTACAGTACAGGTTGACTGAAAAGTGATGTCAAGGTAGAGTAAAGCTATACCAGCGGAACATTATTAGACAAATGAACTCCCATTTAACACCACATTCAAATAATTACAGTACAGGTTGACTGAAAAGTGATGTCGAGGTAGAGTGAAGCTATACCAGCGGAACATTATTAGACAAATGAACTCTTATTCAACACCACATTCAAATAATTACATTACAGGGTGACTAAAAAGTGATGTCAAGGTAGAGTGAAGCTATACCAGCGGAACATTATTAGACAAATGAACTCCCATTTAACACCACATTCAAATAATTACAGTACAGGGTGACTGAAAAGTGAGCTCAAGGTAGAGTAAAGCTATACCAGCGGAACATTATTAGACAAATGAACTCCCATTTAACACCACATTCAAATAATTACAGTACAGGTTGACTGAAAAGTGATGTCGAGGTAGAGTAAAGCTATACCAGCGGAACATTATTAGACAAATGAACTCCCATTTAACACCACATTCAAATAATTACAGTACAGGTTGACTGAAAAGTGAGCTCAAGGTAGAGTATAGCTATACCAGCGGAACATTATTAGACAAATGAACTCTTATTCAACACCACATTCAATTTATTACAGTACAGGGTGACTAGAAAGAGATGTCAAAGTGGAGTAGAGCTATACCAGCGGAACATTATTAGACTAATGAACACTTATTTAACACCACATTCAATAATTGACAGTATAGGGTGACTGAAAAGTTATGTCAAGGTAGAGTAAAGCTATACCAGCGGAACATTATTAGACAACTGAACTCTTATTTAACACCACATTCAAATAATTACAGTACAGGGTGATCAAAAAGTGATGTCGAGGTAGAGTAGAGCTATACCAGCGGAACATTATTGGACAAATGAACTCTTATTTATCACCACATTCAAATAATTACAGTACAGGGTGACTAGAAAGTGATGTCGAGGTAGAGTAGAGCTATACCAGCGGAACATTATTAGACAAATGAACTCTTATTTATCACCACATTCAAATAATTACAGTACAGGGTGACTAAAAAGTGAGCTCAAGGTAGAGTAAAGCTATACCAGCGGAACATTATTAGACAAATGAACTCTTATTCAACACCACATTCAATTAATTACAGTACAGGGTGACTGAAAAGTGATGTCGAGGTAGAGTGAAGCTATACCAGCGGGACATTATTAGACAAATGAACTCTCATTTAACACCACATTCAAATAATTACAGTACAGGGTGACTGAAAAGTGATGTCAAGGTAGAGTGAAGCTATACCAGCGGAACATTATTGGACAAATGAAGTCTTATTCAACACCACATTCAAATAATCACAGTACAGGGTGACTAAAAAGTGATGTCGAGGTAGAGTAAAGCTATACCAGCGTAACATTATTAGACAAATGAACTCTCATTTGACGCCACATTAGATTATTTACAGTACTGGGTGTCTGAAAAGTGATGTCAAGGTAGAGTGGAGCTATACCAGCGGAACATTATCAGACAAATGAACTCTTATTCAACACCACATTCAATCAATTACAGTACAGGGTGACCAAAAAGTGATGTCAAGCTAGAGTAGAGCTATACCAGCGGAACATTATCAGACAAATGAACTCTCATTTAACACCACATTAGATTATTTACAGTACTGGGTGTCTGAAAAGTGATGTCAAGGTAGAGTGGAGCTATACCAGCGGAACATTATCAGACAAATGAACTCTTATTCAACACCACATTCAATCAATTACAGTACAGGTTGACTGAAAAGTGATGTCGAGGTAGAGTAGAGCTATACCAGCGGAACATTATCAGACAAATGAACTCTCATTTAACACCACATTCAATAAATTACAGTACAGGGTGACTGAAAAGTGATGTCAAGGTAGAGTAAAGCTATACCAGCGGGACATCATTACTCGAATGAACTCTTATTTAACACCACATTCAATTAATTACAGTACAGGGTGACTGAAAAGTGATGTCAAGGTAGAGTAAAGCTATACCAGCGGAACATTATTAGACAAATGAACTCTTATTTACCACCACATTCAAATAATTACAGTACAGGTTGACTGAAAAGTGATGTCAAGGTAGAGTAAAGCCATACCAGCGGAACATTATTAGACAAATGAACTCTCATTTAACACCACATTCAATTAATCACAGTACAGGGTGACTGAGAAGTGATGTCAAGGTAGAGAAAAGCTATACCAGCGGAACATTATCAGACAAATGAACTCTTATTTAACACCACATTCATTCAATTACAGTACAGGGTGACTGAAAAGTGATGTCAAGGTAGAGTAAAGCTATACCAGCGGGACATCATTAGTCGAATGAACTCTTATTTAACACCACATCCAATTAATTACAGTACAGGGTGACTGAAAAGTGATGTCAGGATAGAGTAAAGCTATACCAGCGGAACATTATTAGACAAATGAACTCTTATATACCACCACATTCTAATAATTACAGTACAGGTTGACTGAAAAGTGATGTCAAGGTAGAGTAAAGCCATACCAGCGGAACATTATTAGACAAATGAACTCTTATTTAACACCACATTCAATTAATCACAGTACAGGGTGACTGAGAAGTGATGTCAAGGTAGAGTAAAGCTATACCAGCGGAAAATTATCAGACAAATGAACTCTTATTTAACACCACATTCATTCAATTACAGTACAGGGTGACTGAAAAGTGATGTCAAGGTAGAGTAAAGCTATACCAGCGGGACATCATTAGTCGAATGAACTCTTATTCAACACCACATTCAATTAATTACAGTACAGGGTGACAGAAAAGTGATGTCAAGGTAGAGTAAAGCTATACCAGCGGAACATTATCAGACAAATGAACTCTTATTTACCACCACATTCAAATAATCACAGTACAGGGTGACTAAAAAGTGAGGTCAAAGTAGAGTGAAACTATACCAGCGGAACATTAATAGACAAATGAACTCTCATTTACCACCACATTCAATTAATTACAGTACAGGGTGATCAAAAAGTGATGTCAAGGTAGAGTAGAGGTATACCAGCGGAACAATATTAGACAAATGAACTCTTATTCAACACCACATTCAAATAATTACAGTACAGGATGACCAAAAAGTGATGTCAAGGTAGAGTAAAGCTATACCAGCGGAACATTATTAGACAAATGAACTCTTATTTAACACCACATTCGAATAATCACAGTACAGGGTGACTAGAAAGTGAGGTCAAGGTAGAGTGAAGCTATACCAGCGGAACATTATTAGACAAATGAACTCTTATTTAACACCACATTCGAATAATTACAGTACAGGGTGTCTGAAAAGTGATGTCAAGGTAGAGTAAAGCTATACCAGCGAAACATTATCAGACAAATGAACTCTTATTCAACACCACAATTCAATCATTCACAGTACAGGGTGACCAAAAAGTGATGTCAAGCCAGAGTAGAGCTATACCAGCGGAACATTATCAGACAAATGAGCTCTTATTTAACACCACATTTAATATATTACAGTACAGGGTGACTAGAAAGTGATTTCAAGGTAGAGTAAAGCTTCACCAGCGGAACATTATCAGACAAATGAACTCTTATTTAACACCACATTCAATTAATTACAGTACAGGGTGACTGAAAAGTTATGTCAAGGTAGAGTGAAGCCATACCAGCGGAACATTATTGGACAAATGTACTCCTATTTAACACCACATTCAATTAAACACAGAACAAGGTGACTAAAAAGTGAGGTCAAGGTAGAGTGAAGCTATACCAGCGGAACATTATCAGACAAATGAACTCTTATTTAACACCACATTCAAATAATAACAGTACAGGGTGACTGAAAAGAGATGTCAAGGTAGATTGAAGCCATACCAGCGGAACATTATTGGACAAATGAACTCCTATTTAACACCACATTCAATTGAACACAGAACAAGGTGACTAAAAAGTGAGGTCAAGGTAGAGTGAAGCTATACCAGCGGAACATTATCAGACAAATGAACTCTTATTTAACACCACATTCGAATAATCACAGTACAGGTTGACTGAAAAGTGATGTCAAGGTAGAGTAAAGCTATACCAGCGGAACATTATTAGACAAATGAACTCTTATTTATCACCACATTCAAATAATTACAGTACAGGGTGACTGAAAAGAGATGTCAAGGTAGAGTAAAGATATACCAGGGGAACATTATCAGACAAATGGACTCTCATTTAACACCACATTCATTCAATCACAGTACAGGGTGACTGAAAAGTGATGTCAAGGTAGAGTGAAGCTATACCAGCGGAACATTATCAGACAAATGAACTCTTATTTAACACCACATTCAATTAATTACAGTACAGGGTGACTGAAAAGTGATGTCAAGGTAGAGTGAAGCCATACCAGCGGAACATTATTGGACAAATGAACTCTTATTTAACACCACATTCAATTAATTACAGTACAGGGTGACTGAAAAGTGATGTCAAGGTAGAGTGAAGCTATACCAGCGGAACATTATCAGACAAATGAACTCTTATTTAACACCACATTCAATTAATTACAGTACGGGGTGACTGAAAAGTGATGTCAAGGTAGAGTGAAGCCATACCAGCGAAACATTATCAGACAAATGAACTCTTATTTAACACCACATTCAATTAATTACAGTACAGGGTGACTGGAAAGTGATGTCAAGGTAGAGTGAAGCTATACCAGCGGAACATTATCATACAAATGAACTCTTATTTAACACCACATTCAAATAATTACAGTACAGGGTGACTGAAAAGTGATGTCAAGGTAGAGTGAAGCCATACCAGCGGAACATTATTGGACAAATGAACTCCTATTTAACACCAGATTCAATTAAACACAGAACAAGGTGACTAAAAAGTGAGGTCAAGGTAGAGTGAAGCTATACCAGCGGAACATTATTAGACAAATGAACTCTTATTTATCACCACATTCAAATAATTACAGTACAGGGTGACTGAAAAGAGATGTCAAGGTAGAGTAAAGCTATATCAGCGGAACATTATTAGACAAATGAACTCATATTCAACACCAATTTCAATTAATAACATTACAGAGTGATCGAAAAGTGATGTCAAGGTAGAGTAGAGCTTTACCAGCGGAACATTATTAGTCAAATGAACTCTTATTTAACACCAGATTCAATTAATCACAGTACAGGGTGACTAAAAAGTGATGTCAAGGTAGAGTGAAGCTATACCAGCGGAACATTATTAGACAAATGAACTCTTATTTACCACCACATTCAATTAATTACAGTACAGGGTGACTAAAAAGTGATGTCAAGGTAGAGTAGAGCTCTACCAGCGGAACATTATTAGACAATCGAACTCTTATTCAACACCAAATTCAATTAATTACAGTACAGGGTGATTAAAAAGTGATGTCAAGGTAGAGTAGAGCTTTACCAGCGGAACATTATTAGTCAAATGAACTCTAATTTAACACCAGATTCAATTAATCACAGTACAGGGTGACTAAAAAGTGATGTCAAGGTAGAGTGAAGCTATACCAGCGGAACATTATCAGACAAATGAACTCTTATTTACCACCACATTCAATTAATTACAGTACAGGGTGACTAAAAAGTGATGTCAAGGTAGAGTAGAGCTTTAAAAGCGGAACATTATTAGACAATCGAACTCTTATTCAACACCAAATTCAATTAATTACAGTACAGGGTGACCAAAAAGTGATGTCAAGGTAGAGTAAAGCTATATCAGCGGAACATTATTAGACAAATGAACTCATATTCAACACCAATTTCAATTAATAACAGTACAGAGTGATCGAAAAGTGATGTCAAGGTAGAGTAGAGCTTTACCAGCGGAACATTATTAGTCAAATGAACTCTTATTTAACACCAGATTCAATTAATCACAGTACAGGGTGATCAGGAAGTGATGTCAAGGTAGAGTAATGCTATACCAGTGGAACATTATTGGACAAATAAACTCCTATTTACCACCATATTCAAATAATTACAGAACAGGGTGACTAATAAGTGATGTCAAGGGAGAGTGAAGCTATACCAGCATAACATTATCAGACATATGAACTCTTATTCACCACCACATTCATTTAATTACAGTACATTGTGACTGAAAAGTGATGTCAAGGTAGAGTCAAGCTATACTAGCGGAACATTGTCAGACAAATGAACTCTTAAATAACACCACATTCAAATAATTACAGTACAGGGTGACTGAAAAGTGATGTCAAGGTAGAGAGAAGCTATACCAGCTGAATATTATTGGACAAATGAACTCTTATTCAACACCACATTCCAATAATTACAGTACGGGGTGACCAAAAAGTGAGGTCAAGGTAGAGTGAAGCCATACCAGCGGAACATAAATAGACAAATGAACTCTTATTTAACACCACATTCAAATAATTACAGTACAGGGTGACTGAAAAGTGAGGTCAAGGTAGAGTGGAGCTATACCAGCTGAATATTATTGGACAAATGAACTCTTATTCAACACCACATTCCAATAATTACAGTACGGGGTGACCAAAAAGTGAGGTCAAGGTAGAGTGAAGCCATACCAGCGGAACATAAATAGACAAATGAACTCTTATTTGACACCACATTCAAATAATTACAGTACAGGGTGACTAAAAAGTGAGGTCAAGGTAGAGTGAAGCTATACCAGCGGAACATTATCAGACAAATAGAGTCTTATTCGACACCACATTCAATTCATTACAGTACATGGTGATCAAAAAGTGATGTCGAGGTAATGTAAAGCTATACCAGCGGAACATTATCAGACAACTGAACTCTAATTTACCACCACATTCGAATAATTACAGTACAGGGTGACCAAAAAGTGATGTCAAGGTAGAGTAAAGCTATACCAGCGGAACATAATTCGACAAATGAACTCTTATTTAACGCCACATTCGATTATTTACAGTACTGGGTGACTGAAAAGTGATGTCAAGGTATAGTGAAGCTATACCAGCGGAACATTATCAAACAAATGAACTCTTCTTAACCACCACATTCAATTATTCACAGTACATTGTGACTGAAAAATGATGTCAAGGTAGAGTAAAGCTATAACAGCGGAACATTATTGGACAAATGAACTCTCATTTAACACCACATTCGAATAATTACATTACAGGGTGACTGAAAAGTGATGTCGAGGTAGAGTAAAGCTATACCAGCGGAACATTATCAGACAAATGAACTCTTATCTAACACCACATTCAAATAATAACAGTACGGGGTGATCAAAAAGTGATGTCAAGGTAGAGTGAAGCTATACCAGCGGAACATTATCAGACAAATGAACTCTTATTTAACACCACATTCAAATAATTACAGTACAGGGTGACTAAAAAGTGAGCTCAAGGTAGAGTGAAGATATACCAGCGGAACATTATTAGACAAATGAACTCTTATTTAACACCACATTCAAATAATTACAGTTCAGGGTGACTGAAAAGTGAGGTCAAGGTAGAGTAAAGCTTCACCAGCGGAACATTATCAGACAAATGAACTCTTATTCAACTCCACATCCAATTAATTACAGTACAGGTTGACTAAAAAGTGATGTCAAGGTAGAGTGAAGCTATACCAGCGGGACATTATTAGACAAATGAACTCTTATTTAACACCACATTCAAATAATTACAGTACAGGGTGACTGAAAAGTGATGTCAAGGTAGAGTGAAGCTATACCAGCGGAACATTATTAGACAAATGAACTCTTATTTAACACCACATTCAAATAATTACAGTACAGGGTGACTGAAAAGTGATGTCAAGGTAGAGTGAAGCTATACAAGCGGAACATTATTAGACAAATGAACTCTTATTTACCACCACATCCAATAATTACAGTACAGGGTGACTGAAAAGTGATGTCAAGGTAGAGTAAAGCTATACCAGCGGAACATTATTAGACAAATGAACTCTTATTTAACACCACATTCAAATAATTACAGTACAGGGTGACTAAAAAGTGAGCTCAAGGTAGAGTGAAGATATACCAGCGGAACATTATTAGACAAATGAACTCTTATTTAACACCACATTCAAATAATTACAGTACAGGGTGACTGAAAAGTGAGGTCAAGGTAGAGTAAAGCTTCACCAGCGGAACATTATCAGACAAATGAACTCTTATTCAACTCCACATCCAATTAATTACAGTACAGGTTGACTAAAAAGTGATGTCAAGGTAGAGTGAAGCTATACCAGCGGGACATTATTAGACAAATGAACTCTTATTTAACACCACATTCAAATAATTACAGTACAGGGTGACTGAAAAGTGATGTCAAGGTAGAGTGAAGCTATACCAGCGGAACATTATTAGACAAATGAACTCTTATTTAACACCACATTCAAATAATTACAGTACAGGGTGACTGAAAAGTGATGTCAAGGTAGAGTGAAGCTATACAAGCGGAACATTATTAGACAAATGAACTCTTATTTACCACCACATCCAATAATTACAGTACAGGGTGACTGAAAAGTGATGTCAAGGTAGAGTGAAGCTATACCAGCGGAACATTATCAGACAAATGAACTCTTATTTAACACCACATTCAAATAATTACAGTACAAGGTGACTAAAAAGTGAGCTCAAGGTAGAGTGAAGATATACCAGCGGAACATTATTAGACAAATGAACTCTTATTTAACACCACATTCAAATAATTACAGTACAGGGTGACTGAAAAGTGAGGTCAAGGTAGAGTAAAGCTTCACCAGCGGAACATTATCAGACAAATGAACTCTTATTCAACTCCACATCCAATTAATTACAGTACAGGTTGACTAAAAAGTGATGTCAAGGTAGAGTGAAGCTATACCAGCGGGACATTATTAGACAAATGAACTCTTATATAACACCACATTCTAATAATTACAGTACAGGGTGACTAAAAAATGATGTCAAGGTAGAGTAAAGCTTTACCAGCGGAACATTATCAGACGAATGAACTCTTATTTAACACCACATTCAAATAATTACAGTACAGGGTGACTGAAAAGTGATGTCAAGGTAGAGTGAAGCTATACCAGCGGAACATTATTAGACAAATGAACTCTTATTTAACACCACATATAAATAATTACAGTACAGGGTGACTGAAAAGTGATGTCAAGGTAGAGTAAAGCTTTACCAGCGGAACATTATCAGACGAATGAACTCTTATTTAACACCACATTCAAATAATTACAGTACAGGGTGACTGAAAAGTGATGTCAAGGTAGAGTGAAGCTATACCAGCGGAACATTATCAGACAAATGAACTCTTATTTAACACCACATTCAAATAATTACAGTACAGGGTGACTGAAAAGTGATGTCAAGGTAGAGTGAAGCTATACCAGCGGAACATTATTAGACAAATGAACTCTTATTTAACACCACATCCAATTAATTACAGTACAGGGTGACTGAAAAGAGATGTCAAGGTAGTGTAAAGCTTCACCAGCAGAACATTATTGGACAAATGAACTCATATTGAACACCACATTCGATCAATTACAGTACAGGGTGACCAAAAAGTGATGTCAAGGTAGAGTGAAGCTATACCAGCGGAACATTATTAGACAAATGAACTCTTATTTAACACCACATCCAATTAATTACAGTACAGGGTGACTGAAAAGAGATGTCAAGGTAGTGTAAAGCTTCACCAGCAGAACATTATTGGACAAATGAACTCATATTGAACACCACATTCGATCAATTACAGTACAGGGTGACTGAAAAGTGATGTCAAGGTAGAGTGAAGCTATACCAGCGGAACATTATTAGACAAATGAACTCTTATTTAACACCACATTCAAATAATTACAGTACAGGGTGACTGAAAAGTGATGTCAAGGTAGAGTAAAGCTTCACCAGCGGAACATTATCAGACAAATGAACTCTCATTTAACACCACATTCAAATAATTACAGTACAGGGTGACTAGAAAGTGATGTCAAGGTAGAGTGAAGCTATACCAGCGAAACATTATCAGACAAATGAACTCTTATTCAACTCCACATCCAATTAATTACAGTACAGGTTGACTAAAAAGTGATGTCAAGGTAGAGTGAAGCTATACCAGCGAAACATTATCAGACAAATGAACTCTCATTTAACACCACATTCAAATAATTACAGTACAGGTTGACTAAAAAGTGATGTCAAGGTAGAGTGAAGCTATACCAGCGAAACATTATCAGACAAATGAACTCTTATTCAACACCACATTCGATCAATTACAGTACAGGTTGACTGAAAAGTGATGTCAAGGTAGAGTGAAGCTATACCAGCGAAACATTATCAGACAAATGAACTCTCATTTAACACCACATTCAAATAATCACAGTACAGGGTGACTGGAGAGTGATGTCAAGGTAGAGTGAAGCTATACCAGCGAAACATTATCAGACAAATGAACTCTCATTTAACACCACATTCAAATAATTACAGTACAGGGTGACTAGAAAGTGATGTCAAGGTAGAGTGAAGCTATACCAGCGGAACATTATTAGACAAATGAACTCTTATTTAACACCACATTCAAATAATTACAGTACAGGGTGACTAGAAAGTGATGTCAAGGTAGAGTGAAGCTATACCAGCGGAACATTATTAGACGAATGAACTCTTATTTACCACCACATTCAAATAATAACAGTACAGGTTGACTGAAAAGTGATGTCAAGGTAGAGTGAAGCCATACCAGCGGAACATTATCAGACAAATGAACTCTTATTCACCACCACATTCAAATAATTACAGTACAGGGTGACTAGAAAGTGATGTCAAGGTAGAGTGAAGCTATACCAGCGGAACATTATCGGACAAATGAACTCTTATTTACCACCACATTCAAATAATTACAGTACAGGGTGACTGAAAAGTGAGGTCAAGGTAGAGTAAAGCTTCACCAGCGGAACATTATCAGACAAATGAACTCTTATTCAACTCCACATCCAATTAATTACAGTACAGGTTGACTAAAAAGTGATGTCATGGTAGAGTGAAGCTATACCAGCGGGACATTATTAGACAAATGAACTCTTATTTAACACCACATTCAAATAATTACAGTACAGGGTGACTGAAAAGTGATGTCAAGGTAGAGTGAAGCTATACCAGCGGAACATTATTAGACAAATGAACTCTTATTTAACACCACATTCAAATAATTACAGTACAGGGTGACTGAAAAGTGATGTCAAGGTAGAGTGAAGCTATACAAGCGGAACATTATTAGACAAATGAACTCTTATTTACCACCACATCCAATAATTACAGTACAGGGTGACTGAAAAGTGATGTCAAGGTAGAGTGAAGCTATACCAGCGGAACATTATCAGACAAATGAACTCTTATTTAACACCACATTCAAATAATTACAGTACAGGGTGACTAAAAAGTGAGCTCAAGGTAGAGTGAAGATATACCAGCGGAACATTATTAGACAAATGAACTCTTATTTAACACCACATTCAAATAATTACAGTACAGGGTGACTGAAAAGTGAGGTCAAGGTAGAGTAAAGCTTCACCAGCGGAACATTATCAGACAAATGAACTCTTATTCAACTCCACATCCAATTAATTACAGTACAGGTTGACTAAAAAGTGATGTCAAGGTAGAGTGAAGCTATACCAGCGGGACATTATTAGACAAATGAACTCTTATATAACACCACATTCTAATAATTACAGTACAGGGTGACTAAAAAATGATGTCAAGGTAGAGTAAAGCTTTACCAGCGGAACATTATCAGACGAATGAACTCTTATTTAACACCACATTCAAATAATTACAGTACAGGGTGACTGAAAAGTGATGTCAAGGTAGAGTGAAGCTATACCAGCGGAACATTATTAGACAAATGAACTCTTATTTAACACCACATTCAAATAATTACAGTACAGGGTGACTGAAAAGTGATGTCAAGGTAGAGTAAAGCTTTACCAGCGGAACATTATCAGACGAATGAACTCTTATTTAACACCACATTCAAATAATTACAGTACAGGGTGACTGAAAAGTGATGTCAAGGTAGAGTGAAGCTATACCAGCGGAACATTATCAGACAAATGAACTCTTATTTAACACCACATTCAAATAATTACAGTACAGGGTGACTGAAAAGTGATGTCAAGGTAGAGTGAAGCTATACCAGCGGAACATTATTAGACAAATGAACTCTTATTTAACACCACATTCAATTAATTACAGTACAGGGTGACTGAAAAGAGATGTCAAGGTAGTGTAAAGCTTCACCAGCAGAACATTATTGGACAAATGAACTCATATTGAACACCACATTCGATCAATTACAGTACAGGGTGACCAAAAAGTGATGTCAAGGTAGAGTGAAGCTATACCAGCGGAACATTATTAGACAAATGAACTCTTATTTAACACCACATCCAATTAATTACAGTACAGGGTGACTGAAAAGAGATGTCAAGGTAGTGTAAAGCTTCACCAGCAGAACATTATTGGACAAATGAACTCATATTGAACACCACATTCGATCAATTACAGTACAGGGTGACTGAAAAGTGATGTCAAGGTAGAGTGAAGCTATACCAGCGGAACATTATTAGACAAATGAACTCTTATTTAACACCACATTCAAATAATTACAGTACAGGGTGACTGAAAAGTGATGTCAAGGTAGAGTAAAGCTTCACCAGCGGAACATTATCAGACAAATGAACTCTCATTTAACACCACATTCAAATAATTACAGTACAGGGTGACTAGAAAGTGATGTCAAGGTAGAGTGAAGCTATACCAGCGAAACATTATCAGACAAATGAACTCTTATTCAACTCCACATCCAATTAATTACAGTACAGGTTGACTAAAAAGTGATGTCAAGGTAGAGTGAAGCTATACCAGCGAAACATTATCAGACAAATGAACTCTCATTTAACACCACATTCAAATAATTACAGTACAGGTTGACTAAAAAGTGATGTCAAGGTAGAGTGAAGCTATACCAGCGAAACATTATCAGACAAATGAACTCTTATTCAACACCACATTCGATCAATTACAGTACAGGTTGACTGAAAAGTGATGTCAAGGTAGAGTGAAGCTATACCAGCGAAACATTATCAGACAAATGAACTCTCATTTAACACCACATTCAAATAATCACAGTACAGGGTGACTGGAGAGTGATGTCAAGGTAGAGTGAAGCTATACCAGCGAAACATTATCAGACAAATGAACTCTCATTTAACACCACATTCAAATAATTACAGTACAGGGTGACTAGAAAGTGATGTCAAGGTAGAGTGAAGCTATACCAGCGGAACATTATTAGACAAATGAACTCTTATTTAACACCACATTCAAATAATTACAGTACAGGGTGACTAGAAAGTGATGTCAAGGTAGAGTGAAGCTATACCAGCGGAACATTATTAGACGAATGAACTCTTATTTACCACCACATTCAAATAATAACAGTACAGGTTGACTGAAAAGTGATGTCAAGGTAGAGTGAAGCCATACCAGCGGAACATTATCAGACAAATGAACTCTTATTCACCACCACATTCAAATAATTACAGTACAGGGTGACTAGAAAGTGATGTCAAGGTAGAGTGAAGCTATACCAGCGGAACATTATCGGACAAATGAACTCTTATTTACCACCACATTCAAATAATTACAGTACAGGGTGACTAAAAAGTGAGCTCAAGGTAGAGTAAAGATATACCAGCGGAACATTATCAGACAAATGAACTCTTATTCACCACCACATTCAAATTATTACAGTACAGGGTGACTAGAAAGTGAGCTCAAGGTAGAGTAAAGATATACCAGCGGAACATTATTAGACAAATGAACTCTTATTCACCACCACATCCAAATAATTACAGTACAGGGTGACTAGAAAGTGAGCTCAAGGTAGAGTAAAGATATACCAGCGGAACATTATTAGACGAATGAACTCTTATTCACCACCACATTCAAATAATTACAGTACAGGGTGATCAAAAAGTGATGTCAAGGTAGAGTAAAGATATACCAGCGGAACATTATTAGACGAATGAACTCTTATTCACCACCACATTCAAATAATTACAGTACAGGGTGACTAGAAAGTGATGTCAAGGTAGAGTGAAGCTATACCAGCGGAACATTATCGGACAAATGAACTCTTATTTACCACCACATTCAAATAATTACAGTACAGGGTGACTAAAAAGTGAGCTCAAGGTAGAGTAAAGATATACCAGCGGAACATTATTAGACAAATGAACTCTTAATTACCACCCCATTCTAATAATTACAGAACAGGGTGACTAGAAAGTGATGTCAAGGTAGAGTAAAGCTATACCAGCGGAACATTATTAGACAAATGAGCTCTTATTCAACACCACATTCAAAAAATTACAGTAAAGGGTGACTAAAAAGTGATGTCAAGGTAGAGTGAAGCTATACCAGCGGAACATTATCAGACAAATGAACTCTTATTTAACACCACATTCAAATAATTACAGTACAGGGTGACTGAGAAGTGATGTCGAGGTAGAGTAAAGCTATACCAGCGGGACATTATTAGACAAATGAACTCTCATTAACCACCACATTCAAATAATTACAGTACAGGGTGACTGAAAAGTGAGCTCAAGGTAGAGTGAAGATATACCAGCGGAACATTATTAGACAAATGAACTCTTAATTACCACCACATTCAAATAGTTACAGAACAGGGTGAATGAAAAGTGATGTCAAGCTAGAGTGAAGCTATACCAGCGGAACATTATCAGACAAATGAACTCTTATTTACCACCACATTCAAATAATCACAGTACAGGGTGACTAAAAAGTGAGGTCAAAGTAGAGTGAAGCTATACCAGCGGAACATTATTAGACAAATGAACTCTTATTTACCACCACATTCAAATAATTACAGTACAGGTTGACTGAAAAGTGATGTCGAGGTAGAGTGAAGCTATACCAGCAGAACATTATTAGTCAAATGAACTCTTATTCAACACCACATTCAAATAATTACAGTACAGGGTGACTGAAAAGTGAGCTCAAGGTAGAGTGAAGATATACCAGCGGAACATTATTAGACAAATGAACTCTTAATTACCACCACATTCAAATAGTTACAGAACAGGGTGAATGAAAAGTGATGTCAAGCTAGAGTGAAGCTATACCAGCGGAACATTATCAGACAAATGAAATCTTATTTACCACCACATTCAAATAATCACAGTACAGGGTGACTAAAAAGTGAGGTCAAAGTAGAGTGAAGCTATACCAGCGGAACATTATTAGACAAATGAACTCTTATTTACCACCACATTCAAATAATTACAGTACAGGTTGACTGAAAAGTGATGTCGAGGTAGAGTGAAGCTATACCAGCAGAACATTATTAGTCCAATGAACTCTTATTTAACACCACATTCAAATAATTACAGTACAGGGTGACTGAAAAGTGAGCTCAAGGTAGAGTGAAGATATACCAGCGGAACATTATTAGACAAATGAACTCTTAATTACCACCACATTCTAATAATTACAGAACAGGGTGAATGAAAAGTCATGTCAAGGTAGAGTAAAGCTATACCAGCGGAACAATATTAGACAAATGAACTCTTATTCAACACCACATTCAAATAATTACAGTACAGGATGACCAAAAAATGATGTCAAGGTAGAGTAAAGCTATACCAGCGGAACATTTTTAGACAAATGAACTCTTATTTAACACCACATTCAAATAATCACAGTACAGGGTGTCTGAAAAGTGATGTCAAGGTAGAGTAAAGCTATACCAGCGGAACATTATCAGACAAATGAACTCTTATTCAACACCACAATTTAATCATTCACAGTACAGGGTGACCAAAAAGTGATGTCAAGCAAGAGTAGAGCTATACCAGCGGAACATTATCAGACAAATGAGCTCTTATTTAACACCACATTTAATATATTACAGTACAGGGTGACTAGAAAGTGATTTCAAGGTAGAGTAAAGCTTCACCGGCGGAACATTATTAGACAAATGAACTCTTATTTAACACCACATTCAATTAATTACAGTACAGGGTGACTGAAAAGTGATGTCAAGGTAGAGTGAAGCCATACCAGCGGAACATTATTGGACAAATGTACTCCTATTTAACACCACATTCAATTAAACACAGAACAAGGTGACTAAAAAGTGAGGTCAAGGTAGAGTGAAGCTATACCAGCGGAACATTATCAGACAAATGAACTCTTATTTAACACCACATTCAAATAATAACAGTACAGGGTGACTGAAAAGAGATGTCAAGGTAGATTGAAGCCATACCAGCGGAACATTATTGGACAAATGAACTCCTATTTAACACCACATTCAAATAATTACAGTACAGGGTGACTGAAAAGTGAGGTCAAGGTAGAGTGAAGCTATACCAGCGGAACATTATCAGACAAATGAACTCTTATTTAACACCACATTCAAATAATCACAGTACAGGGTGACTGAAAAGTGATGTCAAGGTAGAGTGAAGCTATACCAGCGGAACATTATCAGACAAATGAACTCTTATTTACCACCACATTCAAATAATCACAGTACAGGTTGACTGAAAAGTGATGTCAAGGTAGAGTGAAGATATACCAGCGGAACATTATCAGACAAATGAACTCTTATTTACCACCACATTCAAATAATCACAGTACAGGGTGACTGAAAAGTGATGTCAAGGTAGAGTAAAGATATACCAGGGGAACATTATTAGACAAATGAACTCTTATTTATCACCACATTCAAATAATTAAAGTACAGGGTGACTGAAAAGTGATGTCAAGGTAGAGTGAAGCTATACCAGCGGAACATTATTAGACAAATGAACTCTTATTTAACACCACATTCAAATAATTACAGTACAGGTTGACTGAAAAGTGATGTCGAGGTAGAGTGAAGCTATACCAGCGGAACATTATCAGTCAAATGAACTCTTATTCAACACCACATTCAAATAATTACAGTACAGGGTGACTGAAAAGTGATGTCAAGGTAGAGTAAAGCTATACCAGCGGAACATTATTAGACAAATGAACTCTTATTTAACACCACATTCAAATAATTACAGTACAGGGTGACTGAAAAGTGATGTCAAGGTAGAGTGAAGCTATACCAGCGGAACATTATCAGTCAAATGAACCCTTATTTAACACCACATTCAAATAATTACAGTACAGGGTGACTGAAAAGTGATGTCAAGGTAGAGTGAAGCTATACCAGCGGAACATTATCAGACAAATGAACTCTTATTCAACACCACATTCAAATAATTACAGTACAGGTTGACTGAAAAGTGATGTCGAGGTAGAGTGAAGCTATACCAGCGGAACATTATTAGACAAATGAACTCCTATTTACCACACCATTCAAATAATTACAGTACAGGGTGACTGAAAAGTGAGGTCAAGGTACAGTAAAGCTATACCAGCGGGACATTATTAGACAAATGAACTCTCATTCAACACCACATTCAAATAATTACAGTACAGGGTGACTGAAAAGTGATGTCAAGGTAGAGTGAAGCTATACCAGCGGAACATTATCAGTCAAATGAACTCTTATTCAACACCACATTCAAATAATTACAGTACAGGTTGACTGAAAAGTGATGTCAAGGTAGAGTGAAGCTATACCAGCGGAACATTATCAGTCAAATGAACCCTTATTTAACACCACATTCAAATAATTACAGTACAGGGTGACTGAAAAGTGATGTCAAGGTAGAGTGAAGCTATACCAGCGGGACATTATTAGACAAATGAACTCTTATTCAACACCACATTCAAATAATTACAGTACAGGGTGACTGAAAAGTGATGTCAAGGTAGAGTGAAGCTATACCAGCGGAACATTATCAGTCAAATGAACTCTTATTCAACACCACATTCAAATAATTACAGTACAGGGTGACTGAAAAGTGATGTCAAGGTAGAGTGAAGCTATACCAGCGGAACATTATCAGTCAAATGAACCCTTATTTAACACCACATTCAAATAATTACAGTACAGGGTGACTGAAAAGTGATGTCAAGGTAGAGTGAAGCTATACCAGCGGAACATTATCAGACAAATGAACTCTTATTCAACACCACATTCAAATAATTACAGTACAGGTTGACTGGAAAGTGATGTCGAGGTAGAGTGAAGCTATACCAGCGGAACATTATTAGACAAATGAACTCTTATTTACCACCCCATTCAAATAATTACAGTACAGGGTGACTGAAAAGTGAGGTCAAGGTAGAGTAAAGCTATACCAGCGGGACATTATCAGTCAAATGAACCCTTATTTAACACCACATTCAAATAATTACAGTACAGGGTGACTGAAAAGTGATGTCAAGGTAGAGTGAAGCTATACCAGCGGAACATTATCAGACAAATGAACTCTTATTCAACACCACATTCAAATAATTACAGTACAGGTTGACTGAAAAGTGATGTCAAGGTAGAGTGAAGCTATACCAGCGGAACATTATCAGTCAAATGAACCCTTATTTAACACCACATTCAAATAATTACAGTACAGGGTGACTGAAAAGTGATGTCAAGGTAGAGTGAAGCTATACCAGCGGGACATTATTAGACAAATGAACTCTTATTCAACACCACATTCAAATAATTACAGTACAGGGTGACTGAAAAGTGATGTCAAGGTAGAGTGAAGCTATACCAGCGGAACATTATCAGTCAAATGAACTCTTATTCAACACCACATTCAAATAATTACAGTACAGGTTGACTGAAAAGTGATGTCAAAGTAGAGTGAAGCTATACCAGGGGAACATTATTAGACAAATGAACTCTTATTCAACACCACATTCAATTAATTACAGTACAGGTTGACTGAAAAGTGATGTCAAGGTAGAGTGAAGCTATACCAGCGGAACATTATTAGACAAATGAAGTCTTATTTAACACCACATTCAAATAATTACAGTACAGGTTGACTGAAAAGTGATGTCAAGGTAGAGTATAGCTATACCAGCGGAACATTATCAGTCAAATGAACTCATATTTACCACCACATTCTAATAATTACAGTACAGGGTGACTAGAAAGTGATGTCAAGGTAGAGTGAAGCTTTACCAGCGGGACATTATTAGACAAATGAACTCCTATTTACCACCACATTCTAATAATTACAGTACAGGGTGACTAAAAAGTGAGGTCAAGGTAGAGTGAAGCTATACCAGCGGAACATTATTAGACAAATGAACTCTTATTCAACACCACATTCAAATAATTATAGTACAGGGTGACTGAAAAGTGATGTCAAGGTAGAGTAAAGCTATACCAGCGGAACATTATCAGTCAAATGAACTCCTATTTACCACCACATTCTAATAATTACAGTACAGGGTGACTGGAAAGTGAGGTCAAGGTAGAGTGAAGCTATACCAGCGGAACATTATTAGACAAATGAACTCTTATTTAACACCACATTCAAATAATCACAGTACAGGGTGACTGAAAAGTGAGGTCAAGGTAGAGTAAAGCTATAACAGCGGAACATTATCAGACAAATGAACTCTTATCTAACACCACATTCAAATAATCACAGTACAGGTTGACTAGGAAGTGATGTCAAGGTAGAGTGGAGCTATACCAGCGGAACATTATTAGTCAAATGAACTCTTATTTACCACCACATTCAAATAATTACAGTACAGGTTGACTAGAAAGTCATGTCAAGGTAGAGTGAAGCTATACCAGCGGAACATTATTAGACAAATGAACTCTTATTTAACACCACATTCAAATAATTACAGTACAGGGTGACTAAAAAGTGATGTCGAGTTAGAGTAAAGCTATACCAGCGGAACATTATTAGACAAATGAACTCTTATCTAACACCACATTCAAATAATCACAGTACAGGGTGACTGAAAAGTAAGGTCAAAGTAGAGTAAAGCTTTACCAGCGGGAAATTATTAGTCAAATGAACTCTTATTTAACACCACATTCAAATAATTACAGTACAGGGTGACTGAAAAGTGATGTCAAGGTAGAGTAAAGCTATACCAGCGGGACATTATCAGACAAATGAACTCTTATTTAACACCACATTCAAATAATTAAAGAACAGGGTGACTAGAAAGTGATGTCGAGGTAGAGTGAAGCTATACCAGCGGAACATTATTAGACAAATGAACTCTTATTTAACACCACATCCAATAAATTACAGTACAGGGTGTCTAAGAAGTGATGTCGAGGTAGAGTAAAGCTTTACCAGCGGAACATTATCAGACAAATGAACTCTTATTTATCACCACATTCAAATAATCACAGTACAGGGTGACTGAAAAGTGAGGTCAAGCTAGATTGAAGCTATACCAGCGGGACATTATTAGACAAATGAACTCTTATATAACACCACATTCAAATAATCACAGTACAGGGTGACTGAAAAGTAAGGTCAAAGTAGAGTAAAGCTTTACCAGCGGGAAATTATTAGACAAATGAACTCTTATTTAACACCACATTCAAATAATTACAGTACAGGGTGACTGAAAAGTGAGGTCAAGCTAGAGTGAAGCTATACCAGCGGAACATTATTAGACAAATGAACTCTTATCTAACACCACATTCAAATAATCACAGTACAGGGTGACTGAAAAGTAAGGTCAAAGTAGAGTAAAGCTTTACCAGCGGGAAATTATTAGACAAATGAACTCTTATTTAACACCACATCCAAATAATTACAGTACAGGGTGACTGAAAAGTGATGTCAAGGTAGAGTAAAGCTATACCAGCGGGACATTATCAGACAAATGAACTCTTATTTAACACCACATTCAAATAATTACAGTACAGGTTGACTGAAAAGTGATGTCAAGGTAGAGTAAAGCTATACCAGCGGAACATTATCAGTCAAATGTACTCCTATTTACCACCACATTCTAATAATCACAGTACAGGGTGACTAGAAAGTGATGTCAAGGTAGAGTGAAGATATACCAGCGGAACATGATTAGACAAATGAACTCTTATTTAACACCACATTCAAATGATTACAGTACAGGGTGACTGGAAAGTGAGGTCAAGGTAGAGTGAAGCTATACCAGCGGAAAATTATTAGACAAATGAACTCTTATTTATCACCACATTCAAATAATCACAGTACAGGGTGACTGAAAAGTGATGTCAAGGTAGAGTAAAGCTATACCAGCGGGACATTATCAGTCAAATGAACTCCTATTTACCACCACATTCTAATAATTACAGTACAGGGTGACTAAAAAGTGAGGTCAAGGTAGAGTGAAGCTATACCAGCGGGACATTATTAGACAAATGAACTCTTATTTAACACCACATTCAATTAATTACAGTACAGGGTGACTGAAAAGTGAGGTCAAGGTAGAGTAGAGCTATACCAGCGGAACATTAACAGACAAATGAACTCTTATTTAACACCACATTCAAATAATTACAGTACAGGGTGACTGAAAAGTGATGTCAAGGTAGAGTAGAGCTATACCAGCGGAACATTATCAGACAAATGAAATCTTATTTAACACCACATTCAATTAATTACAGTACAGGGTGACTGAAAAGTGAGGTCAAGGTAGAGTAGAGCTATACCAGCGGAACATTAACAGACAAATGAACTCTTATTTAACACCACATTCAAATAATTACATTACAGGGTGACTGAAAAGTGATGTCAAGGTAGAGTAGAGCTATACCAGCGGAACATTATCAGACAAATGAACTCTTATTTAACACCACATTCAAATAATTACAGTACAGGTTGACTGAAAAGTGATGTCAAGGTAGAGTAAAGCTATACCAGCGGAACATTATCAGTCAAATGTACTCCTATTTACCACCACATTCTAATAATTACAGTACAGGGTGACTGGAAAGTGAGGTCAAGGTAGAGTGAAGCTATACCAGCGGAACATTATTAGACAAATGAACTCTTATTTATCACCACATTCAAATAATCACAGTACAGGGTGACTGAAAAGTGAGGTCAAGGTAGAGTAAAGCTATACCAGCGGAACATTATCAGACAAATGAACTCTTATCTAACACCACATTCAAATAATCACAGTACAGGTTGACTAGGAAGTGATGTCAAGGTAGAGTGAAGCTATACCAGCGGAACATTATTAGTCAAATGAACTCTTATTTACCACCACATTCAAATAATTACAGTACAGGTTGACTAGAAAGTCATGTCAAGGTAGAGTGAAGCTATACCAGCGGAACATTATTAGACAAATGAACTCTTATCTAACACCACATTCAAATAATCACAGTACAGGGTGACTGAAAAGTAAGGTCAAAGTAGAGTAAAGCTTTACCAGCGGGAAATTATTAGTCAAATGAACTCTTATTTAATAGCCACATTCAAATAATTACAGTACAGGGTGACTGAAAAGTGATGTCAAGGTAGAGTAAAGCTATACCAGCGGGACATTATCAGACAAATGAACTCTTATTTAACACCACATTCAAATAATTAAAGAACAGGGTGACTAGAAAGTGATGTCGAGGTAGAGTGAAGCTATACCAGCGGAACATTATTAGACAAATGAACTCTTATTTAACACCACATCCAATAAATTACAGTACAGGGTGTCTAAGAAGTGATGTCGAGGTAGAGTAAAGCTTTACCAGCGGAACATTATCAGACAAATGAACTCTTATTTATCACCACATTCAAATAATTACAGTACAGGGTGACTGAAAAGTGAGGTCAAGCTAGAGTGAAGCTATACCAGCGGGACATTATTAGACAAATGAACTCTTATATAACACCACATTCAAATAATCACAGTACAGGGTGACTGGAAAGTAAGGTCAAAGTAGAGTAAAGCTTTACCAGCGGGAAATTATTAGACAAATGAACTCTTATTTAACACCACATTCAAATAATTACAGTACAGGGTGACTGAAAAGTGAGGTCAAGCTAGAGTGAAGCTATACCAGCGGAACATTATTAGACAAATGAACTCTTATCTAACACCACATTCAAATAATCACAGTACAGGGTGACTGAAAAGTAAGGTCAAAGTAGAGTAAAGCTTTACCAGCGGGAAATTATTAGACAAATGAACTCTTATTTAACACCACATTCAAATAATTACAGTACAGGGTGACTGAAAAGTGATGTCAAGGTAGAGTAAAGCTATACCAGCGGGACATTATCAGACAAATGAACTCTTATTTAACACCACATTCAAATAATTACAGAACAGGGTGACTAGAAAGTGATGTCGAGGTAGAGTGAAGCTATACCAGCGGAACATTATTAGACAAATGAACTCTTATTTAACACCACATCCAATAAATTACAGTACAGGGTGACTAAGAAGTGATGTCGAGGTAGAGTAAAGCTTTACCAGCGGAACATTATCAGACAAATGAACTCTTATTTATCACCACATTCAAATAATTACAGTACAGGGTGACTGAAAAGTGAGGTCAAGCTAGAGTGAAGCTATACCAGCGGGACATTATTAGACAAATGAACTCTTATATAACACCACATTCAAATAATTACAGTACAGGTTGACTAAAAAGTCAGCTCAAGGTAGAGTGAAGCTATACCAGCGGAACATTATTAGACAAATGAACTCTCATTTAACACCACATTCAAATAATCACAGTACAGGGTGACTGAAAAGTGATGTCAAGGTAGAGTAAAGCTATACCAGCGGAACATTATTAGACAACTGAACTCTTATTCAACACCACATTCAAATATATACAGTACAGGTTGACTGAAAAGTGAGCTCAAGGTAGAGTAAAGCTATACCAGCGGAACATTATTAGACAAATGAACTCTTATTCAACACCACATTCAAATAATCACAGTACAGGGTGACTGAAAAGTGATGTCAAGGTAGAGTAAAGCTATACCAGCGGAACATTATTAGACAACTGAACTCTTATTCAACACCACATTCAAATGATTACAGTACAGGTTGACTGAAAAGTGAGCTCAAGGTAGAGTAAAGCTATACCAGCGGGACATTATCAGACAAATGAACTCTTATTCAACACCACATTCAAATAATTACAGTACAGGGTGACTGAAAAGTGATGTCAAGGTAGAGTTAAGCTATACCAGCGGAACATTATTAGACAACTGAACTCTTATTTAACACCACATTCAAATAATTACAGTACAGGTTGACTGAAAAGTGAGGTCAAGCTAGAGTAAAGCTATACCAGCGGAACATTATTAGACAACTGAACTCTTATTTACCACCACATTCAAATAATTACAGTACAGGGTGACTAAAAAGTGATGTCAAGGTAGAGTGAAGCTATACCAGCGGAACATTATTAGACAACTGAACTCTTATTTAACACCACATTCAAATGATTACAGTACAGGTTGACTGAAAAGTGATGTCAAGGTAGAGTAAAGCTATACCAGCGGAACATTATTAGACAAATGAACTCTCATCTAACACCACATTCAAATAATTACATTACAGGGTGACTGAAAAGTGATGTCAAGGTAGAGTGAAGCCATACCAGCGGAACATTATTAGACAAATGAACTCTTATTTAACACCACATTCAAATAATTACAGTACAGGGTGACTGAAAAGTGATGTCGAGGTAGAGTGAAGCTATACCAGCGGAACATTATTAGACAAATGAACTCTCATCTAACACCACATTCAAATAATTACAGTACAGGGTGACTGAAAAGTGATGTCAAGGTAGAGTGAAGCCATATCAGCGGAACATTATTAGACAAATGAACTCTTATTTAACACCACATTCAAATAATTACAGTACAGGGTGACTGAAAAGTGATGTCGAGGTAGAGTGAAGCTATACCAGCGGAACATTATCAGACAAATGAACTCTTATTCAACACCACATTCAAATAATTACAGTACAGGTTGACTAAAAAGTGATGTCAAGGTAGAGTGAAGCTATACCAGCGGAACATTATCAGACAAATGAACTCTTATTCAACACCACATTCGAATAATTACAGTACAGGGTGACTGAAAAGTGATGTCAAAGTAGAGTGAAGCTTTACCAGCGGAACATCATCAGACAAATGAACTCTTATTTAACACCACATCCAATTAATTACAGTACAGGGTGACTAAAAAGTGATGTCAAGGTAGAGTAGAGCTATACCAGTGGAACATTATTAGACAAATGAACTCCCATTTAACACCACATTCAAATAATTACAGTACAGGGTGACTGAAAAGTGATGTCAAGGTAGAGTAGAGCTATACAAGCGGAACATTATCAGACAAATGAACTCTTATTCAACACCACATTCAAATAATTACAGTACAGGTTGACTAAAAAGTGATGTCAAGGTAGAGTGAAGCTATACCAGCGGAACATTATCAGACAAATGAACTCTTATTTAACACCACATTCAAATAATTACAGTACAGGGTGACTGAAAAGTGATGTCAAAGTAGAGTGAAGCTATACCAGCGGAACATTATCAGACAAATGAACTCTTATTTATCACCACATTCAAATAATTACAGTACAGGGTGACTAAAAAGTGATGTCAAGGTAGAGTGAAGCTATACCAGCGGAACATTATCAGACAAATGAACTCTTATTCAACACCACATTCGAATAATTACAGTACAGGGTGACTGAAAAGTGATGTCAAGGTAGAGTGAAGATATACCAGCGGAACATTATCAGACAAATGAACTCTTATATAACACCACATTCAAATAATTACAGTACAGGTTGACTAAAAAGTCAGCTCAAGGTAGAGTGAAGCTATACCAGCGGAACATTATTAGACAAATGAACTCTCATTTAACACCACATTCAAATAATTACAGTACAGGGTGACTGAAAAGTGATGTCAAGGTGGAGTGAAGCTATACCAGCGGAACATTATTAGACAAATGAACTCTTATTTAACACCACATTCAAATAATTACAGTACAGGTTGACTGAAAAGTGATGTCAAAGTAGAGTGAAGCTATACCAGCTGAACATTATTAGACAAATGAACTCTTATTTAACACCACATCCAAATAATTACAGTACAGGGTGACTGAAAAGTGAGGTCAAGGTAGAGTGAAGCTATACCAGCGGAACATTATTAGACAAATGAACTCTTATTTAACACCACATTCAAATAATTACAGTACAGGGTGACTGAAAAGTGAGGTCAAGGTAGAGTGAAGCTATACCAGCGGAACATTATCAGTCAAATGAACTCTTATTTAACACCACATTCAAATAATTACAGTACAGGGTGACTAGAAAGTGATGTCAAGGTAGAGTAAAGCTATACCAGCGGGACATTATTAGACAAATGAACTCTTATTTAACACCACATTCAAATAATTACATTACAGGGTGACTGAAAAGTGATGTCAAGGTAGAGTGAAGCTATACCAGCGGAACATTATTGGACAAATGAACTCTTATTTAACACCACATTCAAATAATTACAGTACAGGGTGACTGAAAAGTGATGTCAAGGTAGAGTGAAGATATACCAGCGGAACATTATTAGACGAATGAACTCTTATTTAACACCACATTCAAATAATTACAGTACAGGGTGACTGAAAAGTGATGTCAAGGTAGAGTGAAGATATACCAGCGGAACATTATTAGACGAATGAACTCTTATTTAACACCACATTCAAATAATTACAGTACAGGTTGACTGAAAAGTGATGTCAAAGTAGAGTGAAGCTATACCAGCGGAACATTATTAGACAAATGAACTCTTATTTACCACCACATTCAAATAATCACACTACAGGTTGACTGAAAAGTGATGTCAAGGTAGAGTGAAGCTATACCAGCGGGACATTATCAGACAAATGAACTCTTATTTAACACCACATTCAAATAATTACAGTACAGGTTGACTGAAGAGTCATGGCAAGGTAGAGTGAAGCTATACCAGCGGAACATTATTAGACAAATGAACTCTTATTTAACACCACATTCAAATAATTACAGTACAGGGTGACTGAAAAGTGATGTCAAGGTAGAGTAAAGCTATACCAGCGGGACATTATCAGTCAAATGAACTCTTATTTAACACCACATTCAAATAATTACATTACAGGGTGACTGAAAAGTGATGTCAAGGTAGAGTGAAGCTATACCAGCGGGACATTATCAGACAAATGAACTCTTATTTAACACCACATTCAAATAATTACATTACAGGGTGACTGAAAAGTGATGTCAAGGTAGAGTGAAGATATACCAGCGGAACATTATTAGACGAATGAACTCTTATTTAACACCACATTCAAATAATTACAGTACAGGTTGACTGAAAAGTGATGTCAAAGTAGAGTGAAGCTATACCAGCGGAACATTATTAGACAAATGAACTCTTATTTAACACCACATTCAAATAATTACAGTACAGGATGACTAGAAAGTGATGTCAAGGTAGAGTGAAGCTATACCAGCGGAACATTATTAGACAAATGAACTCTTATTTACCACCACATTCAAATAATTACAGTACAGGGTGACTGAAAAGTGATGTCGAGGTAGAGTGAAGCTATACCAGCGGGACATTATCAGACAAATGAACTCTTATTTAACACCACATTCAAATAATTACAGTACAGGTTGACTGAAGAGTCATGGCAAGGTAGAGTGAAGCTATACCAGCGGGACATTATCAGACAAATGAACTCTTATATAACACCACATTCAAATAATCACAGTACAGGGTGACTAGAAAGTGATGTCAAGGTAGAGTGAAGATATACCAGCGGAACATTATTAGACAAATGAACTCTTATTTAACACCACATTCAAATAATTACAGTACAGGGTGACTGAAAAGTGATGTCAAGGTAGAGTAGAGCTATACCAGCGGGACATTATCAGACAAATGAACTCTTATTTACCACCACATTCAAATAATCACAGTACAGGGTGACTGAAAAGTGATGTCAAGGTAGAGTGAAGCTATACCAGCGGGACATTATCAGACAAATGAACTCTTATATAACACCACATTCAAATAATTACAGTACAGGGTGACTGAAAAGTGATGTCAAGGTAGAGTGAAGCTATACCAGCGGGACATTATCAGACAAATGAACTCTTATATAACACCACATTCAAATAATTACAGTACAGGTTGACTGAAAAGTCATGGCAAGGTAGAGTGAAGCTATACCAGCGGAACATTATTAGACAAATGAACTCTTATTTACCACCACATTCAAATAATTACAGTACAGGGTGACTGAAAAGTGATGTCAAGGTAGCGTGAAGATATACCAGCGGAACATTATCAGACAAATGAACTCTTATATAACACCACATTCAAATAATTACAGTACAGGTTGACTGAAAAGTCATGGCAAGGTAGAGTGAAGCTATACCAGCGGGACATTATTAGACAAATGAACTCCCATTTAACACCACATTCAAATAATTACAGTACAGGGTGACTGAAAAGTGATGTCAAGGTAGAGTGAAGCTATACCAGCGGAACATTATTAGACAAATGAACTCTTATTTAACACCACATTCAAATAATTACAGTACAGGGTGACTGAAAAGTGATGTCAAGGTAGAGTGAAGCTATACCAGCGGAACATTATTAGACAAATGAACTCTTATTCAACACCACATTCAAATAATTACAGTACAGGTTGACTGAAAAGTGATGTCAAGGTAGAGTAAAGCTATACCAGCGGGACATTATCAGACAAATGAACTCTTATTTAACACCACATTCAAATAATTACAGTACAGGGTGACTAGAAAGTGAGGTCAAGGTGGAGTAAAGCTATACCAGCGGAACATTATCAGACAAATGAACTCTTATTTAACACCACATTCAAATAATTACAGTACAGGGTGACTGAAAAGTGATGTCAAGGTAGAGTGAAGCTATACCAGCGGAACATTATTAGACAAATGAACTCTTATTTACCACCACATTCAAATAATTACAGTACAGGGTGACTGAAAAGTGATGTCAAGGTAGAGTGAAGATATACCAGCGGAACATTATTAGACGAATGAACTCTTATTTAACACCACATTCAAATAATGACAGTACAGGTTGACTGAAAAGTGATGTCAAAGTAGAGTGAAGCTATACCAGCGGAACATTATCAGACAAATGAACTCTTATTTAACACCACATTCAAATAATCACAGTACAGGTTGACTGAAAAGTGATGTCGAGGTAGAGTGAAGCTATACCAGCGGAATATTATTAGACAAATGAACTCTTATTTAACACCACATTCAAATAATTACAGTACAGGTTGACTGAAAAGTGATGTCAAAGTAGAGTGAAGCTATACCAGCGGAACATTATCAGACAAATGAACTCTTATTTAACACCACATTCAAATAATTACAGTACAGGGTGACTGAAAAGTGATATCAAGGTAGAGTAAAGCTTTACCAGCGGAACATTATTAGACAAATGAACTCTTATTTAACACCACATTCAAATAATTACAGTACAGGTTGACTGAAAAGTGATGTCGAGGTAGAGTGAAGCTATACCAGCGGGACATTATCAGACAAATGAACTCTTATATAACACCACATTCAAATAATTACAGTACAGGTTGACTGAAAAGTCATGGCAAGGTAGAGTGAAGCTATACCAGCGGAACATTATTAGACAAATGAACTCTTATTTACCACCACATTCAAATAATTACAGTACAGGGTGACTGAAAAGTGATGTCAAGGTAGAGTGAAGATATACCAGCGGAACATTATCAGACAAATGAACTCTTATATAACACCACATTCAAATAATTACAGTACAGGTTGACTGAAAAGTGATGTCGAGGTAGAGTGAAGCTATACCAGCGGGACATCATCAGACAAATGAACTCTTATTTACCACCACATTCAAATAATCACAGTACAGGGTGACTGAAAAGTGATGTCAAGGTGGAGTGAAGCTATACCAGCGGGACATTATTAGACAAATGAACTCCTATTTACCACCACATTCAAATAATTACAGTACAGGTTGACTGAAAAGTGATGTCAAGGTAGAGTGAAGCTATACCAGCGGAACATTATTAGACAAATGAACTCTTATTTAACACCACATTCAAATAATTACATTACAGGTTGACTGAAAAGTGATGTCAAGGTAGAGTGAAGCTATACCAGCGGGACATTATCAGACAAATGAACTCTTATATAACACCACATTCAAATAATTACAGTACAGGGTGACTAGAAAGTGATGTCGAGGTAGAGTGAAGCTATACCAGCGGGACATTATTAGACAAATGAACTCTCATTTAACACCACATTCGAATAATTACATTACAGGTTGACTGAAAAGTGATGTCAAGGTAGAGTGAAGCTATACCAGCGGAACATTATCAGACAAATGAACTCTTATATAACACCACATTCAAATAATTACAGTACAGGTTGACTGAAAAGTGAGGTCAAGGTAGAGTGAAGCTATACCAGCGGAACATTATTAGACAAATGAACTCTTATATAACACCACATTCAAATAATTACAGTACAGGTTGACTGAAAAGTGAGGTCAAGGTAGAGTGAAGCTATACCAGCGGAACATTATTAGACAAATGAACTCTTATTTAACACCATATTCAAATAATTACAGTACAGGGTGACTGAAAAGTGATGTCATTTAGAGTAAAGCTATACCAGCGGAACATTATCAGACAAATGAACTCTTATTCAACACCACATTCAAATAATTACAGTACAGGTTGACTGAAAAGTGATGTCAAGGTAGAGTAAAGCTATACCAGCGGAACATTATTAGACAAATGAACTCTCATTTAACACCACATTCAAATAATTACAGTACAGGTTGACTGAAAAGTGATGTCAAGGTAGAGTAAAGCTATACCAGCGGAACATTATCAGACAAATGAACTCTTATTCAACACCACATTCAAATAATTACAGTACAGGGTGACTGAAAAGTGATGTCAAGGTAGAGTGAAGCTATACCAGCGGAACATTATTAGACAAATGAACTCTTATTTAACACCACATTCCAATAATTACAGTACAGGGTGACTGAAAAGTGATGTCAAGGTAGAGTAAAGCTTTACCAGCGGAACATTATTAGACAAATGAACTCTTATTCAACACCACATTCAAATAATCACAGTACAGGTTGACTGAAAAGTGAGGTCAAGGTAGAGTGAAGCTATACCAGCGGGACATTATCAGACAAATGAACTCTTATATAACACCACATTCAAATAATTACAGTACAGGTTGACTGAAAAGTGATGTCAAAGTAGAGTAAAGCTATACCAGCGGAACATTATCAGACAAATGAACTCTTATTTAACACCACATTCGAATAATTACAGTACAGGGTGACTGAAAAGTGATGTCAAGGTAGAGTGAAGCTATACCAGCGGAACATTATCAGACAAATGAACTCTTATTTAACACCACATTCAAATAATTACAGTACAGGTTGACTGAAAAGTGATGTCAAGGTAGAGTGAAGCTATACCAGCGGAACATTATTAGACAAATGAACTCTCATTTAACACCACATTCGAATAATTACATTACAGGGTGACTGACAAGTGATGTCAAGGTAGAGTGAAGCTATACCAGCGGGACATTATTAGACAAATGAACTCTTATTTAACACCACATTCAAATAATTACAGTACAGGGTGACTAAAAAGTGATGTCAAGGTAGAGTGAAGCTATACCAGCGGAACATTATTAGACAAATGAACTCTCATTTAACACCACATTCGAATAATTACATTACAGGGTGACTGACAAGTGATGTCAAGGTAGAGTGAAGCTATACCAGCGGGACATTATTAGACAAATGAACTCTTATTTAACACCACATTCAAATAATTACAGTACAGGGTGACTAAAAAGTGATGTCAAGGTAGAGTGAAGCTATACCAGCGGAACATTATTAGACAAATGAACTCTCATTTAACACCACATTCGAATAATTACATTACAGGGTGACTGACAAGTGATGTCAAGGTAGAGTGAAGCTATACCAGCGGAACATTATCAGACAAATGAACTCTTATTTAACACCACATTCAAATAATTACAGTACAGGGTGACTAGAAAGTGATGTCGAGGTAGAGTGAAGCTATACCAGCGGGACATTATTAGACAAATGAACTCTCATTTAACACCACATTCGAATAATTACATTACAGGTTGACTGAAAAGTGATGTCAAGGTAGAGTAAAGCTATACCAGCGGAACATTATCAGACAAATGAACTCTTATTTAACACCACATTCAAATAATTACAGTACAGGTTGACTGAAAAGTGATGTCAAGGTAGAGTGAAGCTATACCAGCGGAACATTATTAGACAAATGAACTCTTATTTACCACCACATTCAAATAATTACAGTACAGGGTGACTGAAAAGTGATGTCAAGGTAGAGTGAAGCTATACCAGCGGAACATTATTAGACAAATGAACTCTCATTTAACACCACATTCGAATAATTACAGTACAGGTTGACTGAAAAGTGATGTCAAGGTAGAGTGAAGCTATACCAGCGGAACATTATTAGACAAATGAACTCTTATTCAACACCACATTCAAATAATTACAGTACAGGTTGACTGAAAAGTGATGTCAAAGTAGAGTGAAGCTATACCAGCGGAACATTATTAGACAAATGAACTCTCATTTAACACCACATTCGAATAATTACATTACAGGGTGACTGACAAGTGATGTCAAGGTAGAGTGAAGCTATACCAGCGGAACATTATCAGACAAATGAACTCTTATTTAACACCACATTCAAATAATTACAGTACAGGTTGACTGAAAAGTGATGTCAAGGTAGAGTGAAGCTATACCAGCGGAACATTATCAGACAAATGAACTCTTATTTAACACCACATTCGAATAATTACATTACAGGGTGACTGAAAAGTGATGTCAAGGTAGAGTGAAGATATACCAGCGGAACATTATCAGACAAATGAACTCTTATATAACACCACATTCAAATAATTACAGTACAGGTTGACTAAAAAGTCAGCTCAAGGTAGAGTGAAGCTATACCAGCGGAACATTATTAGACAAATGAACTCTCATTTAACACCACATTCAAATAATTACAGTACAGGTTGACTGAAAAGTGATGTCGAGGTAGAGTGAAGCTATACCAGCGGAACATTATTAGACAAATGAACTCTCATTTACCACCACATTCAAATAATTACAGTACAGGGTGACTGAAAAGTGATGTCAAGGTAGAGTGAAGCTATACCAGCGGAACATTATCAGACAAATGAACCCTTATTTAACACCACATTCAAATAATTACATTACAGGGTGACTAAAAAGTCAGCTCAAGGTAGAGTGAAGCTATACCAGCGGAACATTATTAGACAAATGAACTCTCATTTAACACCACATTCAAATAATTACAGTACAGGGTGACTGAAAAGTGATGTCAAGGTAGAGTGAAGCTATACCAGCGGAACATTATCAGACAAATGAACCCTTATTTAACACCACATTCAAATAATTACAGTACAGGGTGACTGAAAAGTGATGTCAAGGTAGAGTAAAGCTTTACCAGCGGAACATTATTAGACAAATGAACTCTCATTTAACACCACATTCAAATAATTACAGTACAGGTTGACTGAAAAGTGATGTCAAGGTAGAGTGAAGCTATACCAGCGGAACATTATCAGACAAATGAACCCTTATTTAACACCACATTCGAATAATTACAGTACAGGGTGACTGAAAAGTGATGTCAAGGTAGAGTGAAGCTATACCAGCGGAACATTATTAGACAAATGAACTCTCATTTAACACCACATTCAAATAATTACAGTACAGGGTGACTGAAAAGTGATGTCAAGGTAGAGTAAAGCTATACCAGCGGAACATTATTAGACAAATGAACTCTTATTTACCACCACATTCAAATAATTACAGTACAGGTTGACTGAAAAGTGATGTCAAGGTAGAGTGAAGCTATACCAGCGGAACATTATCAGACAAATGAACCCTTATTTAACACCACATTCAAATAATTACAGTACAGGGTGACTGAAAAGTGATGTCAAGGTAGAGTAAAGCTTTACCAGCGGAACATTATTAGACAAATGAACTCTCATTTAACACCACATTCAAATAATTACAGTACAGGTTGACTGAAAAGTGATGTCAAGGTAGAGTGAAGCTATACCAGCGGAACATTATCAGACAAATGAACCCTTATTTAACACCACATTCAAATAATTACAGTACAGGGTGACTGAAAAGTGATGTCAAGGTAGAGTGAAGCTATACCAGCGGAACATTATTAGACAAATGAACTCTCATTTAACACCACATTCAAATAATTACAGTACAGGGTGACTAAAAAGTGATGTCGAGGTAGAGTGAAGCTATACCAGCGGGACATTATTAGACAAATGAACTCTTATTTAACACCACATTCAAATAATTACAGTACAGGGTGACTGAAAAGTGATGTCAAGGTAGAGTAAAGCTATACCAGCGGAACATTATTAGACAAATGAACTCTTATTTATCACCACATTCAAATAATTACAGTACAGGGTGGCTGAAAAGTGATGTCAAGGTAGAGTGAAGCTATACCAGCGGAACATTATTAGACAAATGAACTCTTATTTAACACCACATTCAAATAATTACAGTACAGGGTGACTAAAAAGTTATGTCGAGGTAGAGTAAAGCTATACCAGCGGGACATTATTAGACAAATGAACTCCTATTTAACACCACATTCAAATAATTACAGTACAGGGTGACTGAAAAGTGATGTCAAGGTAGAGTGAAGCTATACCAGCGGAACATTATTAGACAAATGAACTCTTATTTAACACCACATTCAAATAATTACAGTACAGGTTGACTGAAAAGTGATGTCAAGGTAGAGTGAAGCTATACCAGCGGAACATTATCAGTCAAATGAACTCTTATTCAACACCACATTCAAATGATTACAGTACAGGGTGACTGAAAAGTGATGTCGAGGTAGAGTGAAGCTTCACCAGTGGAACATTATTAGACAAATGAACTCTTATTTAACACCACATTCAAATAATTACAGTACAGGTTGACTAGAAAGTGATGTCGAGGTAGAGTGAAGATATACCAGCGGAACATTATTAGACAAATGAACTCTTATTTACCACCACATTCAAATAATTACAGTACAGGTTGAATGAAAAGTGATGTCGAGGTAGAGTGAAGATATACCAGCGGAACATTATTAGACAAATGAACTCTTATTTAACACCACATTCAAATAATTACAGTACAGGGTGACTGAAAAGTGATGTCAAGGTAGAGTGAAGCTATACCCGCGGAACATTATCAGTCAAATGAACTCTTATTCAACACCACATTCAAATAATTACAGTACAGGGTGACTGAAAAGTGATGTCAAGGTAGAGTGAAGCTATACCAGCGGAACATTATCAGTCAAATGAACTCTTATATAACACCACATTCAAATAATTACAGTACAGGGTGACTGAAAAGTGAGGTCAAGGTAGAGTGAAGCTATACCAGCGGAACATTATTAGACAAATGAACTCCCATTTAACACCACATTCAAATAATTACAGTACAGGTTGACTGAAAAGTGATGTCAAGGTAGAGTGAAGCTATACCAGCGGGACATTATCAGACAAGTGAACTCTTATATAACACCACATTCAAATAATTACAGTACAGGGTGACTGAAAAGTGATGTCAAGGTAGAGTGAAGCTATACCAGCGGAACATTATCAGACAAATGAACTCTTATTTACCACCACATTCAAATAATTACAGTACAGGTTGACTGAAAAGTGATGTCAAGGTAGAGTGAAGCTATACCAGCGGAACATTATTAGACAAATGAACTCTTATTTACCACCACATTCAAATAATTACATTACAGGTTGACTGAAAAGTGATGTCGAGGTAGAGTGAAGCTATACCAGCGGAACATTATTAGACAAATGAACTCTTATTCAACACCACATTCAAATAATTACAGTACAGGGTGACTGAAAAGTGATGTCAAAGTAGAGTGAAGCTATACCAGCGGAACATTATCAGACAAATGAACTCCCATTTAACACCACATTCAAATAATTACAGTACAGGGTGACTGAAAAGTGATGTCAAGGTAGAGTGAAGCTATACCAGCGGAACATTATTAGACAAATGAACTCTTATTTACCACCACATTCAAATAATTACATTACAGGTTGACTGAAAAGTGATGTCAAAGTAGAGTGAAGCTATACCCGCGGAACATTATCAGTCAAATGAACTCTTATTCAACACCACATTCAAATAATTACAGTACAGGTTGACTAGAAAGTGATGTCAAGGTAGAGTAAAGCTATACCAGCGGAACATTATTAGACAAATGAACTCTTATTTAACACCACATTCAAATAATTACAGTACAGGGTGACTGGAAAGTGATGTCAAGGTAGAGTGAAGCTATACCAGCGGAACATTATCAGTCAAATGAACTCTTATTCAACACCACATTCAAATAATTACAGTACAGGTTGACTGAAAAGTGATGTCAAGGTAGAGTGAAGCTATACCAGCGGAACATTATCAGTCAAATGAACTCTTATTCAACACCACATTCAAATAATTACAGTACAGGGTGACTGAAAAGTGATGTCAAGGTAGAGTGAAGCTATACCAGCGGAACATTATTAGACGAATGAACTCTTATTTAACACCACATTCAAATAATTACAGTACAGGGTGACTGAAAAGTGATGTCAAGGTAGAGTGAAGCTATACCAGCGGAACATTATTAGACGAATGAACTCTTATTTAACACCACATTCAAATAATTACAGTACAGGGTGACTGAAAAGTGATGTCAAGGTAGAGTAAAGCTATACCAGCGGAACATTATTAGACAAATGAACTCTTATTCAACACCACATTCAAATAATTACAGTACAGGGTGACTGAAAAGTGATGTCAAGGTAGAGTGAAGCTATACCAGCGGAACATTATTAGACGAATGAACTCTTATTTAACACCACATTCAAATAATTACAGTACAGGTTGACTGAAAAGTGATGTCAAGGTAGAGTGAAGCTATACCAGCGGAACATTATTAGACAAATGAACTCTTATTGAACACCACATTCAATTAATTACAGTACAGGTTGACTGAAAAGTGATGTCGAGGTAGAGTGAAGCTATACCAGCGGAACATTATCAGACAAATGAACTCCCATTTAACACCACATTCAAATAATTACAGTACAGGGTGACTAAAAAGTGATGTCAAGGTAGAGTGAAGCTATACCAGCGGAACATTATCAGACAAATGAACTCTTATTTACCACCACATTCGAATAATTACATTACAGGGTGACTAAAAAGTGAGGTCAAAGTAGAGTGAAGCTATACCAGCGGAACATTATTAGACAAATGAACTCTTATTTACCACCACATTCGAATAATTACATTACAGGGTGACTAGAAAGTGATGTCAAGGTAGAGTGAAGCTATACCAGCGGAACATTATCAGACAAATGAACTCCCATTTAACACCACATTCAAATAATTACAGTACAGGTTGACTGAAAAGTGATGTCAAGGTAGAGTGAAGCTATACCAGCGGAACATTATCAGTCAAATGAACTCTTATTTAACACCACATTCAAATAATTACAGTACAGGTTGACTGAAAAGTGATGTCAAGGTAGAGTAAAGCTATACCAGCGGAACATTATCAGTCAAATGAACTCCTATTTACCACCACATTCTAATAATTACAGTACAGGGTGACTAAAAAGTGAGGTCAAGGTAGAGTGAAGCTATACCAGCGGCACATTATCAGACTCATGAACTCTTATTTACCACCACATTCAAATGATTACAGTACAGGTTGACTGAAAAGTGATGTCAAGGTAGAGTAAAGCTATACCAGCGGAACATTATCAGTCAAATGAACTCCTATTTACCACCACAATCTAATAATTACAGTACAGGGTGACTAGAAAGTGATGTCAAGGTAGAGTGAAGCTTTACCAGCGGGACATTATTAGACAAATGAACTCCTATTTACCACCACATTCTAATAATTACAGTACAGGGTGACTAAAAAGTGAGGTCAAGGTAGAGTGAAGCTATACCAGCGGGACATTATTAGACAAATGAACTCCTATTTAACACCACATTCAAATAATTACATTACAGGGTGACTGAAAAGTCATGTCAAGGTAGAGTAAAGCTATACCAGCGGAACATTATCAGTCAAATGTACTCCTATTTACCACCACATTCTAATAATTACAGTACAGGGTGACTAGAAAGTGATGTCAAGGTAGAGTGAAGATATACCAGCGGAACATGATTAGACAAATGAACTCTTATTTAACACCACATTCAAATGATTACAGTACAGGGTGACTGAAAAGTGATGTCAAGGTAGAGTAAAGCTTTACCAGCGGGACATTATTAGTCAAATGAGCTCTTATTTAACACCACATTCTAATAATTACAGTACAGGTTGACTGAAAAGTCATGTCAAGGTAGAGTAAAGCTATACCAGCGGGACATTATTAGTCAAATGAGCTCTTATTTAACACCACATTCTAATAATTACAGTACAGGGTGACTAGAAAGTGATGTCAAGGTAGAGTGAAGATATACCAGCGGAACATTATCATACAAATGAACTCTTATTTAACACCACATTCTAATAATTACAGTACAGGGTGACTAAAAAGTCAGCTCAAGGTAGAGTGAAGCTATACCAGCGGAACATTATCAGTCAAATGAACTCCTATTTACCACCACATTCTAATAATTACAGTACAGGGTGACTAGAAAGTGATGTCAAGGTAGAGTGAAGCTTTACCAGCGGGACATTATTAGACAAATGAACTCTTATTTAACACCACATTCAAATAATTACAGTACAGGGTGACTAGAAAGTGATGTCAAGGTAGAGTGAAGATATACCAGCGGGACATTATTAGACAAATGAACTCTTATTTAACACCACATTCAAATAATTACAGTACAGGTTGACTGAAAAGTGATGTCAAGGTAGAGTAAAGCTATACCAGCGGAACATTATCAGTCAAATGTACTCCTATTTACCACCACATTCTAATAATTACAGTACAGGGTGACTAGAAAGTGATGTCAAGGTAGAGTGAAGATATACCAGCGGAACATGATTAGACAAATGAACTCTTATTTAACACCACATTCAAATAATTACAGTACAGGGTGACTGAAAAGTGATGTCAAGGTAGAGTGAAGCTATACCAGCGGGACATTATTAGACAAATGAACTCTTATTTAACACCACATTCAAATGATTACAGTACAGGGTGACTGGAAAGTGAGGTCAAGGTAGAGTGAAGCTATACCAGCGGAACATTATCATACAAATGAACTCTTATTTAACACCACATTCTAATAATTACAGTACAGGGTGACTAAAAAGTGAGGTCAAGGTAGAGTGAAGCTATACCAGCGGGACATTATCAGTCAAATGAACTCCTATTTACCACCACATTCTAATAATTACAGTACAGGTTGACTGAAAAGTGAGGTCGAGGTAGAGTGAAGCTATACCAGCGGGACATTATCAGACAAATGAACTCTTATTTACCACCACATTCAAATAATTACAGTACAGGGTGACTGAAAAGTGATGTCAAGGTAGAGTAAAGCTATACCAGCGGGACATTATCAGACAAATGAACTCTTATTTACCACCACATTCTAATAATTACAGTACAGGGTGACTGAAAAGTGATGTCGAGGTAGAGTAAAGCTTTATCAGCGGAACATTATTAGACAAATGAACTCTTATTTAACACCACATTCAAATAATTACAGTACAGGTTGACTGAAAAGTGATGTCAAGGTAGAGTAAAGCTATACCAGCGGAACATTATTAGACAAATGAACTCTTATTTAACACCACATTCAAATAATTACAGTACAGGTTGACTGAAAAGTGATGTCAAGGTAGAGTAAAGCTATACCAGCGGAACATCATCAGACAAATGAACTCCCATTTAACACCACATTCAAATAATTACAGTACAGGTTGACTGAAAAGTGAGGTCAAGGTAGAGTAAAGCTATACCAGCGGGACATTATCAGACAAATGAACTCTTATTTACCACCACATTCAAATAATTACAGTACAGGGTGACTGAAAAGTGATGTCAAGGTAGAGTGAAGCTATACCAGCGGAACATTATTAGACAAATGAACTCTTATTTACCACCACATTCAAATAATTACAGTACAGGGTGACTAAAAAGTGATGTCAAGGTAGAGTGAAGCTATACCAGCGGAACATTATCAGACAAATGAACTCTTATTTAACACCACATTCAAATAATCACAGTACAGGGTGACTGAAAAGTGATGTCAAGGTAGAGTAAAGCTATACCAGCGGAACATCATCAGACAAATGAACTCTTATTTACCACCACATTCTAATAATTACAGTACAGGTTGACTGAAAAGTGATGTCAAGGTAGAGTAAAGCCATACCAGCGGGACATTATTAGACAACTGAACTCTTATTCAACACCACATTCAAATAATTACAGTACAGGGTGACTGAAAAGTGAGGTCAAGGTAGAGTAAAGCTATACCAGCGAAACATCATCAGACAAATGAACTCTTATTTACCACCACATTCTAATAATTACAGTACAGATTGACTGAAAAGTGATGTCAAGGTAGAGTAAAGCCATACCAGCGGGACATTATTAGACAACTGAACTCTTATTCAACACCACATTCAAATAATTACAGTACAGGGTGACTGAAAAGTGATGTCAAGGTAGAGTGAAGCTATACCAGCGGAACATTATTAGACAAATGAACTCTTATTTACCACCACATTCAAATAATTACAGTACAGGGTGACTAAAAAGTGATGTCAAGGTAGAGTGAAGCTATACCAGCGGAACATTATCAGACAAATGAACTCTTATTTAACACCACATTCAAATAATTACAGTACAGGTTGACTGAAAAGTGATGTCAAGGTGGAGTGAAGCTATACCAGCGGAACATTATTAGACAAATGAACTCTTATTGAACACCACATTCAATTAAGGGAGGAGGCCAGTGAAATTTTCACTTTTTTCACTTTTTTTTTTTTTCATATATTTAATTTGTTATGTATTTATAATTCTTTTTTTACTCCATATTACTGATAATACTACCACAACTAATCAATTTTCGATTTATAGTCCCTGTATGTATAGTTTCATGGCCCAAAATTCGCTGTTTTGAAGCCATTTTGTAGCTATATTTTCAGTTGATTACAGACTTTTGAATCACCCACAATTTATGTTGCCAAGGTTAGTGTATTTGCTGATAGGTATCACCACTTGCTTGAGCAATCATTTCACTGTTTTTACTTTTTAGTATCCAAGAAGCTTTGGTTCACAAATTCAAACTGTCAGACTAGAACCATCTAGAACGAAACTCCAGATTTTACTTTTTCCCTTGCGTTTCACTTCACACGTTTTACAGTCTTTTGTCATTTCTGTTGGTTTGAGTCATTTATGAAATGGGTAAAAACAAGAAATTGTATATAAAGAAAACAAAGAAAGAAATATCCAATGCTGCTAGGGTCAATTCTGAAAAGAGAGCTATTTTCAGCCCTAGGCCAGTGGATGATGTTTTGAATGAAACAGGTAAGCCTAAAATTACAACAACAATACTCATTCATAATACTCATCTGTTGGGCATATGATTGTTATGTAACTATGACTGCTTGTTTGACTTATAGCTGGACAAATAGATGTAGGCATATGTACCGGTACGCTAACTGTACCCAGTAACAGCAAACGTAGGCCTAGGCCTATTCCCGGGCTGGCAGAAATACCGATAAGCCCAGGTGCAGCTTCCGAGAGTTCTTCAGACACAGAATACATGTCAGGTGTGGAAGAACTAGAAAACTTGACTGTTGAGGAGTGTCAGCCTTCAACAAGTATCGGTACTGGAGTGTCAGACAATATTTCTGAACGTGAGCCCACGCCCGTTGTCACTGGCCCGAATAAGAAGAGTGAGCGTATACAGGCAGTGTACGCTACTGCGGATAATCCTGTTACCATGCCATCTGATAACACTGTAGAGTATATTATAGCAAATATTGATACATATTCTGAATTATTGAGTCACTGCGTTTGTTCCATCTGTAAAGTGCACAGTTTGACTGTTACTAAGACGCACTCAGCTGGATTAGCTCACAAATTGTCACTTCACTGTGAACTATGTGGAGATATCAATAGATCAGTGTATACGTCAGCCCGTATGTCGACCGGTTCATCGCGTCCTGGGTTCGATGTGAATCGGCGAGCCGCAGCAGCTATGACACACATGGGAAAAGGCTACTCTGGGTTTGAACAATTTTCCACCATCATGGGATTGAATCCGATGAGCAAAACCTCCTACGCGAGCCATTTGAAAAGTTATAGCAATGATGTCACTAGTCAAACATCATTTTTGGATGAAGCGCGTCGAGCAGTGAGAGAAGCGTACGCTAATCTGAACCCATCGTTGCTACTGGATGCTATGATAGAAATTGCTGTGAGTTTTGATGGTAGTTGGCACAAAAGGGGTTTCACGTCCAAGTATGGTTTCGCTGCGGTAATCGATTTACTTACAGGATTTGTCGTAGATTTTGAAGTGCTATCGAAGTATTGCCAGTCCTGTGAAATCGGGAAGTCGGAACTGGGTGAAGATTCTCCAGAATATCAAGTCTGGTACAACGGCCACAAGTCATCTTGTCAACAAAATTACGAAGGTTCATCTCCTGCGATGGAGGTCACTGCAGCCGATAGGCTGTGGCGAAGGTCCGAATCCTTCGGAATGCGGTACACCACTTTACTGTCTGACGGTGATGCCAAGACATTCAACCATCTTGTGAAGGAACAGATTTATGGCCCAGATGTTAGTTTCGAAAAAGAAGAATGCTTGAACCACGTTGCGAAGAGACTTGGCACTGGTCTTCGTAATGTGATTGCTCACGAAAAAGGTCAAGGAGTTACTCTCGGAGGTCGCTCTTATGGAAGCCTGAAACCTGACGTCATCAAATCTCTGACTAGGTATTATCGTAATGCTATTGTCAATAATATGCACAGCACCAATGAGATGAAGACCGCAATATTTGCAACACTCTACCACTGTTCGTCCACTGATTTGAATCCGCGGCACCATAAGTGTCCAACAGGCGAGAATACGTGGTGTTTCTTCAACAAAGCATTGGCTAATAATTCTAAACCTGGAAACCATAAAGATTACATTGGGACTCCATTATCAAATAAAGTTGTGACCAAGATCCTGCCCGTCTATCAGCGCCTTGCGTCAGATTCCCTACTTGAACGGTGCTTACTCGGACGGACTTCGAACGCAAACGAAAGTTTGCATAGTACCATCTGGCGCAGATGTCCGAAAGATACATTTGTCTCTAAAATGCGTATCGACATGGCTGTTGTGGAAGCCATCTCTGTTTTCAACAACGGATGTAGTGCATCAGTGAAAGAAAATATGGCAAATGCAAAACTTTCTCCAGGCCATTCCACAGCATCCTTGACGAAGAGACGAGACAAACGACGGGTGGGAAAGAGCCAAGTTCGTGCAGCATTGGCCTTCGAGAAGATGCGACATATAAAGAAGCTGGCTATGCTGAGAGCTGAAGAAAAACTGAAGAAAAATGAGGGTCTCACGTATGGGGCTGGTGCCTTCTAGTATGCCAGGCAAGGAGTTATGAGGAACTGACTTACTAAATCTCAACTCAAATCTGCAAATGTATTTTCTGGGATATATTTTTTCGACAATATACAATATGGAGAATGATGCAACTTCTATAATATTTTATGAAACATATCCATTTTTTTTGTGAATATTTTTGAATACATGCTCAATCATTGACAGTTATCTTTGTCAGTTATGTCTGATGGAACTATTGCAAATAATTGTATAACTTGAATACCTTTGAAATGTATTGTTTCAAAAAATTTGCTGAGGAATACAATCTTGAAATATACTGATAGTATGTCACATATAAGAGGATGATAACTGTTGTTCATTACTGTATCATTTATCTCCATTTTAAAATGAAAAAAAAAAATGTAAAAAAATAATTACTCGAATGAGGGCTTTCTTCATCACTATTCGTGAAAATTCATAAAAAATTTAATTCCAAGGCAAATTTTGGATAAATAATTTTGAATTATTTTTTTTATTTTTTGTTGCCCATCAAATGATAATCCACTGAATTTTCATCCACTTTGTTGGTATATTTAAGAAGTTGGGATTTTCACTGGCCTCCTCCCTTAATTACAGTACAGGTTGACTGAAAAGTGATGTCGAGGTAGAGTGAAGCTATACCAGCGGAACATTATCAGACAAATGAACTCCCATTTAACACCACATTCAAATAATTACAGTACAGGGTGACTAAAAAGTGATGTCAAGGTAGAGTGAAGCTATACCAGCGGAACATTATCAGACAAATGAACTCTTATTTACCACCACATTCGAATAATTACATTACAGGGTGACTAAAAAGTGAGGTCAAAGTAGAGTGAAGCTATACCAGCGGAACATTATTAGACAAATGAACTCTTATTTATCACCACATTCGAATAATTACATTACAGGGTGACTAGAAAGTGATGTCAAGGTAGAGTGAAGCTATACCAGCGGAACATTATCAGACAAATGAACTCCCATTTAACACCACATTCAAATAATTACAGTACAGGTTGACTGAAAAGTGATGTCAAGGTAGAGTGAAGCTATACCAGCGGAACATTATCAGTCAAATGAACTCTTATTTAACACCACATTCAAATAATTACAGTACAGGTTGACTGAAAAGTGATGTCAAGGTAGAGTAAAGCTATACCAGCGGAACATTATCAGTCAAATGAACTCCTATTTACCACCACATTCTAATAATTACAGTACAGGGTGACTAAAAAGTGAGGTCAAGGTAGAGTGAAGCTATACCAGCGGGACATTATCAGACTCATGAACTCTTATTTACCACCACATTCAAATGATTACAGTACAGGTTGACTGAAAAGTGATGTCAAGGTAGAGTAAAGCTATACCAGCGGAACATTATCAGTCAAATGAACTCCTATTTACCACCACAATCTAATAATTACAGTACAGGGTGACTAGAAAGTGATGTCATGGTAGAGTGAAGCTTTACCAGCGGGACATTATTAGACAAATGAACTCCTATTTACCACCACATTCTAATAATTACAGTACAGGGTGACTAAAAAGTGAGGTCAAGGTAGAGTGAAGCTATACCAGCGGGACATTATTAGACAAATGAACTCCTATTTAACACCACATTCAAATAATTACATTACAGGGTGACTGAAAAGTCATGTCAAGGTAGAGTAAAGCTATACCAGCGGAACATTATCAGTCAAATGTACTCCTATTCACCACCACATTCTAATAATTACAGTACAGGGTGACTAGAAAGTGATGTCAAGGTAGAGTGAAGATATACCAGCGGAACATGATTAGACAAATGAACTCTTATTTAACACCACATTCAAATGATTACAGTACAGGGTGACTGAAAAGTGATGTCAAGGTAGAGTAAAGCTTCACCAGCGGGACATTATTAGTCAAATGAGCTCTTATTTAACACCACATTCTAATAATTACAGTACAGGTTGACTGAAAAGTCATGTCAAGGTAGAGTAAAGCTATACCAGCGGGACATTATTAGTCAAATGAGCTCTTATTTAACACCAAATTCTAATAATTACAGTACAGGGTGACTAGAAAGTGATGTCAAGGTAGAGTGAAGATATACCAGCGGAACATTATCATACAAATGAACTCTTATTTAACACCACATTCTAATAATTACAGTACAGGGTGACTAAAAAGTCAGCTCAAGGTAGAGTGAAGCTATACCAGCGGAACATTATCAGTCAAATGAACTCCTATTTACCACCACATTCTAATAATTACAGTACAGGGTGACTAGAAAGTGATGTCAAGGTAGAGTGAAGCTTTACCAGCGGGACATTATTAGACAAATGAACTCTTATTTAACACCACATTCAAATAATTACAGTACAGGGTGACTAGAAAGTGATGTCAAGGTAGAGTGAAGATATACCAGCGGGACATTATTAGACAAATGAACTCTTATTTAACACCACATTCAAATAATTACAGTACAGGTTGACTGAAAAGTGATGTCAAGGTAGAGTAAAGCTATACCAGCGGAACATTATCAGTCAAATGTACTCCTATTTACCACCACATTCTAATAATTACAGTACAGGGTGACTAGAAAGTGATGTCAAGGTAGAGTGAAGATATACCAGCGGAACATGATTAGACAAATGAACTCTTATTTAACACCACATTCAAATAATTACAGTACAGGGTGACTGAAAAGTGATGTCAAGGTAGAGTGAAGCTATACCAGCGGGACATTATTAGACAAATGAACTCTTATTTAACACCACATTCAAATGATTACAGTACAGGGTGACTGGAAAGTGAGGTCAAGGTAGAGTGAAGCTATACCAGCGGAACATTATCATACAAATGAACTCTTATTTAACACCACATTCTAATAATTACAGTACAGGGTGACTAAAAAGTGAGGTCAAGGTAGAGTGAAGCTATACCAGCGGGACATTATCAGTCAAATGAACTCCTATTTACCACCACATTCTAATAATTACAGTACAGGTTGACTGAAAAGTGATGTCGAGGTAGAGTGAAGCTATACCAGCGGGACATTATCAGACAAATGAACTCTTATTTACCACCACATTCAAATAATTACAGTACAGGGTGACTGAAAAGTGATGTCAAGGTAGAGTAAAGCTATACCAGCGGGACATTATCAGACAAATGAACTCTTATTTACCACCACATTCTAATAATTACAGTACAGGGTGACTGAAAAGTGATGTCGAGGTAGAGTAAAGCTTTATCAGCGGAACATTATTAGACAAATGAACTCTTATTTAACACCACATTCAAATAATTACAGTACAGGTTGACTGAAAAGTGATGTCAAGGTAGAGTAAAGCTATACCAGCGGAACATTATTAGACAAATGAACTCTTATTTAACACCACATTCAAATAATTACAGTACAGGTTGACTGAAAAGTGATGTCAAGGTAGAGTAAAGCTATACCAGCGGAACATCATCAGACAAATGAACTCCCATTTAACACCACATTCAAATAATTACAGTACAGGTTGACTGAAAAGTGAGGTCAAGGTAGAGTAAAGCTATACCAGCGGGACATTATCAGACAAATGAACTCTTATTTACCACCACATTCAAATAATTACAGTACAGGGTGACTGAAAAGTGATGTCAAGGTAGAGTGAAGCTATACCAGCGGAACATTATTAGACAAATGAACTCTTATTTACCACCACATTCAAATAATTACAGTACAGGGTGACTAAAAAGTGATGTCAAGGTAGAGTGAAGCTATACCAGCGGAACATTATCAGACAAATGAACTCTTATTTAACACCACATTCAAATAATCACAGTACAGGGTGACTGAAAAGTGATGTCAAGGTAGAGTAAAGCTATACCAGCGGAACATCATCAGACAAATGAACTCTTATTTACCACCACATTCTAATAATTACAGTACAGGTTGACTGAAAAGTGATGTCAAGGTAGAGTAAAGCCATACCAGCGGGACATTATTAGACAACTGAACTCTTATTCAACACCACATTCAAATAATTACAGTACAGGGTGACTGAAAAGTGAGGTCAAGGTAGAGTAAAGCTATACCAGCGGAACATCATCAGACAAATGAACTCTTATTTACCACCACATTCTAATAATTACAGTACAGGTTGACTGAAAAGTGATGTCAAGGTAGAGTAAAGCCATACCAGCGGGACATTATTAGACAACTGAACTCTTATTCAACACCACATTCAAATAATTACAGTACAGGGTGACTGAAAAGTGATGTCAAGGTAGAGTGAAGCTATACCAGCGGAACATTATTAGACAAATGAACTCTTATTTACCACCACATTCAAATAATTACAGTACAGGGTGACTAAAAAGTGATGTCAAGGTAGAGTGAAGCTATACCAGCGGAACATTATCAGACAAATGAACTCTTATTTAACACCACATTCAAATAATCACAGTACAGGGTGACTGAAAAGTGATGTCAAGGTAGAGTAAAGCTATACCAGCGGAACATCATCAGACAAATGAACTCTCATTTACCACCACATTCTAATAATTACAGTACAGGTTGACTGAAAAGTGATGTCAAGGTAGAGTAAAGCCATACCAGCGGGACATTATTAGACAACTGAACTCTTATTCAACACCACATTCAAATAATTACAGTACAGGGTGACTAAAAAGTGAGGTCAAGGTAGAGTAAAGCTATACCAGCGGAACATCATCAGACAAATGAACTCTTATTTACCACCACATTCTAATAATTACAGTACAGGTTGACTGAAAAGTGATGTCAAGGTAGAGTAAAGCCATACCAGCGGGACATTATTAGACAACTGAACTCTTATTCAACACCACATTCAAATAATTACAGTACAGGGTGACTAAAAAGTGAGGTCAAGGTAGAGTGAAGCTATACCAGCGGGACATTATCAGTCAAATGAACTCTTATTTAACACCACATTCAAATAATTACAGTACAGGGTGGCTAGAAAGTGATGTCGAGGTAGAGTGAAGCTATACCAGCGGAACATTATTAGACAAATGAACTCTTATTTACCACCACATCCAATAATTACAGTACAGGGTGACTGAAAAGTGATGTCGAGGTAGAGTAAAGCTATACCAGCGGAACATTATTAGACAAATGAACTCTTATTTAACACCACATTCAAATAATTACAGTACAGGTTGACTGAAAAGTGATGTCAAGGTAGAGTAAAGCTATATCAGCGGAACATTATCATACAAATGAACTCTTATTTAACACCACATTCTAATAATTACAGTACAGGGTGACTAAAAAGTGAGGTCAAGGTAGAGTGAAGCTATACCAGCGGGACATTATCAGTCAAATGAACTCCTATTTACCACCACATTCTAATAATTACAGTACAGGTTGACTGAAAAGTGATGTCAAGGTAGAGTGAAGCTTTACCAGCGGGACATTATTAGACAAATGAACTCCTATTTACCACCACATTCTAATAATTACAGTACAGGATGACTAAAAAGTGAGGTCAAGGTAGAGTGAAGCTATACCAGCGGGACATTATTAGTCAAATGAACTCTTATTTAACACCACATTCAAATAATTACAGTACAGGTTGACTGAAAAGTGATGTCAAGGTAGAGTGAAGCTATACCAGCGGAACATTATTAGTCAAATGAACTCTTATTCAACACCACATTCAAATAATTACAGTACAGGTTGACTAAAAAGTGATGTCAAGGTAGAGTGAAGCTATACCAGCGGAACATTATTAGTCAAATGAACTCTTATTTAACACCACATTCAAATAATTACAGTACAGGTTGACTGAAAAGTGATGTCAAGGTAGAGTGAAGCTATACCAGCGGAACATTATTAGTCAAATGAACTCTTATTTAACACCACATTCAAATAATTACAGTACAGGGTGACTGAAAAGTGATGTCAAGGTAGAGTAAAGCTATACCAGCGGAACATTATCAGTCAAATGAACTCTTATTCAACACCACATTCAATTAATTACAGTACAAGGTGACTGAAAAGTGATGTCAAGGTAGAGTGAAGCTATACCAGCGGAACATTATTAGACAAATGAACTCCTATTTACCACCACATTCTAATAATTACAGTACAGGATGACTAAAAAGTGAGGTCAAGGTAGAGTGAAGCTATACCAGCGGGACATTATCAGTCAAATGAACTCCTATTTACCACCACATTCTAATAATTACAGTACAGGTTGACTGAAAAGTGATGTCAAGGTAGAGTGAAGCTTTACCAGCGGGACATTATTAGACAAATGAACTCCTATTTACCACCACATTCTAATAATTACAGTACAGGATGACTAAAAAGTGAGGTCAAGGTAGAGTGAAGCTATACCAGCGGGACATTATTAGACAAATGAACTCTTATTTAACACCACATTCAAATAATTACAGTACAGGTTGACTGAAAAGTGATGTCAAAGTAGGGTGAAGCTATACCAGCGGAACATTATCAGACTCATGAACTCTTATTTAACACCACATTCAAATAATTACAGTACAGGGTGACTGAAAAGTGATGTCAAGGTAGAGTAAAGCTATACCAGCGGAACATTATCAGTCAAATGAACTCTTATTCAACACCACATTCAATTAATTACAGTACAGGGTGACTGAAAAGTGATGTCAAGGTAGAGTGAAGCTATACCAGCGGAACATTATTAGACAAATGAACTCCTATTTACCACCACATTCTAATAATTACAGTACAGGATGACTAAAAAGTGAGGTCAAGGTAGAGTGAAGCTATACCAGCGGGACATTATCAGTCAAATGAACTCCTATTTACCACCACATTCTAATAATTACAGTACAGGTTGACTGAAAAGTGATGTCAAGGTAGAGTGAAGCTTTACCAGCGGGACATTATTAGACAAATGAACTCCTATTTACCACCACATTCTAATAATTACAGTACAGGATGACTAAAAAGTGAGGTCAAGGTAGAGTGAAGCTATACCAGCGGGACATTATTAGACAAATGAACTCTTATTTAACACCACATTCAAATAATTACAGTACAGGTTGACTGAAAAGTGATGTCAAAGTAGAGTGAAGCTATACCCGCGGAACATTATCAGTCAAATGAACTCTTATTCAACACCACATTCAATTAATTACAGTACAGGGTGACTGAAAAGTGATGTCAAGGTAGAGTGAAGCTTTACCAGCGGGACATTATTAGACAAATGAACTCCTATTTACCACCACATTCTAATAATTACAGTACAGGATGACTAAAAAGTGAGGTCAAGGTAGAGTGAAGCTATACCAGCGGGACATTATTAGACAAATGAACTCTTATTTAACACCACATTCAAATAATTACAGTACAGGTTGACTGAAAAGTGATGTCAAAGTAGAGTGAAGCTATACCCGCGGAACATTATCAGTCAAATGAACTCTTATTTAACACCACATTCAAATGATTACAGTACAGGGTGACTGAAAAGTGATGTCAAGGTAGAGTGAAGCTATACCAGCGGAACATTATTAGACAAATGAACTCTTATTTAACACCACATTCAAATGATTACAGTACAGGGTGACTGAAAAGTGATGTCAAGGTAGAGTAGAGCTATACCAGCGGAACATTATCAGTCAAATGTACTCCTATTTACCACCACATTCTAATAATTACAGTACAGGTTGACTGAAAAGTGATGTCAAAGTAGAGTGAAGCTATACCAGCGGGACATTATCAGTCAAATGTACTCCTATTTACCACCACATTCTAATAATTACAGTACAGGTTGACTGAAAAGTGATGTCAAAGTAGAGTGAAGCTATACCAGCGGAACATTATCAGTCAAATGTACTCCTATTTACCACCACATTCTAATAATTACAGTACAGGTTGACTGAAAAGTGATGTCAAGGTAGAGTGAAGCTATACCAGCGGAACATTATCAGTCAAATGAACTCTTATTTAACACCACATTCAAATAATTACAGTACAGGTTGACTGAAAAGTGATGTCAAAGTAGAGTGAAGCTATACCCGCGGAACATTATCAGTCAAATGAACTCTTATTCAACACCACATTCAATTAATTACAGTACAGGTTGACTGAAAAGTGATGTCGAGGTAGAGTGATGCTATACAAGCGGAACATTATTAGACAAATGAACTCTTATTTAACACCACATTCAATTAATTACAGTACAGGGTGACTGAAAAGTGATGTCAAGGTAGAGTGAAGCTATACCAGCGGAACATTATCAGTCAAATGTACTCCTATTTACCACCACATTCTAATAATTACAGTACAGGGTGACTAGAAAGTGATGTCAAGGTAGAGTGAAGATATACCAGCGGAACATGATTAGACAAATGAACTCTTATTTAACACCACATTCAAATGATTACAGTACAGGGTGACTGGAAAGTGAGGTCAAGGTAGAGTGAAGCTATACCAGCGGAACATTATTAGACAAATGAACTCTCATTTACCACCACATTCAAATAATCACAGTACAGGGTGACTGAAAAGTGAGGTCAAGGTAGAGTGAAGCTATACCAGCGGGACATTATCAGACAAATGAACTCTTATTTATCACCACATTCAAATAATTACAGTACAGGTTGACTAGGAAGTGATGTCAAGGTAGAGTGAAGCTATACCAGCGGAACATTATTAGTCAAATGAACTCTTATTTACCACCACATTCAAATAATTACAGTACAGGTTGACTAGAAAGTCATGTCAAGGTAGAGTAAAGCTATACCAGCGGAACATTATCATACAAATGAACTCTTATTTAACACCACATTCAAATAATTACAGTACAGGTTGACTAAAAAGTGATGTCGAGGTAGAGTGAAGCTATACCAGCGGAACATTATTAGACAAATGAACTCTTATCTAACACCACATTCAAATAATCACAGTACAGGGTGACTGAAAAGTGAGGTCAAGGTAGAGTGAAGCTATACCAGCGGAACATTATCAGACAAATTAACTCTTATCTAACACCACATTCAAATAATCACAGTACAGGGTGACTGAAAAGTGAGGTCAAGGTAGAGTGAAGCTATACCAGCGGGACATTATCAGACAAATGAACTCTTATTTAACACCACATTCAAATAATCACAGAACAGGGTGACTAGAAAGTGATGTCGAGGTAGAGTGAAGCTATACCAGCGGAACATTATTAGACAAATGAACTCTTATCTAACACCACATTCAAATTATCACAGTACAGGGTGACTGAAAAGTAAGGTCAAAGTAGAGTAAAGCTATACCAGCGGAAAATTATTAGACAAATGAACTCTTATTTAACACCACATTCAAATAATTACAGTACAGGGTGACTGAAAAGTGATGTCAAGGTAGAGTGAAGATATACCAGCGGAACATTATCAGACAAATGAACTCTTATCTAACACCACATCCAATAAATTACAGTACAGGGTGACTAAGAAGTGATGTCGAGGTAGAGTAAAGCTTTACCAGCGGAACATTATCAGACAAATGAACTCTTATTTATCACCACATTCAAATAATTACAGTACAGGGTGACTGAAAAGTGAGGTCAAGCTAGAGTGAAGCTATACCAGCGGGACAGTATTAGACAAATGAACTCTTATATAACACCACATTCAAATAATTACAGAACAGGTTGACTAAAAAGTCAGCTCAAGTTAGAGTGAAGCTATACCAGCGGGACATTATCAGACAAATGAACTCTTATTTAACACCACATTCAAATAATCACAGAACAGGGTGACTAGAAAGTGATGTCGAGGTAGAGTGAAGCTATACCAGCGGAACATTATTAGACAAATGAACTCTTATCTAACACCACATTCAAATTATCACAGTACAGGGTGACTGAAAAGTAAGGTCAAAGTAGAGTAAAGCTATACCAGCGGAAAATTATTAGACAAATGAACTCTTATTTAACACCACATTCAAATAATTACAGTACAGGTTGACTGAAAAGTGATGTCAAGGTAGAGTGAAGCTATACCAGCGGAACATCATCAGACAAATGAACTCTTATTTAACACCACATCCAATTAATTACAGTACAGGTTGACTGAAAAGTGATGTCGAGGTAGAGTGAAGCTATACCAGCGGAAAATTATTAGACAAATGAACTCTTATTTAACACCACATTCAAATAATTACAGTACAGGTTGACTGAAAAGTGATGTCGAGGTAGAGTGAAGCTATACCAGCGGAACATTATTAGACAAATGAACTCTTATTTAACACCACATCCAATTAATTACAGTACAGGTTGACTAAAAAGTGAGGTCAAGGTAGAGTGAAGCTATACCAGCGGAACATTATTAGACAAATGAACTCTCATTTAACACCACATTCAAATAATCACAGTACAGGGTGACTGAAAAGTGATGTCAAGGTAGAGTAAAGCTATACCAGCGGGACATTATTAGACAAATGAACTCTTATTTAACACCACATTCAAATAATTACAGTACAGGGTGACTGAAAAGTGATGTCAAGGTAGAGTAAAGCTATACCAGCGGAACATTATTAGACAAATGAACTCTTATTTACCACCACATTCAAATAATTACAGTACAGGTTGACTGAAAAGTGATGTCAAGGTAGAGTAAAGCTATACCAGCGGAACATTATTAGACAAATGAACTCTTATTCAACACCACATTCAAATAATTACAGTACAGGTTGACTGAAAAGTGATGTCAAGGTGGAGTGAAGCTATACCAGCGGAACATTATTAGACAACTGAACTCTTATTTACCACCACATTCAAATAATTACAGTACAGGGTGACTGAAAAGTGATGTCGAGGTAGAGTAAAGCTATACCAGCGGAACATTATTAGACAAATGAACTCTTATTCAACACCACATTCAAATAATCACAGTACAGGGTGACTGAAAAGTGATGTCAAGGTAGAGTAAAGCTATACCAGCGGAACATTATTAGACAACTGAACTCTTATTCATCACCACATCCAAATAATTACAGTACAGGTTGACTGAAAAGTGAGCTCAAGGTAGAGTAAAGCTATACCAGCGGAACATTATTGGACAAATGAGCTCTTATTCAACACCACATCCAATAAATTACAGTACAGGGTGACTGAAAAGTGATGTCAAGGTAGAGTAAAGCTATACCAGCGGAACATTATTAGACAATTGAACTCTTATTTAACACCACATTCAAATAATTACAGTACAGGTTGACTGAAAAGTGAGCTCAAGGTAGAGTAAAGCTATACCAGCGGAACATTATTAGACAAATGAGCTCTTATTCAACACCACATCCAATAAATTACAGTACAGGGTGACTGAAAAGTGATGTCAAGGTAGAGTAAAGCTATACCAGCGGAACATTATTAGACAACTGAACTCTTATTCATCACCACATCCAAATAATTACAGTACAGGTTGACTGAAAAGTGAGCTCAAGGTAGAGTAAAGCTATACCAGCGGAACATTATTGGACAAATGAGCTCTTATTCAACACCACATCCAATAAATTACAGTACAGGGTGACTGAAAAGTGATGTCAAGGTAGAGTAAAGCTATACCAGCGGAACATTATTAGACAACTGAACTCTTATTTAACACCACATTCAAATAATTACAGTACAGGGTGACTGAAAAGTGATGTCAAGGTAGAGTGAAGCTATACCAGCGGAACATCATCAGACAAATGAACTCCTATTTACCACCACATTCAAATAATTACAGTACAGGTTGACTGAAAAGTGATGTCAAGGTAGAGTGAAGCTATACCAGCGGAACATTATTAGACAAATGAACTCTTATTTAACACCACATTCAAATAATTACAGTACAGGGTGACTGAAAAGTGATGTCGAGGTAGAGTAAAGCTATACCAGCGGAACATTATTGGACAAATGAGCTCTTATTCAACACCACATCCAATAAATTACAGTACAGGGTGACTGAAAAGTGATGTCAAGGTAGAGTAAAGCTATACCAGCGGAACATTATTAGACAACTGAACTCTTATTTACCACCACATTCAAATAATTACAGTACAGGGTGACTGAAAAGTGATGTCAAGGTAGAGTAAAGCTATACCAGCGGAACATTATTAGACAAATGAACTCTTATTTACCACCACATTCAAATAATTACAGTACAGGGTGACTGAAAAGTGATGTCAAGGTAGAGTTAAGCTATACCAGCGGGACATTATTAGACAAATGAACTCTTATTTAACACCACATTCAAATAATTACAGTACAGGTTGACTGAAAAGTGATGTCAAGGTAGAGTGAAGCTATACCAGCGGAACATTATTAGACAAATGAACTCTTATTTAACACCACATTCAAATAATTACAGTACAGGTTGACTGAAAAGTGATGTCGAGGTAGAGTGAAGCTATACCAGCGGAACATTATTAGACAAATGAACTCTTATTTATCACCACATTCAAATAATTACAGTACAGGTTGACTGAAAAGTGAGGTCAAGGTAGAGTAAAGCTATACCAGCGGGACATTATTAGACAAATGAACTCTTATTTAACACCACATTCAAATAATTACAGTACAGGTTGACTGAAAAGTGATGTCGAGGTAGAGTGAAGCTATACCAGCGGAACATTATTAGACAAATGAACTCTTATTTAACACCACATTCATTCAATTACAGTACAGGGTGACTGAAAAGTGATGTCAAGGTAGAGTGAAGCTATACCAGCGGAACATTATTAGACAAATGAACTCTTATTTAACACCACATTCAAATAATTACAGTACAGGTTGACTGAAAAGTGATGTCAAGGTAGAGTAAAGCTATACCAGCGGAACATTATTAGACAAATGAACTCTTATTAACCACCACATTCAAATAATTACATTACAGGGTGACTGAAAAGTGAGCTCAAGGTAGAGTGAAGCTATACCAGCAGAACATGATTAGACAAATGAACTCCCATTTAACACCACATTCAAATAATTACAGTACAGGTTGACTGAAAAGTGATGTCGAGGTAGAGTGAAGCTATACCAGCGGAACATTATCAGACAAATGAACTCTTATTCAACACCACATTCAAATAATTACAGTACAGGGTGACTGAAAAGTGATGTCAAGGTAGAGTAAAGCTATACCAGCGGGACATTATCAGACAAATGAACTCTTATTTAACACCACATTCAAATAATTACAGAACAGGGTGACTAGAAAGTGATGTCGAGGTAGAGTGAAGCTATACCAGCGGAACATTATTAGACAAATGAACTCTTATTTAACACCACATTCAAATAATTACAGTACAGGTTGACTGAAAAGTGATGTCAAGGTAGAGTAAAGCTATACCAGCGGAACATTATTAGACAAATGAACTCTTATTAACCACCACATTCAAATAATTACAGTACAGGGTGACTGAGAAGTGATGTCAAGGTAGAGTGAAGCTATACCAGCGGAACATTATTAGACAAATGAACTCTTATTTAACACCACATTCAAATAATTACAGTACAGGTTGACTGAAAAGTGATGTCAAGGTAGAGTAAAGCTATACCAGCGGGACATTATCAGACAAATGAACTCTTATTTAACACCACATTCAAATAATTACAGTACAGGGTGACTGAAAAGTGATGTCAAGGTAGAGTAAAGCTATACCAGCGGGACATTATCAGACAAATGAACTCTTATTTAACACCACATTCAAATAATTACAGAACAGGGTGACTAGAAAGTGATGTCGAGGTAGAGTGAAGCTATACCAGCGGAACATTATTAGACAAATGAACTCTTATTTATCACCACATTCAAATAATTACAGTACAGGTTGACTGAAAAGTGATGTCGAGGTAGAGTGAAGCTATACCCGCGGAACATTATCAGTCAAATGAACTCTCATTCAACACCACATTCAAATAATTACAGTACAGGTTGACTGAAAAGTGATGTCAAGGTAGAGTGAAGCTATACCAGCGGGACATTATCAGACAAATGAACTCTCATTTAACACCACATTCAAATAATTACAGAACAGGGTGACTAGAAAGTGATGTCGAGGTAGAGTGAATCTATACCAGCGGAACATTATCAGACAAATGAACTCTTATTCAACACCACATTCAAATAATTACAGTACAGGTTGACTGAAAAGTGATGTCGAGGTAGAGTGAAGCTATACCAGCGGGACATTATCAGACAAATGAACTCTTATTTAACACCACATTCAAATAATTACAGAACAGGGTGACTAGAAAGTGATGTCGAGGTAGAGTGAAGCTATACCAGCGGAACATTATTAGACAAATGAACTCTTATTTAACACCACATCCAATAAATTACAGTACAGGGTGACTAAGAAGTGATGTCGAGGTAGAGTAAAGCTTTACCAGCGGAACATTATCAGACAAATGAACTCTTATTTATCACCACATTCGAATAATTACAGTACAGGGTGACTGAAAAGTGAGGTCAAGCTAGAGTGAAGCTATACCAGCGGGACATTATTAGACAAATGAACTCTTATATAACACCACATTCAAATAATTACAGTACAGGTTGACTGAAAAGTGAGGTCAAGGTAGAGTGAAGCTATACCAGCGGAACATTATTAGACAAATGAACTCTCATTTAACACCACATTCAAATAATCACAGTACAGGGTGACTGAAAAGTGATGTAAAGGTAGAGTAAAGCTATACCAGCGGTACATTATTAGACAACTGAACTCTTATTCAACACCACATTCAAATAATTACAGTACAGGTTGACTGAAAAGTGAGCTCAAGGTAGAGTGAAGCTATACCAGCGGAACATTATTAGACAAATGAACTCTTATTCAACACCACATTCAAATAATCACAGTACAGGGTGACTGAAAAGTGATGTCAAGGTAGAGTAAAGCTATACCAGCGGAACATTATCAGACAACTGAACTCTTATTCAACACCACATTCAAATAATTACAGTACAGGGTGACTGAAAAGTGATGTCGAGGTAGAGTGAAGCTATACCAGCGGAACATTATTAGTCAAATGAACTCTTATTTACCACCACATTCAAATAATTACAGTACAGGTTGACTGAAAAGTGAGCTCAAGGTAGAGTAAAGCTATACCAGCGGGACATTATTAGACAAATGAACTCTTATTCAACACCACATTCAAATAATTACAGTACAGGGTGACTGAAAAGTGATGTCGAGGTAGAGTGAAGCTATACCAGCGGAACATTATCAGACAAATGAACTCTCATTTAACACCACATTCAAATAATTACAGTACAGGTTGACTGAAAAGTGAGCTCAAGGTAGAGTAAAGCTATACCAGCGGAACATTATCAGACAAATGAACTCTTATTTAACACCACATTCATTCAATTACAGTACAGGGTGACTGAAAAGTGATGTCAAGGTAGAGTGAAGCTATACCAGCGGAACATTATTAGACAAATGAACCCTTATTTAACACCACATTCATTCAATTACAGTACAGGGTGACTGAAAAGTGATGTCAAGGTAGAGTGAAGATATACCAGCGGAACATTATTAGACAAATGAACCCTTATTTAACACCACATTCATTCAATTACAGTACAGGGTGACTGAAAAGTGATGTCAAGGTAGAGTGAAGATATACCAGCGGAACATTATTAGACAAATGAACCCTTATTTAGCACCACATTCAAATAATTACAGTACAGGGTGACTGAAAAGTGATGTCAAGGTAGAGTAAAGCTATACCAGCGGAACATGATTAGACAAATGAACTCTTATTTAACACCACATTCAAATAATTACAGTACAGGTTGACTGAAAAGTGATGTCAAGGTAGAGTGAAGATATACCAGCGGAACATTATTAGACAAATGAACTCTTATTTAACATCACATTCAAATAATTACAGTACAGGTTGACTGAAAAGTGATGTCAAGGTAGAGTAAAGCTATACCAGCGGAACATTATCAGACAAATGAACTCTTATTTAACACCACATTCAAATAATTACAGTACAGGTTGACTGAAAAGTGATGTCGAGGTAGAGTGAAGCTTCACCAGTGGAACATTATTAGACAAATGAACTCTTATTTAACACCACATTCAAATAATTACAGTACAGGGTGACTGAAAAGTGAGGTCAAGGTAGAGTGAAGCTATACCAGCGGAACATTATTAGACAAATGAACTCTTATTTAACACCACATTCAAATAATTACAGTACAGGTTGACTGAAAAGTGATGTCGAGGTAGAGTGAAGCTATACCAGCGGAACATTATCAGACAAATGAACTCTTATTTAACACCACATTCAAATAATTACAGTACAGGTTGACTGAAAAGTGATGTCAAGGTAGAGTGAAGCTATACCAGCGGAACATTATCAGACAAATGAACTCTTATTTAACACCACATTCAAATAATTACAGTACAGGGTGACTGAAAAGTGATGTCAAGGTAGAGTAAAGCTATACCAGCGGAACATTATTAGACAAATGAACTCTTATTTACCACCACATTCAAATAATTACAGTACAGGGTGACTGAAAAGTGATGTCGAGGTAGAGTGAAGCTATACCAGCGGAACATTATCAGACAAATGAACTCTTATTTAACACCACATTCAAATAATTACAGTACAGGGTGACTAGAAAGTGAGGTCAAGGTAGAGTGAAGCTATACCAGCGGAACATCATCAGACAAATGAACTCTTATTTAACACCACATTCAAATAATTACAGTACAGGGTGACTAAAAAGTGATGTCAAGGTAGAGTGAAGATATACCAGCGGAACATTATCAGACAAATGAACTCTTATTTAACACCACATTCAAATAATTACAGTACAGGGTGACTAGAAAGTTAGGTCAAGGTAGAGTGAAGCTATACCAGCGGAACATCATCAGACAAATGAACTCTTATTTAACACCACATTCAAATAATTACAGTACAGGGTGACTAGAAAGTGAGGTCAAGGTAGAGTGAAGCTATACCAGCGGAACATCATCAGACAAATGAACTCTTATTTAACACCACATTCAAATAATTACAGTACAGGTTGACTGAAAAGTGATGTCAAAGTAGAGTAAAGCTATACCAGCGGGACATTATCAGACAAATGAACTCTTATTCAACACCACATTCAAATAATTACAGTACACGTTGACTGAAAAGTGATGTCAAAGTAGAGTGAAGATATACCAGCGGAACATTATTAGACAAATGAACTCTTATTTAACACCACATTCGAATGATTACAGTACACGTTGACTGAAAAGTGATGTCAAAGTAGAGTGAAGATATACCAGCGGAACATTATTAGACAAATGAACTCTTATTCAACACCACATTCAAATAATTACAGTACAGGTTGACTGAAAAGTGATGTCAAGGTAGAGTGAAGCTATACCAGCGGAACATTATCAGACAAATGAACTCTTATTCAACACCACATTCAATTAATTACAGTACAGGGTGACTGAAAAGTGATGTCAAGGTAGAGTAGAGCTATACCAGCGGAACATTATTAGACAAATGAACTCTTATTTAACACCACATTCAAATAATTACAGTACAGGGTGACTGAAAAGTGATGTCAAGGTAGAGTAAAGCTATACCAGCGGAACATTATCAGACAAATGAACTCTTATATAACACCACATTCAAATAATTACAGTACAGGGTGACTGAAAAGTGATGTCAAGGTAGAGTAAAGCTATACCAGCGGAACATTATTAGACAAATGAACTCTTATTTACCACCACATTCAAATAATTACAGTACAGGGTGACTGAAAAGTGATGTCAAGGTAGAGTAAAGCTATACCAGCGGAACATCATTAGACAAATGAACTCTTATTCAACACCACATTCAAATAATTACAGTACAGGTTGACTGAAAAGTGATGTCGAGGTAGAGTGAAGATATACCAGCGGAACATTATTAGACAAATGAACTCTTATTTAACACCACATCCAATAAATTACAGTACAGGGTGACTAAGAAGTGATGTCGAGGTAGAGTAAAGCTTTACCAGCGGAACATTATCAGACAAATGAACTCTTATTTATCACCACATTCGAATAATTACAGTACAGGGTGACTGAAAAGTGAGGTCAAGCTAGAGTGAAGCTATACCAGCGAGACATTATTAGACAAATGAACTCTTATATAACACCACATTCAAATAATTACAGTACAGGTTGACTGAAAAGTGAGGTCAAGGTAGAGTGAAGCTATACCAGCGGAACATTATTAGACAAATGAACTCTCATTTAACACCACATTCAAATAATCACAGTACAGGGTGACTGAAAAGTGATGTAAAGGTAGAGTAAAGCTATACCAGCGGTACATTATTAGACAACTGAACTCTTATTCAACACCACATTCAAATAATTACAGTACAGGTTGACTGAAAAGTGAGCTCAAGGTAGAGTGAAGCTATACCAGCGGAACATTATTAGACAAATGAACTCTTATTCAACACCACATTCAAATAATCACAGTACAGGGTGACTGAAAAGTGATGTCAAGGTAGAGTAAAGCTATACCAGCGGAACATTATCAGACAACTGAACTCTTATTCAACACCACATTCAAATAATTACAGTACAGGGTGACTGAAAAGTGATGTCGAGGTAGAGTGAAGCTATACCAGCGGAACATTATTAGTCAAATGAACTCTTATTTACCACCACATTCAAATAATTACAGTACAGGTTGACTGAAAAGTGAGCTCAAGGTAGAGTAAAGCTATACCAGCGGGACATTATTAGACAAATGAACTCTTATTCAACACCACATTCAAATAATTACAGTACAGGGTGACTGAAAAGTGATGTCGAGGTAGAGTGAAGCTATACCAGCGGAACATTATCAGACAAATGAACTCTCATTTAACACCACATTCAAATAATTACAGTACAGGTTGACTGAAAAGTGAGCTCAAGGTAGAGTAAAGCTATACCAGCGGAACATTATCAGACAAATGAACTCTTATTTAACACCACATTCATTCAATTACAGTACAGGGTGACTGAAAAGTGATGTCAAGGTAAAGTGAAGCTATACCAGCGGAACATTATTAGACAAATGAACCCTTATTTAACACCACATTCATTCAATTACAGTACAGGGTGACTGAAAAGTGATGTCAAGGTAGAGTGAAGATATACCAGCGGAACATTATTAGACAAATGAACCCTTATTTAACACCACATTCATTCAATTACAGTACAGGGTGACTGAAAAGTGATGTCAAGGTAGAGTGAAGATATACCAGCGGAACATTATTAGACAAATGAACCCTTATTTAGCACCACATTCAAATAATTACAGTACAGGGTGACTGAAAAGTGATGTCAAGGTAGAGTAAAGCTATACCAGCGGAACATGATTAGACAAATGAACTCTTATTTAACACCACATTCAAATAATTACAGTACAGGTTGACTGAAAAGTGATGTCAAGGTAGAGTGAAGATATACCAGCGGAACATTATTAGACAAATGAACTCTTATTTAACATCACATTCAAATAATTACAGTACAGGTTGACTGAAAAGTGATGTCAAGGTAGAGTAAAGCTATACCAGCGGAACATTATCAGACAAATGAACTCTTATTTAACACCACATTCAAATAATTACAGTACAGGTTGACTGAAAAGTGATGTCGAGGTAGAGTGAAGCTTCACCAGTGGAACATTATTAGACAAATGAACTCTTATTTAACACCACATTCAAATAATTACAGTACAGGGTGACTGAAAAGTGAGGTCAAGGTAGAGTGAAGCTATACCAGCGGAACATTATTAGACAAATGAACTCTTATTTAACACCACATTCAAATAATTACAGTACAGGTTGACTGAAAAGTGATGTCGAGGTAGAGTGAAGCTATACCAGCGGAACATTATCAGACAAATGAACTCTTATTTAACACCACATTCAAATAATTACAGTACAGGTTGACTGAAAAGTGATGTCAAGGTAGAGTGAAGCTATACCAGCGGAACATTATCAGACAAATGAACTCTTATTTAACACCACATTCAAATAATTACAGTACAGGGTGACTGAAAAGTGATGTCAAGGTAGAGTAAAGCTATACCAGCGGAACATTATTAGACAAATGAACTCTTATTTACCACCACATTCAAATAATTACAGTACAGGGTGACTGAAAAGTGATGTCGAGGTAGAGTGAAGCTATACCAGCGGAACATTATCAGACAAATGAACTCTTATTTAACACCACATTCAAATAATTACAGTACAGGGTGACTAGAAAGTGAGGTCAAGGTAGAGTGAAGCTATACCAGCGGAACATCATCAGACAAATGAACTCTTATTTAACACCACATTCAAATAATTACAGTACAGGGTGACTAAAAAGTGATGTCAAGGTAGAGTGAAGATATACCAGCGGAACATTATCAGACAAATGAACTCTTATTTAACACCACATTCAAATAATTACAGTACAGGGTGACTAGAAAGTTAGGTCAAGGTAGAGTGAAGCTATACCAGCGGAACATCATCAGACAAATGAACTCTTATTTAACACCACATTCAAATAATTACAGTACAGGGTGACTAGAAAGTGAGGTCAAGGTAGAGTGAAGCTATACCAGCGGAACATCATCAGACAAATGAACTCTTATTTAACACCACATTCAAATAATTACAGTACAGGTTGACTGAAAAGTGATGTCAAAGTAGAGTAAAGCTATACCAGCGGGACATTATCAGACAAATGAACTCTTATTCAACACCACATTCAAATAATTACAGTACACGTTGACTGAAAAGTGATGTCAAAGTAGAGTGAAGATATACCAGCGGAACATTATTAGACAAATGAACTCTTATTTAACACCACATTCGAATGATTACAGTACACGTTGACTGAAAAGTGATGTCAAAGTAGAGTGAAGATATACCAGCGGAACATTATTAGACAAATGAACTCTTATTCAACACCACATTCAAATAATTACAGTACAGGTTGACTGAAAAGTGATGTCAAGGTAGAGTGAAGCTATACCAGCGGAACATTATCAGACAAATGAACTCTTATTCAACACCACATTCAATTAATTACAGTACAGGGTGACTGAAAAGTGATGTCAAGGTAGAGTAGAGCTATACCAGCGGAACATTATTAGACAAATGAACTCTTATTTAACACCACATTCAAATAATTACAGTACAGGGTGACTGAAAAGTGATGTCAAGGTAGAGTAAAGCTATACCAGCGGAACATTATCAGACAAATGAACTCTTATATAACACCACATTCAAATAATTACAGTACAGGGTGACTGAAAAGTGATGTCAAGGTAGAGTAAAGCTATACCAGCGGAACATTATTAGACAAATGAACTCTTATTTACCACCACATTCGAATAATTACAGTACAGGGTGACTGAAAAGTGATGTCAAGGTAGAGTAAAGCTATACCAGCGGAACATCATTAGACAAATGAACTCTTATTCAACACCACATTCAAATAATTACAGTACAGGTTGACTGAAAAGTGATGTCGAGGTAGAGTGAAGATATACCAGCGGAACATTATTAGACAAATGAACTCTTATTTAACACCACATTCAAATAATTACAGTACAGGTTGACTGAAAAGTGATGTCAAAGTAGAGTGAAGCTATACCAGCGGAACATTATCAGACAAATGAACTCTTATTCAACACCACATTCAAATAATTACAGTACACGTTGACTGAAAAGTGATGTCAAAGTAGAGTGAAGATATACCAGCGGAACATTATTAGACAAATGAACTCTTATTTAACACCACATTCGAATGATTACAGTACACGTTGACTGAAAAGTGATGTCAAAGTAGAGTGAAGATATACCAGCGGAACATTATTAGACAAATGAACTCTTATTCAACACCACATTCGAATGATTACAGTACAGGTTGACTGAAAAGTGATGTCAAAGTAGAGTGAAGCTATACCAGCGGAACATTATTAGACAAATGAACTCTTATTCAACACCACATTCAAATAATACAGTACAGGTTGACTGAAAAGTGATGTCAAGGTAGAGTAAAGCTATACCAGCGGAACATTATCAGACAAATGAACTCTTATATAACACCACATTCAAATAATTACAGTACAGGGTGACTAGAAAGTGATGTCAAAGTAGAGTGAAGCTATACCAGCGGAACATTATTAGACAAATGAACTCTTATTTAACACCACATTCAAATAATTACAGTACAGGTTGACTGAAAAGTGATGTCAAGGTAGAGTGAAGCTATACCAGCGGAACATTATCAGACAAATGAACTCTTATTTAACACCACATTCAAATAATTACAGTACAGGTTGACTGAAAAGTGATGTCAAAGTAGAGTGAAGCTATACCAGCGGAACATTATCAGACAAATGAACTCTTATTCAACACCACATTCAAATAATTACAGTACAGGGTGACTAGAAAGTGATGTCAAGGTAGAGTAAAGCTATACCAGCGGAACATTATCAGACAAATGAACTCTTATTTAACACCACATTCAAATAATTACAGTACAGGTTGACTGAAAAGTGATGTCGAGGTAGAGTGAAGCTTCACCAGTGGAACATTATTAGACAAATGAACTCTTATTTAACACCACATTCAAATAATTACAGTACAGGGTGACTGAAAAGTGAGGTCAAGGTAGAGTGAAGCTATACCAGCGGAACATTATTAGACAAATGAACTCTTATTTAACACCACATTCAAATAATTACAGTACAGGTTGACTGAAAAGTGATGTCGAGGTAGAGTGAAGCTATACCAGCGGAACATTATCAGACAAATGAACTCTTATTTAACACCACATTCAAATAATTACAGTACAGGTTGACTGAAAAGTGATGTCAAGGTAGAGTGAAGCTATACCAGCGGAACATTATCAGACAAATGAACTCTTATTTAACACCACATTCAAATAATTACAGTACAGGGTGACTGAAAAGTGATGTCAAGGTAGAGTAAAGCTATACCAGCGGAACATTATTAGACAAATGGACTCTTATTTACCACCACATTCAAATAATTACAGTACAGGGTGACTGAAAAGTGATGTCGAGGTAGAGTGAAGCTATACCAGCGGAACATTATCAGACAAATGAACTCTTATTTAACACCACATTCAAATAATTACAGTACAGGGTGACTAGAAAGTGAGGTCAAGGTAGAGTGAAGCTATACCAGGGGAACATCATCAGACAAATGAACTCTTATTTAACACCACATTCAAATAATTACAGTACAGGGTGACTAAAAAGTGATGTCAAGGTAGAGTGAAGATATACCAGCGGAACATTATCAGACAAATGAACTCTTATTTAACACCACATTCAAATAATTACAGTACAGGGTGACTAGAAAGTTAGGTCAAGGTAGAGTGAAGCTATACCAGCGGAACATCATCAGACAAATGAACTCTTATTTAACACCACATTCAAATAATTACAGTACAGGGTGACTAGAAAGTGAGGTCAAGGTAGAGTGAAGCTATACCAGCGGAACATCATCAGACAAATGAACTCTTATTTAACACCACATTCAAATAATTACAGTACAGGTTGACTGAAAAGTGATGTCAAAGTAGAGTAAAGCTATACCAGCGGGACATTATCAGACAAATGAACTCTTATTCAACACCACATTCAAATAATTACAGTACACGTTGACTGAAAAGTGATGTCAAAGTAGAGTGAAGATATACCAGCGGAACATTATTAGACAAATGAACTCTTATTTAACACCACATTCGAATGATTACAGTACACGTTGACTGAAAAGTGATGTCAAAGTAGAGTGAAGATATACCAGCGGAACATTATTAGACAAATGAACTCTTATTCAACACCACATTCAAATAATTACAGTACAGGTTGACTGAAAAGTGATGTCAAGGTAGAGTGAAGCTATACCAGCGGAACATTATCAGACAAATGAACTCTTATTCAACACCACATTCAATTAATTACAGTACAGGGTGACTGAAAAGTGATGTCAAGGTAGAGTAGAGCTATACCAGCGGAACATTATTAGACAAATGAACTCTTATTTAACACCACATTCAAATAATTACAGTACAGGGTGACTGAAAAGTGATGTCAAGGTAGAGTAAAGCTATACCAGCGGAACATTATCAGACAAATGAACTCTTATATAACACCACATTCAAATAATTACAGTACAGGGTGACTGAAAAGTGATGTCAAGGTAGAGTAAAGCTATACCAGCGGAACATTATTAGACAAATGAACTCTTATTTACCACCACATTCAAATAATTACAGTACAGGGTGACTGAAAAGTGATGTCAAGGTAGAGTAAAGCTATACCAGCGGAACATCATTAGACAAATGAACTCTTATTCAACACCACATTCAAATAATTACAGTACAGGTTGACTGAAAAGTGATGTCGAGGTAGAGTGAAGATATACCAGCGGAACATTATTAGACAAATGAACTCTTATTTAACACCACATTCAAATAATTACAGTACAGGTTGACTGGAAAGTGATGTCAAAGTAGAGTGAAGCTATACCAGCGGAACATTATCAGACAAATGAACTCTTATTCAACACCACATTCAAATAATTACAGTACACGTTGACTGAAAAGTGATGTCAAAGTAGAGTGAAGATATACCAGCGGAACATTATTAGACAAATGAACTCTTATTTAACACCACATTCGAATGATTACAGTACACGTTGACTGAAAAGTGATGTCAAAGTAGAGTGAAGATATACCAGCGGAACATTATTAGACAAATGAACTCTTATTCAACACCACATTCGAATGATTACAGTACAGGTTGACTGAAAAGTGATGTCAAAGTAGAGTAAAGCTATACCAGCGGAACATTATTAGACAAATGAACTCTTATTCAACACCACATTCAAATAATTACAGTACAGGTTGACTGAAAAGTGATGTCAAGGTAGAGTAAAGCTATACCAGCGGAACATTATCAGACAAATGAACTCTTATATAACACCACATTCAAATAATTACAGTACAGGGTGACTAGAAAGTGATGTCAAAGTAGAGTGAAGCTATACCAGCGGAACATTATTAGACAAATGAACTCTTATTTAACACCACATTCAAATAATTACAGTACAGGTTGACTGAAAAGTGATGTCAAGTTAGAGTGAAGCTATACCAGCGGAACATTATCAGACAAATGAACTCTTATTTAACACCACATTCAAATAATTACAGTACAGGTTGACTGAAAAGTGATGTCAAAGTAGAGTGAAGCTATACCAGCGGAACATTATCAGACAAATGAACTCTTATTCAACACCACATTCAAATAATTACAGTACAGGGTGACTAGAAAGTGATGTCAAGGTAGAGTGAAGCTATACCAGCGGAACATTATCAGACAAATGAACTCTTATTCAACACCACATTCAAATAATTACAGTACAGGGTGACTAGAAAGTGATGTCAAAGTAGAGTGAAGCTATACCAGCGGAACATTATCAGACAAATGAACTCTTATTCAACAACACATTCAAATAATTACAGTACAGGGTGACTAGAAAGTGATGTCAAGGTAGAGTGAAGCTATACCAGCGGAACATTATCAGACAAATGAACTCTTATTCAACACCACATTCAAATAATTACAGTACAGGGTGACTAGAAAGTGATGTCAAAGTAGAGTGAAGCTATACCAGCGGAACATTATTAGACAAATGAACTCTTATTCAACACCACATTCAAATAATTACAGTACAGGTTGACCATAAAGTGATGTCAAGGTAGAGTAAAGCTATACCAGCGGAACATTATCAGACAAATGAACTCTTATTTAACACCACATCCAATAAATTACAGTACAGGGTGACTAGAAAGTGAGCTCAAGGTAGAGTGAAGCTATACCAGCGGAACATTATTAGACAAATGAACTCTTATTTAACACCACATTCAAATAATTACAGTACAGGGTGACCATAAAGTGATGTCAAGGTAGAGTAAAGCTATACCAGCGGAACATTATCAGACAAATGAACTCTTATTTAACACCACATCCAATAAATTACAGTACAGGGTGACTAGAAAGTGATGTCAAGGTAGAGTGAAGATATACCAGCGGAATATTATTAGACAAATGAACTCTTATTTACCACCACATTCAAATAATAACAGTACGGGGTGACTAGAAAGTGATGTCAAGGTAGAGTGAAGCTATACCAGCGGAACATTATCAGACAAATGAACTCTTATTTAACACCACATCCAATAAATTACAGTACAGGGTGACTAGAAAGTGATGTCAAGGTAGAGTGAAGATATACCAGCGGAATATTATTAGACAAATGAACTCTTATTTACCACCACATTCAAATAATAACAGTACAGGGTGACTGAAAAGTGATGTCAAGGTAGAGTGAAGCTATACCAGCGGAACATTATCAGACAAATGAACTCTTATTCAACACCACATTCAAATAATTACAGTACAGGGTGACTGAAAAGTGATGTCAAGCTAGAGTAGAGCTATACCAGCGGAACATTATTAGACAAATGAACTCTTATTCAACACCACATTCAAATAATTACAGTACAGGGTGACTGAAAAGTGATGTCAAGGTAGAGTAAAGCTATACCAGCGGAACATTATTAGACAAATGATCTCTTATTTAACACCACATTCAAATAATTACAGTACAGGGTGACTGAAAAGTGATGTCAAGGTAGAGTGAAGCTATACCAGCGGAACATTATCAGACAAATGAACTCTTATTCAACACCACATCCAATAAATTACAGTACAGGGTGACTAGAAAGTGATGTCAAAGTAGAGTGAAGCTATACCAGCGGAACATTATTAGACAAATGAACTCCCATTTAACACCACATTCAAATAATTACAGTACAGGGTGACTGAAAAGTGATGTCAAGGTAGAGTAAAGCTATACCAGCGGAACATTATTAGACAAATGATCTCTTATTTAACACCACATTCAAATAATTACAGTACAGGGTGACTGAAAAGTGATGTCAAGGTAGAGTGAAGAGATACCAGCGGAAAATTATTAGACAAATGAACTCTTATTTAACACCACATCCAATAAATTACAGTACAGGGTGACTAGAAAGTGATGTCAAGGTAGAGTGAAGCTATACCAGCGGAACATTATCAGACAAATGAGCTCTTATTTAACACCACATCCAATAAATTACAGTACAGGGTGACTGAAAAGTGATGTCAAGCTAGAGTAGAGCTATACCAGCGGAACATCATTAGACAAATGAACTCTTATTTAACACCACATTCAAATAATTACAGTACAGGGTGACTGAAAAGTGATGTCAAGGTAGAGTAAAGCTATACCAGCGGAACATTATTGGACAAATGAACTCCCATTTAACACCACATTCAAATAATTACAGTACAGGGTGACTAGAAAGTGATGTCAAGGTAGAGTGAAGCTCTACCAGCGGAAAATTATTAGACAAATGAACTCCTATTCAACACCACATCCAATATATTACAGTACAGGGTGACTAGAAAGTGATGTTAAGGTAGGGTGAAGATATACCAGCGGAAAATTATTAGACAAATGAACTCCTATTCAACACCACATCCAATAAATTACAGTACAGGGTGACTAGAAAGTGATGTCAAGGTAGAGTTAAGCTATACCAGCGGAACAATATAAGACAAATGAGCTCTTATTTAACACCACATTCAATTAATTACAGTACAGGTTGACTAGAAAGTGATGTCAAGGTAGAGTAAAGCTATACCAGCGGAACAATATAAGACAAATGAGCTCTTATTCAACACCACATTCAAATAACTACAGTACAGGGTGACTGAAAAGTGATGTCAAGGTAGAGTGAAGATATACCAGCGGAAAATTATTAGACAAATAAACTCCTATTTAACACCACATCCAATAAATTACAGTACAGGGTGACTAGAAAGTGATGTCAAGGTGGAGTGAAGCTATACCAGCGGAACATTATCAGACAAATGAGCTCTTATTCAACACCACATCCAATAAATTACAGTACAGGGTGACTAGAAAGTGATGTCAAGGTAGAGTGAAGCTTTACCAGCGGGACATTATTAGACAAATGAACTCTTATTTAACACCACATTCAAATAATTACAGTACAGGTTGACTAAAAAGTGATGTCAAGGTAGAGTGAAGCTATACCAGCGAGACATTATTAGACAAATGAACTCTTATTTAACACCACATTAATTCAATCACAGTACAGGTTGACTAGAAAGTGATGTCAAGGTAGAGTGAAGCTATACCAGCGGAACATTATCAGACAAATGAGCTCTTATTCAACACCACATCCAATAAATTACAGTACAGGGTGACTAGAAAGTGATGTCAAGGTAGAGTGAAGCTATACCAGCGGAACATTATCAGACAAATGAACTCTTATTTATCACCACATTCAAATAATAACAGTACAGGGTGACTGAAAAGTGATGTCAAGGTAGAGTGAAGCTTTACCAGCGGGACATTATTAGACAAATGAACTCTTATTTAACACCACATTCAAATAATTACAGTACAGGTTGACTAAAAAGTGATGTCAAGGTAGAGTGAAGCTATACCAGCGAGACATTTTTAGACAAATGAACTCTTATTTAACACCACATTAATTCAATCACAGTACAGGGTGACTAGAAAGTGATGTCAAGGTAGAGTGAAGCTATACCAGCGGAACATTATCAGACAAATGAGCTCTTATTCAACACCACATCCAATAAATTACAGTACAGGGTGACTAGAAAGTGATGTCAAGGTAGAGTGAAGCTTTACCAGCGGGACATTATTGGACAAATGAACTCTTATTTAACACCACATTCAAATAATTACAGTACAGGGTGACTGAAAAGTGATGTCAAGGTAGAGTGAAGATATACCAGCGGAACATTATCAGACAAATGAACTCTTATTTAACACCACATTAAATTAATTACAGTACAGGGTGACTAGAAAGTGATGTCAAGGTAGAGTAAAGCTATACCAGCGGAACATTATCAGACAAATGAACTCTTATTTAACACCACATTCAAATAATTACAGTACACGGTGACTGAGAAGTGATGTCAAGGTAGAGTAAAGCTATACCAGCGGAAAATTATTAGACAAATGAACTCTTATTTAACACCACATTCAATTAATTAAAGTACAGGTTGACTAAGAAGTGATGTCAAGCTAGAGTAGAGCTATACCAGCGGAACATTATCAGACAAATGAGCTCTTATTTAACACCACATTCAAATAATTACAGTTCAGGGTGACTAGAAAGTGATGTCAAGGTAGAGTGAAGCTATACCAGCGGAACATTATCAGACAAATGAACTCTTATTTAACACCACATTCAAATAATTACAGTACAGGGTGACTAGAAAGTGATGTCAAGGTAGAGTAGATCTATACCAGCGGAACATTATCAGACAAATGAGCTCTTATTTAACACCACATTCAAATAATTACGGTACAGGGTGACTAGAAAGTGATGTCAAGGTAGAGTGAAGCTATACCAGCGGAACATTATCAGACAAATGAACTCTTATTTAACACCACATTCAATTAATTACAGTACAGGTTGACTAAAAAGTGATGTCAAGCTGGAGTAGAGCTATACCAGCGGAACATTATCAGACAAATGAGCTCTTATTTAACACCACATTCAAATAATTACAGTACAGGGTGACTAGAAAGTGATGTCAAGGTAGAGTGAAGCTATACCAGCGGAACATTATCAGACAAATGAACTCTTATTTAACACCACATTCAAATAATTACAGTACAGGGTGACTAGAAAGTGATGTCAAGGTAGAGTGAAGCTATACCAGCGGAACATTATCAGACAAATGAACTCTTATTTAACACCACATTCAAATAATTACAGTACAGGTTGACTAAAAAGTGATGTCAAGCTAGAGTAGAGCTATACCTGCGGAACATTATCAGACAAATGAGCTCTTATTTAACACCACATCCAATAAATTACAGTACAGGGTGACTAGAAAGTGATGTCAAGGTAGAGTGAAGATATACCAGCGGAAAATTATCAGACAAATGAACTCTTATTTAACACCACATTCAATTAATTACAGTACGGGTTGACTAAAAAGTGATGTCAAGCTAGAGTAGACCTATACCAGCGGAACATTATCAGACAAATGAGCTCTTATTTAACACCACATTCGAATAATTACAGTACAGGGTGACTAGAAAGTGATGTCAAGGTAGAGTGAAGCTATACCAGCGGGACATTATTAGACAAATGAACTCATATTAACCACCACATTCAAATAATCACAGTACAGGGTGACTGGAGAGTGATGTCAATGTAGAGTAAAGCTATACCAGCGAGACATTATTAGTCAAATGAACTCTCATTTAACACCACATTCAAATAATTACAGTACAGGGTGACTGAAAAGTGATGTCAAGGTAGAGTGAAGCTATACCAGCGGAACATTATTTGACAAATGAACTCTTATTAAACACCACATTCAAATAATTACAGTACAGGGTGACTGAGAAGTCATGTCAAGGTAGAGTGAAGCTATACCAGCGGAACATTATCAGACAAATGAACTCTTATTTAACACCACATTCCAATAATTACAGAACAGGGTGACTAGAAAGTGATGTCAAGGTAGAGTGAAGCTATACCAGCGGGACATTATTAGACAAATGAACTCTTATTAACCACCACATTCAAAAAATCACAGTACAGGGTGACTGGAGAGTGATGTCAAGGTAGAGTTAAGCTTTACCAGCGAGACATTATTAGTCAAATGAACTCTCATTTAACACCACATTCAAATAATTACAGTACGGTTGACTGAAAAGTGATGTCAATGTAGAGTGAAGCTATACCAGCGGAACTTTATCAGTCAAATGAACTCTTATTTAACACCACATTCAAATAATTACAGTACAGGGTGACTGAGGAGTCATGTCAAGGTAGAGTGAAGCTATACCAGCGGAACATTATTAGACGAATGAACTCTTATTTAACACCACATTCAAATAATTACAGTACAGGGTGACTGAAAAGTGAGCTCAAGGTAGAGTGAAGCTATACCAGCGGAACATTATCAGACAAATGAACTCTTATTTAACACCACATTCCAATAATTACAGTACAGGGTGACTAGAAAGTGATGTCAAGGTAGAGTGAAGCTATACCAGCGGGACATTATTAGACAAATGAACTCTTATTTACCACCACATTCAAATAATTACAGTACAGGGTGACTGAAAAGTGATGTCAAGGTAGATTAAAGCTATACCAGCGGAACATTATCTGACGAATGAACTCTTATTTAACACCACATTCCAATAATTACATTACAGGGTGACTAGAAAGTGATGTCAAGGTAGAGTGAAGCTATACCAGCGGGACATTATTAGTCAAATGAACTCTTATTAACCACCACATTCAAATAATCACAGTACAGGGTGACTGGAGAGTGATGTCAAGGTAGAGTAAAGCTTTACCAGCGAGACATTATTAGTCAAATGAACTCTCATTTAACACCACATTCAAATAATTACAGTACAGGGTGACTGAGAAGTCATGTCAAGGTAGAGTGAAGCTATACCAGCGGAACATTATCAGACAAATGAAGTCTTATTTAACACCACATTCCAATAATTACATTACAGGGTGACTAGAAAGTGATGTCAAGGTAGAGTTAAGCTTTACCAGCGGAACATTATTCGAAAAATGAACTCTTATTAACCACCACATTCGAATAATTACAGTACAGGTTGACTAAAAAGTGATGTCAAGGTGGAGTAAAGCTATACCAGCGGAACATTATTAGACAAATGAACTCTTATTTACCACCACATTCAATTAATTACATTACAGTGTGACTGGAAAGTTTTTTCAAGGTAGAGTAAAGCTTTATCAGCGGAACATTATCAGACAAATGAACTCTTATTTAACACCACATTCAAATAATTACAGTACAGGGTGACTAAAAAGTGATGTCAAGGTAGAGTAAAGCTTTATCAGCGGAACATTATTTGACAAATGAACTCTTATTAACCACCACATTCAAATAATTACAGTACAGGTTGACTAAAATGTGATGTCAAGGTGGAGTAAAGCTATACCAGCGGAACATTATCAGACAAATGAGCTCTTATTTAACACCACATTCAAATAATTACAGTACAGGGTGACTGAAAAGTGATGTCAAGGGAGAGTGAAGATATACCAGCGGAACATTATTAGACAAATGAACTCTTATTTAACACCACATTCAAATAATTACAGTACAGGTTGACTGAAAAGTGATGTCAAGGTAGAGTGAAGCTATACCAGCGGAACATTATTCGACAAATGAACTCTTATTTACCACCACATTCAAATAATTACAGTACAGGGTGACTGAAAAGTGATGTCAAGGTAGATTGAAGCTATACCAGCAGAACATGATTAGACAAATGAACTCTTATTTACCACCACATTCAAATAATTACAGTACAGGTTGACTAAAAAGTGATGTCAAGGTAGAGTGAAGATATACCAGCGGAACATTATTAGACAAATGAACTCTTATTTAACACCACATTCAATTAATTACAGTACAGGGTGACTGAAAAGTGATGTCAAGGTAGAGTGAATCTATACCAGCGGAACATTATCAGACAAATGAACTCTTATTTGTCACCACATTCAAATAATCACAGTACAGGGTGACTAGAAAGTGATGTCAAGGTAGAGTAAAGCTTTACCAGCGGGAAATTATTAGACAAATGAACTCTTATTTACCACCACATACAAATAATCACAGTACAGGGTGACTGAAAAGTGAGCTCAAGGTAGAGTATAGCTATACCAGCGGAACATTATTAGACGAATGAACTCTTATTTAACACCACATTCAAATAATTACAGTACAGGGTGACTAAAAAGTGATGTCAAGGTAGAGTAAAGCTATAACAGCGGAACATTATCAGACAAATGAACTCTTATTTAACACCACATTCAGATAATTACAGTACAGGGTGACTGAAAAGTGATGTCAAGGTAGAGTAAAGCTATACCAGCGGAACATGTTTAGACAAATGAACTCTTATTTACCACCACATTCAAATAATTACAGTACAGGGTGACTAAAAAGTGATGTCAAGGTAGAGTAAAGCTATAACAGCGGAACATTATCAGACAAATGAACTCTTATTTACCACCACATTCAAATAATTACAGTACAGGGTGACTGAAAAGTGATGGCAAGGTAGAGTAAAGCTATACCAGCGGAACATGATTAGACAAATGAACTCTTATTTAACACCACATTCAAATAATTACAGTACAGGGTGACTGAAAAGTGATGTCAAGGTAGAGTAAAGCTATACCAGCGGAACATGATTAGACAAATGAACTCTTATTTAACACCACATTCAAATAATTACAGTACAGGGTGACTGAAAAGTGATGTCAAGGTAGAGTAAAGCTATAACAGCGGAACATTATCAGACAAATGAACTCTTATTTAACACCACATTCGTATAATTACAGTACAGGTTGACTGAAAAGTGATGTCGAGGCAGAGTAAAGCTATACCAGCGGAACATGATTAGACAAATGAACTCTTATTTACCACCACATTCAAATAATTACAGTACAGGTTGACTAAAAAGTGATGTCAAGGTAGAGTGAAGATATACCAGCGGAACATTATTAGACAAATGAACTCTTATTTAACACCACATTCAATTAATTACAGTACAGGGTGACTGAAAAGTGATGTCAAGGTAGAGTGAATCTATACCAGCGGAACATTATCAGACAAATGAACTCTCATTTGTCACCACATTCAAATAATCACAGTACAGGGTGACTAGAAAGTGATGTCAAGGTAGAGTAAAGCTTTACCAGCGGGACATTATTAGACAAATGAACTCTTATTAACCACCACATTCAAATAATCACAGTACAGGGTGACTGAAAAGTGAGCTCAAGGTAGAGTATAGCTATACCAGCGGAACATTATTAGACGAATGAACTCTTATTTAACAACACATTCAAATAATTACAGTACAGGGTGACTAAAAAGTGATGTCAAGGTAGAGTAAAGCTATAACAGCGGAACATTATCAGACAAATGAACTCTTATTTAACACCACATTCAAATAATTACAGTACAGGGTGACTAGAAAGTGATGTCAAGGTAGAGTAAAGCTTTACCAGCGGGACATTATTAGACAAATGAACTCTTATTAACCACCACATTCAAATAATCACAGTACAGGGTGACTGAAAAGTGATGTCAAGGTAGAGTAAAGCTATAACAGCGGAACATTATTAGACAAATGAACTCTTATTCAACACCACATTCAAATAATTACAGTACAGGGTGACTAGAAAGTGATGTCAAGGTGGAGTGAAGCTATACCAGCGGAACATTATTAGACAAATGAACTCTTATTAACCACCACATTCAAATAATCACAGTACAGGGTGACTGAAAAGTGAGCTCAAGGTAGAGTATAGCTATAACAGCGGAACATTATTTGACGAATGAACTCTCATTTAACACCACATTCAAATAATTACAGTACAGGGTGACTAGGAAGTGATGTCAAGGTAGAGTGAAGCTATACCAGCGGAACATTATTGGACAAATGAACTCTTATTAACCACCACATTCAAATAATCACAGTACAGGGTGACTGAAAAGTGATGTCAAGGTAGAGTAAAGCTATAACAGCGGAACATTATTTGACAAATGAACTCTCATTTAACACCACATTCAAATAATTACAGTACAGGGTGACTAGAAAGTGATGTCAAGGTAGAGTAAAGCTTTACTAGCGGGACTTTATTAGACAAATGAACTCTTATTAACCACCACATTCAAATAATCACAGTACAGGGTGACTGAAAAGTGAGCTCAAGGTAGAGTATAGCTATACCAGCGGAACATTATTAGACGAATGAACTCTTATTTAACACCACATTCAAATAATTACAGTACAGGGTGACTAAAAAGTGATGTCAAGGTAGAGTAAAGCTATAACAGCGCAACATTATTTGACAAATGAACTCTCATTTAACACCACATTCAAATTATTACAGTACAGGGTGACTAGAAAGTGATGTCAAGGTAGAGTGAAGCTTTACCAGCGGAACATTATTAGACAAATGAACTCTTATTTAACACCACATTCAAATGATTACAGTACAGGTTGACTGGAAAGTGATGTCAAGGTGGAGTGAAGCTATACCAGCGGAACATTATCAGACAAATGAGCTCTTATTCAACACCACATCCAATAAATTACAGTACAGGGTGACTAGAAAGTGATGTCAAGGTAGAGTGAAGCTTTACCAGCGGGACATTATTAGACAAATGAACTCTTATTTAACACCACATTCAAATAATTACAGTACAGGTTGACTAAAAAGTGATGTCAAGGTAGAGTGAAGCTATACCAGCGAGACATTATTAGACAAATGAACTCTTATTTAACACCACATTAATTCAATCACAGTACAGGTTGACTAGAAAGTGATGTCAAGGTAGAGTGAAGCTATACCAGCGGAACATTATCAGACAAATGAGCTCTTATTCAACACCACATCCAATAAATTACAGTACAGGGTGACTAGAAAGTGATGTCAAGGTAGAGTGAAGCTTTACCAGCGGGACATTATTAGACAAATGAACTCTTATTTAACACCACATTCAAATAATTACAGTACAGGTTGACTAAAAAGTGATGTCAAGGTAGAGTGAAGCTATACCAGCGAGACATTTTTAGACAAATGAACTCTTATTTAACACCACATTAATTCAATCACAGTACAGGGTGACTAGAAAGTGATGTCAAGGTAGAGTGAAGCTATACCAGCGGAACATTATCAGACAAATGAGCTCTTATTCAACACCACATCCAATAAATTACAGTACAGGGTGACTAGAAAGTGATGTCAAGGTAGAGTGAAGCTTTACCAGCGGGACATTATTGGACAAATGAACTCTTATTTAACACCACATTCAAATAATTACAGTACAGGGTGACTGAAAAGTGATGTCAAGGTAGAGTGAAGATATACCAGCGGAACATTATCAGACAAATGAACTCTTATTTAACACCACATTAAATTAATTACAGTACAGGGTGACTAGAGAGTGATGTCAAGGTAGAGTAAAGCTATACCAGCGGAACATTATCAGACAAATGAACTCTTATTTAACACCACATTCAAATAATTACAGTACACGGTGACTGAGAAGTGATGTCAAGGTAGAGTAAAGCTATACCAGCGGAAAATTATTAGACAAATGAACTCTTATTTAACACCACATTCAATTAATTAAAGTACAGGTTGACTAAGAAGTGATGTCAAGCTAGAGTAGAGCTATACCAGCGGAACATTATCAGACAAATGAGCTCTTATTTAACACCACATTCAAATAATTACAGTTCAGGGTGACTAGAAAGTGATGTCAAGGTAGAGTGAAGCTATACCAGCGGAACATTATCAGACAAATGAACTCTTATTTAACACCACATTCAAATAATTACAGTACAGGGTGACTAGAAAGTGATGTCAAGGTAGAGTAGATCTATACCAGCGGAACATTATCAGACAAATGAGCTCTTATTTAACACCACATTCAAATAATTACGGTACAGGGTGACTAGAAAGTGATGTCAAGGTAGAGTGAAGCTATACCAGCGGAACATTATCAGACAAATGAACTCTTATTTAACACCACATTCAATTAATTACAGTACAGGTTGACTAAAAAGTGATGTCAAGCTGGAGTAGAGCTATACCAGCGGAACATTATCAGACAAATGAGCTCTTATTTAACACCACATTCAAATAATTACAGTACAGGGTGACTAGAAAGTGATGTCAAGGTAGAGTGAAGCTATACCAGCGGAACATTATCAGACAAATGAACTCTTATTTAACACCACATTCAAATAATTACAGTACAGGGTGACTAGAAAGTGATGTCAAGGTAGAGTGAAGCTATACCAGCGGAACATTATCAGACAAATGAACTCTTATTTAACACCACATTCAAATAATTACAGTACAGGTTGACTAAAAAGTGATGTCAAGCTAGAGTAGAGCTATACCTGCGGAACATTATCAGACAAATGAGCTCTTATTTAACACCACATCCAATAAATTACAGTACAGGGTGACTAGAAAGTGATGTCAAGGTAGAGTGAAGATATACCAGCGGAAAATTATCAGACAAATGAACTCTTATTTAACACCACATTCAATTAATTACAGTACGGGTTGACTAAAAAGTGATGTCAAGCTAGAGTAGACCTATACCAGCGGAACATTATCAGACAAATGAGCTCTTATTTAACACCACATTCGAATAATTACAGTACAGGGTGACTAGAAAGTGATGTCAAGGTAGAGTGAAGCTATACCAGCGGGACATTATTAGACAAATGAACTCTTATTAACCACCACATTCAAATAATCACAGTACAGGGTGACTGGAGAGTGATGTCAAGGTAGAGTAAAGCTATACCAGCGAGACATTATTAGTCAAATGAACTCTCATTTAACACCACATTCAAATAATTACAGTACAGGGTGACTGAAAAGTGATGTCAAGGTAGAGTGAAGCTATACCAGCGGAACATTATTTGACAAATGAACTCTTATTAAACACCACATTCAAATAATTACAGTACAGGGTGACTGAGAAGTCATGTCAAGGTAGAGTGAAGCTATACCAGCGGAACATTATCAGACAAATGAACTCTTATTTAACACCACATTCCAATAATTACAGTCCAGGGTGACTAGAAAGTGATGTCAAGGTAGAGTGAAGCTATACCAGCGGGACATTATTAGACAAATGAACTCTTATTAACCACCACATTCAAAAAATCACAGTACAGGGTGACTGGAGAGTGATGTCAAGGTAGAGTTAAGCTTTACCAGCGAGACATTATTAGTCAAATGAACTCTCATTTAACACCACATTCAAATAATTACAGTACGGTTGACTGAAAAGTGATGTCAATTTAGAGTGAAGCTATACCAGCGGAACTTTATCAGTCAAATGAACTCTTATTTAACACCACATTCAAATAATTACAGTACAGGGTGACTGAGGAGTCATGTCAAGGTAGAGTGAAGCTATACCAGCGGAACATTATTAGACAAATGAACTCTTATTTAACACCACATTCAAATAATTACAGTACAGGGTGACTGAAAAGTGAGCTCAAGGTAGAGTGAAGCTATACCAGCGGAACATTATCAGACAAATGAACTCTTATTTAACACCCCATTCCAATAATTACAGTACAGGGTGACTAGAAAGTGATGTCAAGGTAGAGTGAAGCTATACCAGCGGGACATTATTAGACAAATGAACTCTTATTTACCACCACATTCAAATAATTACAGTACAGGGTGACTGAAAAGTGATGTCAAGGTAGATTAAAGCTATACCAGCGGAACATTATCTGACGAATGAACTCTTATTTAACACCACATTCCAATAATTACATTACAGGGTGACTAGAAAGTGATGTCAAGGTAGAGTGAAGCTATACCAGCGGGACATTATTAGTCAAATGAACTCTTATTAACCACCACATTCAAATAATCACAGTACAGGGTGACTGGAGAGTGATGTCAAGGTAGAGTAAAGCTTTACCAGCGAGACATTATTAGTCAAATGAACTCTCATTTAACACCACATTCAAATAATTACAGTACAGGGTGACTGAGAAGTCATGTCAAGGTAGAGTGAAGCTATACCAGCGGAACATTATCAGACAAATGAAGTCTTATTTAACACCACATTCCAATAATTACATTACAGGGTGACTAGAAAGTGATGTCAAGGTAGAGTTAAGCTTTACCAGCGGAACATTATTCGAAAAATGAACTCTTATTAACCACCACATTCGAATAATTACAGTACAGGTTGACTAAAAAGTGATGTCAAGGTGGAGTAAAGCTATACCAGCGGAACATTATTAGACAAATGAACTCTTATTTAACACCACATTCAATTAATTACATTACAGTGTGACTGGAAAGTTTTTTCAAGGTAGAGTAAAGCTTTATCAGCGGAACATTATCAGACAAATGAACTCTTATTTAACACCACATTCAAATAATTACAGTACGGGGTGACTAAAAAGTGATGTCAAGGTAGAGTAAAGCTTTATCAGCGGAACATTATTTGACAAATGAACTCTTATTAACCACCACATTCAAATAATTACAGTACAGGTTGACTAAAATGTGATGTCAAGGTGGAGTAAAGCTATACCAGCGGAACATTATCAGACAAATGAGCTCTTATTTAACACCACATTCAAATAATTACAGTACAGGGTGACTGAAAAGTGATGTCAAGGGAGAGTGAAGATATACCAGCGGAACATTATTAGACAAATGAACTCTTATTTAACACCACATTCAAATAATTACAGTACAGGTTGACTGAAAAGTGATGTCAAGGTAGAGTGAAGCTATACCAGCGGAACATTATTCGACAAATGAACTCTTATTTACCACCACATTCAAATAATTACATTACAGGTTGACTGAAAAGTGATGTCAAGGTAGAGTGAAGCTATACCAGCGGAACATTATCAGTCAAATGAACTCTTATTTACCACCACATTCGAATAATTACAGTACAGGGTGACTGAAAAGTGATGTCAAGGTAGAGTAAAGCTATACCAGCGGAACATTATCAGACAAATGAACTCCTATTTAACACCACATTCAAATAATTACAGTACAGGGTGACTGAAAAGTGATGTCAAGGTAGAGTGAAGCTATACCAGCAGAACATGATTAGACAAATGAACTCTTATTTACCACCACATTCAAATAATTACAGTACAGGTTGACTAAAAAGTGATGTCAAGGTAGAGTGAACATATACCAGCGGGACATTATTAGACAAATGAACTCTTATTCAACACCACATTCAAATAATTACAGTACAGGTTGACTGAAAAGTGATGTCAAGGTAGAGTGAAGCTATACCAGCGGAACATTATTCGACAAATGAACTCTTATTTACCACCACATTCAAATAATTACATTACAGGTTGACTGAAAAGTGATGTCAAGGTAGAGTGAAGCTATACCAGCGGAACATTATTCGACAAGTGAACTCTTATTTACCACCACATTCAAATAATTACATTACAGGTTGACTGAAAAGTGATGTCAAGGTAGAGTGAAGCTATACCAGCGGAACATTATCAGTCAAATGAACTCTTATTTACCACCACATTCGAATAATTACAGTACAGGGTGACTGAAAAGTGATGTCAAGGTAGAGTAAAGCTATACCAGCGGAACATTATCAGACAAATGAACTCCTATTTAACACCACATTCAAATAATTACAGTACAGGGTGACTGAAAAGTGATGTCAAGGTAGAGTGAAGCTATACCAGCAGAACATGATTAGACAAATGAACTCTTATTTACCACCACATTCAAATAATTACAGTACAGGTTGACTAAAGAGTGATGTCAAGCTAGAGTGAAGATATACCAGCGGAACATTATTAGACAAATGAACTCTTATTTAACACCACATTCAATTAATTACAGTACAGGGTGACTGAAAAGTGATGTCAAGGTAGAGTGAATCTATACCAGCGGAACATTATCAGACAAATGAACTCTTATTTGTCACCACATTCAAATAATCACAGTACAGGGTGACTAGAAAGTGATGTCAAGGTAGAGTAAAGCTTTACCAGCGGGAAATTATTAGACAAATGAACTCTTATTTACCACCACATTCAAATAATCACAGTACAGGGTGACTGAAAAGTGAGCTCAAGGTAGAGTATAGCTATACCAGCGGAACATTATTAGACGAATGAACTCTTATTTAACACCACATTCAAATAATTACAGTACAGGGTGACTAAAAAGTGATGTCAAGGTAGAGTAAAGCTATAACAGCGGAACATTATCAGACAAATGAACTCTTATTTAACACCACATTCAGATAATTACACTACAGGGTGACTGAAAAGTGATGTCAAGGTAGAGTAAAGCTATACCAGCGGAACATGTTTAGACAAATGAACTCTTATTTACCACCACATTCAAATAATTACAGTACAGGGTGACTAAAAAGTGATGTCAAGGTAGAGTAAAGCTATAACAGCGGAACATTATCAGACAAATGAACTCTTATTTACCACCACATTCAAATAATTACAGTACAGGGTGACTGAAAAGTGATGGCAAGGTAGAGTAAAGCTATACCAGCGGAACATGATTAGACAAATGAACTCTTATTTAACACCACATTCAAATAATTACAGTACAGGGTGACTGAAAAGTGATGTCAAGGTAGAGTAAAGCTATACCAGCGGAACATGATTAGACAAATGAACTCTTATTTAACACCACATTCAAATAATTACAGTACAGGGTGACTGAAAAGTGATGTCAAGGTAGAGTAAAGCTATAACAGCGGAACATTATCAGACAAATGAACTCTTATTTAACACCACATTCGAATAATTACAGTACAGGTTGACTGAAAAGTGATGTCGAGGTAGAGTAAAGCTATACCAGCGGAACATGATTAGACAAATGAACTCTTATTTACCACCACATTCAAATAATTACAGTACAGGTTGACTAAAAAGTGATGTCAAGGTAGAGTGAAGATATACCAGCGGAACATTATTAGACAAATGAACTCTTATTTAACACCACATTCAATTAATTACAGTACAGGGTGACTGAAAAGTGATGTCAAGGTAGAGTGAATCTATACCAGCGGAACATTATCAGACAAATGAACTCTCATTTGTCACCACATTCAAATAATCACAGTACAGGGTGACTAGAAAGTGATGTCAAGGTAGAGTAAAGCTTTACCAGCGGGACATTATTAGACAAATGAACTCTTATTAACCACCACATTCAAATAATCACAGTACAGGATGACTGAAAAGTGAGCTCAAGGTAGAGTATAGCTATACCAGCGGAACATTATTAGACGAATGAACTCTTATTTAACAACACATTCAAATAATTACAGTACAGGGTGACTAAAAAGTGATGTCAAGGTAGAGTAAAGCTATAACAGCGGAACATTATCAGACAAATGAACTCTTATTTAACACCACATTCAAATAATTACAGTACAGGGTGACTAGAAAGTGATGTCAAGGTAGAGTAAAGCTTTACCAGCGGGACATTATTAGACAAATGAACTCTTATTAACCACCACATTCAAATAATCACAGTACAGGGTGACTGAAAAGTGATGTCAAGGTAGAGTAAAGCTATAACAGCGGAACATTATTAGACAAATGAACTCTTATTCAACACCACATTCAAATAATTACAGTACAGGGTGACTAGAAAGTGATGTCAAGGTGGAGTGAAGCTATACCAGCGGAACATTATTAGACAAATGAACTCTTATTAACCACCACATTCAAATAATCACAGTACAGGGTGACTGAAAAGTGAGCTCAAGGTAGAGTATAGCTATAACAGCGGAACATTATTTGACGAATGAACTCTCATTTAACACCACATTCAAATAATTACAGTACAGGGTGACTAGGAAGTGATGTCAAGGTAGAGTGAAGCTATACCAGCGGAACATTATTGGACAAATGAACTCTTATTAACCACCACATTCAAATAATCACAGTACAGGGTGACTGAAAAGTGAGCTCAAGGTAGAGTATAGCTATACCAGCGGAACATTATTAGACGAATGAACTCTTATTTAACACCACATTCAAATAATTACAGTACAGGGTGACTAAAAAGTGATATCAAGGTAGAGTAAAGCTATAACAGCGCAACATTATTTGACAAATGAACTCTCATTTAACACCACATTCAAATTATTACAGTACAGGGTGACTAGAAAGTGATGTCAAGGTAGAGTGAAGCTTTACCAGCGGAACATTATTAGACAAATGAACTCTTATTTAACACCACATTCAAATAATTACAGTACAGGTTGACTGAAAAGTGATGTCAAGGTGGAGTAAAGCTATAACAGCGGAACATTATTTGACAAATGAAATCTCATTTAACACCACATTCAAATAATTACAGTACAGGGTGACTAGAAAGTGATGTCAAGGTAGAGTAAAGCTTTACCAGCGGGACATTATTAGACAAATGAACTCTTATTAACCACCACATTCAAATAATCACAGTACAGGGTGACTGAAAAGTGAGCTCAAGGTAGAGTATTGCTATACCAGCGGAACATTTTTAGACGAATGAACTCTTATTTAACACCACATTCGAATAATTACAGTACAGGGTGACTGAGAAGTCATGTCAAGGTAGAGTGAAGCTATACCAGCGGAACATTATTAGACAAATGAACTCTTATTTAACACCACATTCCAATAATTACATTACAGGGTGACTAGAAAGTGATGTCAAGGTAGAGTTAAGCTTTACCAGCGGAAAATTATTTGACAAATGAACTCTCATTAACCACCACATTCGAATAATTACAGTACAGGTTGACTAAAAAGTGATGTCAAGGTAGAGTGAAGCTATACCAGCGGAACATTATCAGACAAATGAACTCTTATTCACCACCACATTCAATTAATTACATTACAGTGTGACTGGAAAGTTTTTTCAAGGTAGAGTAAAGCTTTATCAGCGGAACATTATCAGACAAATGAACTCTTATTCAACACCACATTCAAATAATTACAGTACAGGGTGACTAAAAAGTGATGTCAAGGTAGAGTAATGCTTTATCAGCGGAACATTATTTGACAAATGAACTCTCATTAACCACCACATTCAAATAATTACAGTACAGGTTGACTAAAAAGTGATGTCAAGGTGGAGTAAAGCTATACCAGCGGAACATTATTAGACAAATGAACTCTCATTTAACACCACATTCAATTAATTACAGTACAGGGTGACTGAAAAGTGATGTCAAGGTAGAGTGAATCTATACCAGCGGAACATTATCAGACAAATGAACTCTTGTTTGTCACCACATTCAAATAATCACAGTACAGGGTGACTAGAAAGTGATGTCAAGGTAGAGTAAAGCTTTACCAGCGGAACATTATCAGACAAATGAACTCTTATTTAACACCACATTCAAATAATTACAGTACAGGGTGACTAGAAAGTGATGTCAAGGTGGAGTAAAGCTATACCAGCGGAACATTATTGGACAAATGAACTCTTATTTAACACCACATCCAATAAATTACAGTACAGGGTGACTAGAAAGTGATGTCAAGGTAGAGTAAAGCTATACCAGCGGGACATTATTAGTCAAATGAACCCTTATTTAACACCACATTCAATTAATTACAGTACAGGGTGACTAGAAAGTGATGTCAAGGTAGAGTAAAGCTATACCAGCGGGACATTATTAGACAAATGAACCCTTATTCAACACCACATTCAATTAATTACAGTACAGGGTGACTGAAAAGTGAGCTCAAGGTAGAGTGAAGCTATACCAGCGGGACATTATTAGTCAAATGAACCCTTATTTAACACCACATTCAATTAATTACAGTACAGGGTGACTAGAAAGTGATGTCAAGGTAGAGTGAAGCTATACCAGCGGAACATCATCAGACAAATGAACTCTTATTTACCACCACATTCGATTAATTACAGTACAGGGTGACTAGAAAGTGATGTCAAGGTAGACTAAAGCTATACCAGCGGGACATCATCAGACAAATGAACTCTTATTTACCACCACATTCAAATAATTACAGTACAGGGTGACTAGAAAGTGATTTCAAGGTAGAGTGAAGCTATACCAGCGGGACATCATCAGACAAATGAACTCTTATTTACCACCACATTCAATTAATTACAGTACAGGGTGACTAGAAAGAGATGTCAAGGTAGACTAAAGCTATACCAGCGGAACAATATAAGACAAATGAACTCTTATTTAACACCACATTCAAATAATTACAGTACAGGGTGACTGAAAAGTGATGTCAAGGTAGAGTGAAGCTATACCAGCGTAACATTATCAGACAAATGAACTCCTATTTATCACCACATCAAATTAATTACAGTACGGGGTGACTAGAAAGTGAAGTCAAGGTAGAGTAAAGCTATACCAGCGGGACATTATTAGTCAAATGAACCCTTATTTAACACCACATTCAATTAATCACAGTACAGGGTGACTAGTAAGTGATGTCAAGGTGGAGTGAAGCTATACCAGCGGGACATCATCACACAAATGAACTCTTATTTACCACCACATTCAATTAATTACAGTACAGGGTGACTAGAAAGTGATGTCAAGGTGGAGTAAAGCTATACCAGCGGAACTATATAAGACAAATGAACTCTTATCTAACACCACATTCAAATAATTACAGTACAGGGTGACTGAAAAGTGATGTCAAGGTAAAGTGAAGCTATACCAGCGTAACATTATCAGACAAATGAACTCCTATTTATCACCACATTCAATTAATTACAGTACAGGGTGAGTAAAAAGTGATGTCAAGCTAGAGTATAGCTATACCAGCGGAACATCATCAGACAAATGAACTCCTATTTATCACCACATTCAATTAATTACAGTACAGGGTGACTAGAAAGTGATGTCAAGGTAGAGTGAAGCTATACCAGCGGGACATCATCAGACAAATGAACTCTTATTTACCACCACATTCAATTAATTACAGTACAGGGTGACTAGAAAGTGATGTCAAGGTAGAGTAAAGCTATACCAGCGGAACAATATAAGACAAATGAACTCTTATTTAACACCACATTCAAATAATTACAGTACAGGGTGACCGAAAAGTGATGTCGAGGTAGAGTGAAGCTATACCAGCGGAACATTATTAGACAAATGAACTCTTATTTAACACCACATTCGAATAATCACAGTACAGGGTGACTAGAAAGTGATGTCAAGGTAGAGTAAAGCTATACCAGCGGAACATTATCAGACAAATGAACTCTTATTTACCACCACATTCAATTAATTACAGTACAGGTTGACTAAAAAGTGATGTCAAGCTAGAGTAGAGCTATACCAGCGGAACATCATCAGACAAATGAACTCCTATTTATCACCACATTCAATTAATTACAGTACAGGTTGAGTAAGAAGTGATGTCAAGCTAGAGTAGAGCCATACCAGCGGAACATTATCAGACAAATGAGCTCTTATTTAACACCACATTCGAATAATCACAGTACAGGTTGACTGAAGAGTGATGTCAAGGTAGAGTGAAGCTATACCAGCGGAACATTATTAGACAAATGAACTCTTATTCACCACCACATTCAATTAATTACAGTACAGGTTGACTAAAAAGTGATGTCAAGGTAGAGTAAAGCTATACCAGCGGAACATTATTAGACGAATGAACTCTTATTTAACACCACATTCAATTAATTACAGTACAGGGTGACCAAAAAGTGATGTCAAGCTAGAGTAGAGCTATACCAGCGGAACATTATCAGACAAATGAGCTCTTATTTAACACCACATCCAATAAATTACAGTACAGGGTGACTAGAAAGTGATGTCAAGGTAGAGTGAAGCTATACCAGCGGGACATTATTAGTCAAATGAACTCTTATTCAACACCACATTCAAATAATTACAGTACAGGGTGACTAGGAAGTGATGTCAAGGTAGAGTGAAGCTATACCAGCGGGACATAATTAGTCAAATGAACTCTTATTTAACACCACATTCAAATAATTACAGTACAGGGTGACTAGAAAGTGATGTCAAGGTAGAGTAAAGCTATACCAGCGGGACATTATTAGTCAAATGAACTCTTATTTAACACCACATTCAAATAATTACAGTACAGGGTGACTGAAAAGTGAGCTCAAGGTAGAGTATTGCTATACCAGCGGAACATTTTTAGACGAATGAACTCTTATTTAACACCACATTCGAATAATTACAGTACAGGGTGACTGAGAAGTCATGTCAAGGTAGAGTGAAGCTATACCAGCGGAACATTATTAGACGAATGAACTCTTATTTAACACCACATTCCAATAATTACATTACAGGGTGACTAGAAAGTGATGTCAAGGTAGAGTTAAGCTTTACCAGCGGAAAATTATTTGACAAATGAACTCTCATTAACCACCACATTCGAATAATTACAGTACAGGTTGACTAAAAAGTGATGTCAAGGTAGAGTGAAGCTATACCAGCGGAACATTATCAGACAAATGAACTCTTATTCACCACCACATTCAATTAATTACATTACAGTGTGACTGGAAAGTTTTTTCAAGGTAGAGTAAAGCTATACCAGCGGGACATTATTAGTCAAATGAACCCTTATTTAACACCACATTCAATTAATTACAGTACAGGGTGACTAGAAAGTGATGTCAAGGTAGAGTAAAGCTATACCAGCGGGACATTATTAGTCAAATGAACCCTTATTTAACACCACATTCAATTAATTACAGTACAGGGTGACTAGAAAGTGATGTCAAGGTAGAGTAAAGCTATACCAGCGGGACATTATTAGACAAATGAACCCTTATTCAACACCACATTCAATTAATTACAGTACAGGGTGACTGAAAAGTGAGCTCAAGGTAGAGTGAAGCTATACCAGCGGGACATTATTAGTCAAATGAACCCTTATTTAACACCACATTCAATTAATTACAGTACAGGGTGACTAGAAAGTGATGTCAAGGTAGAGTGAAGCTATACCAGCGGAACATCATCAGACAAATGAACTCTTATTTACCACCACATTCGATTAATTACAGTACAGGGTGACTAGAAAGTGATGTCAAGGTAGACTAAAGCTATACCAGCGGGACATCATCAGACAAATGAACTCTTATTTACCACCACATTCAAATAATTACAGTACAGGGTGACTAGAAAGTGATTTCAAGGTAGAGTGAAGCTATACCAGCGGGACATCATCAGACAAATGAACTCTTATTTACCACCACATTCAATTAATTACAGTACAGGGTGACTAGAAAGAGATGTCAAGGTAGACTAAAGCTATACCAGCGGAACAATATAAGACAAATGAACTCTTATTTAACACCACATTCAAATAATTACAGTACAGGGTGACTGAAAAGTGATGTCAAGGTAGAGTGAAGCTATACCAGCGTAACATTATCAGACAAATGAACTCCTATTTATCACCACATCAAATTAATTACAGTACGGGGTGACTAGAAAGTGAAGTCAAGGTAGAGTAAAGCTATACCAGCGGGACATTATTAGTCAAATGAACCCTTATTTAACACCACATTCAATTAATCACAGTACAGGGTGACTAGTAAGTGATGTCAAGGTGGAGTGAAGCTATACCAGCGGGACATCATCACACAAATGAACTCTTATTTACCACCACATTCAATTAATTACAGTACAGGGTGACTAGAAAGTGATGTCAAGGTGGAGTAAAGCTATACCAGCGGAACTATATAAGACAAATGAACTCTTATCTAACACCACATTCAAATAATTACAGTACAGGGTGACTGAAAAGTGATGTCAAGGTAAAGTGAAGCTATACCAGCGTAACATTATCAGACAAATGAACTCCTATTTATCACCACATTCAATTAATTACAGTACAGGGTGAGTAAAAAGTGATGTCAAGCTAGAGTATAGCTATACCAGCGGAACATCATCAGACAAATGAACTCCTATTTATCACCACATTCAATTAATTACAGTACAGGGTGACTAGAAAGTGATGTCAAGGTAGAGTGAAGCTATACCAGCGGGACATCATCAGACAAATGAACTCTTATTTACCACCACATTCAATTAATTACAGTACAGGGTGACTAGAAAGTGATGTCAAGGTAGAGTAAAGCTATACCAGCGGAACAATATAAGACAAATGAACTCTTATTTAACACCACATTCAAATAATTACAGTACAGGGTGACCGAAAAGTGATGTCGAGGTAGAGTGAAGCTATACCAGCGGAACATTATTAGACAAATGAACTCTTATTTAACACCACATTCGAATAATCACAGTACAGGGTGACTAGAAAGTGATGTCAAGGTAGAGTAAAGCTATACCAGCGGAACATTATCAGACAAATGAACTCTTATTTACCACCACATTCAATTAATTACAGTACAGGTTGACTAAAAAGTGATGTCAAGCTAGAGTAGAGCTATACCAGCGGAACATCATCAGACAAATGAACTCCTATTTATCACCACATTCAATTAATTACAGTACAGGTTGAGTAAGAAGTGATGTCAAGCTAGAGTAGAGCCATACCAGCGGAACATTATCAGACAAATGAGCTCTTATTTAACACCACATTCGAATAATCACAGTACAGGTTGACTGAAGAGTGATGTCAAGGTAGAGTGAAGCTATACCAGCGGAACATTATTAGACAAATGAACTCTTATTCACCACCACATTCAATTAATTACAGTACAGGTTGACTAAAAAGTGATGTCAAGGTAGAGTAAAGCTATACCAGCGGAACATTATTAGACGAATGAACTCTTATTTAACACCACATTCAATTAATTACAGTACAGGGTGACCAAAAAGTGATGTCAAGCTAGAGTAGAGCTATACCAGCGGAACATTATCAGACAAATGAGCTCTTATTTAACACCACATCCAATGAATTACAGTACAGGGTGACTAGAAAGTGATGTCAAGGTAGAGTGAAGCTATACCAGCGGGACATTATTAGTCAAATGAACTCTTATTCAACACCACATTCAAATAATTACAGTACAGGGTGACTAGGAAGTGATGTCAAGGTAGAGTGAAGCTATACCAGCGGGACATAATTAGTCAAATGAACTCTTATTTAACACCACATTCAAATAATTACAGTACAGGGTGACTAGAAAGTGATGTCAAGGTAGAGTAAAGCTATACCAGCGGGACATTATTAGTCAAATGAACTCTTATTTAACACCACATTCAAATAATTACAGTACAGGGTGACTGAAAAGTGAGCTCAAGGTAGAGTATTGCTATACCAGCGGAACATTTTTAGACGAATGAACTCTTATTTAACACCACATTCGAATAATTACAGTACAGGGTGACTGAGAAGTCATGTCAAGGTAGAGTGAAGCTATACCAGCGGAACATTATTAGACGAATGAACTCTTATTTAACACCACATTCCAATAATTACATTACAGGGTGACTAGAAAGTGATGTCAAGGTAGAGTTAAGCTTTACCAGCGGAAAATTATTTGACAAATGAACTCTCATTAACCACCACATTCGAATAATTACAGTACAGGTTGACTAAAAAGTGATGTCAAGGTAGAGTGAAGCTATACCAGCGGAACATTATCAGACAAATGAACTCTTATTCACCACCACATTCAATTAATTACATTACAGTGTGACTGGAAAGTTTTTTCAAGGTAGAGTAAAGCTTTATCAGCGGAACATTATCAGACAAATGAACTCTTATTCAACACCACATTCAAATAATTACAGTACAGGGTGACTAAAAAGTGATGTCAAGGTAGAGTAATGCTTTATCAGCGGAACATTATTTGACAAATGAACTCTCATTAACCACCACATTCAAATAATTACAGTACAGGTTGACTAAAAAGTGATGTCAAGGTGGAGTAAAGCTATACCAGCGGAACATTATTAGACAAATGAACTCTCATTTAACACCACATTCAATTAATTACAGTACAGGGTGACTGAAAAGTGATGTCAAGGTAGAGTGAATCTATACCAGCGGAACATTATCAGACAAATGAACTCTTATTTGTCACCACATTCAAATAATCACAGTACAGGGTGACTAGAAAGTGATGTCAAGGTAGAGTAAAGCTTTACCAGCGGAACATTATCAGACAAATGAACTCTTATTTAACACCACATTCAAATAATTACAGTACAGGGTGACTAGAAAGTGATGTCAAGGTGGAGTAAAGCTATACCAGCGGAACATTATTGGACAAATGAACTCTTATTTAACACCACATCCAATAAATTACAGTACAGGGTGACTAGAAAGTGATGTCAAGGTAGAGTAAAGCTATACCAGCGGGACATTATTAGTCAAATGAACCCTTATTTAACACCACATTCGATCAATTACAGTACAGGGTGACTAGAAAGTGATGTCAAGGTAGAGTAAAGCTATACCAGCGGGACATTATTAGACAAATGAACCCTTATTCAACACCACATTCAATTAATTACAGTACAGGGTGACTGAAAAGTGAGCTCAAGGTAGAGTGAAACTATACCAGCGGGACATTATTAGTCAAATGAACCCTTATTTAACACCACATTCAATTAATTACAGTACAGGGTGACTAGAAAGTGATGTCAAGGTAGAGTGAAGCTATACCAGCGGAACATCATCAGACAAATGAACTCTTATTTACCACCACATTCGATTAATTACAGTACAGGGTGACTAGAAAGTGATGTCAAGGTAGACTAAAGCTATACCAGCGGGACATCATCAGACAAATGAACTCTTATTTACCACCACATTCAAATAATTACAGTACAGGGTGACTAGAAAGTGATTTCAAGGTAGAGTGAAGCTATACCAGCGGGACATCATCAGACAAATGAACTCTTATTTACCACCACATTCAATTAATTACAGTACAGGGTGACTAGAAAGAGATGTCAAGGTAGACTAAAGCTATACCAGCGGAACAATATAAGACAAATGAACTCTTATTTAACACCACATTCAAATAATTACAGTACAGGGTGACTGAAAAGTGATGTCAAGGTAGAGTGAAGCTATACCAGCGTAACATTATCAGACAAATGAACTCCTATTTATCACCACATCAAATTAATTACAGTACGGGGTGACTAGAAAGTGAAGTCAAGGTAGAGTGAAGCTATACCAGCGGGACATTATTAGTCAAATGAACCCTTATTTAACACCACATTCAATTAATCACAGTACAGGGTGACTAGTAAGTGATGTCAAGGTGGAGTGAAGCTATACCAGCGGGACATCATCACACAAATGAACTCTTATTTACCACCACATTCAATTAATTACAGAACAGGGTGACTAGAAAGTGATGTCAAGGTGGAGTAAAGCTATACCAGCGGAACTATATAAGACAAATGAACTCTTATCTAACACCACATTCAAATAATTACAGTACAGGGTGACTGAAAAGTGATGTCAAGGTAAAGTGAAGCTATACCAGCGTAACATTATCAGACAAATGAACTCCTATTTATCACCACATTCAATTAATTACAGTACAGGGTGAGTAAAAAGTGAGGTCAAGCTAGAGTAGAGCTATACCAGCGGAACATCATCAGACAAATGAACTCCTATTTATCACCACATTCAATTAATTACAGTACAGGGTGACTAGAAAGTGATGTCAAGGTAGAGTGAAGCTATACCAGCGGGACATCATCAGACAAATGAACTCTTATTTACCACCACATTCAAGTAATTACAGTACAGGGTGACTAGAAAGTGATGTCAAGGTAGAGTAAAGCTATACCAGCGGAACAATATAAGACAAATGAACTCTTATTTAACACCACATTCAAATAATTACAGTACAGGGTGACCGAAAAGTGATGTCGAGGTAGAGTGAAGCTATACCAGCGGAACATTATTAGACAAATGAACTCTTATTTAACACCACATTCAAATAATCACAGTACAGGGTGACTAGAAAGTGATGTCAAGGTAGAGTAAAGCTATACCAGCGGAACATTATCAGACAAATGAACTCTTATTTACCACCACATTCAATTAATTACAGTACAGGTTGACTGAAAAGTGATGTCAAGCTAGAGTAGAGCTATACCAGCGGAACATCATCAGACAAATGAACTCCTATTTATCACCACATTCAATTAATTACAGTACAGGTTGAGTAAGAAGTGATGTCAAGCTAGAGTAGAGCCATACCAGCGGAACATTATCAGACAAATGAGCTCTTATTTAACACCACATTCGAATAATCACAGTACAGGTTGACTGAAGAGTGATGTCAAGGTAGAGTGAAGCTATACCAGCGGAACATTATTAGACAAATGAACTCTTATTCACCACCACATTCAATTAATTACAGTACAGGTTGACTAAAAAGTGATGTCAAGGTAGAGTAAAGCTATACCAGCGGAACATTATTAGACGAATGAACTCTTATTTAACACCACATTCAATTAATTACAGTACAGGGTGACCAAAAAGTGATGTCAAGCTAGAGTAGAGCTATACCAGCGGAACATTATCAGACAAATGAGCTCTTATTTAACACCACATCCAATAAATTACAGTACAGGGTGACTAGAAAGTGATGTCAAGGTAGAGTGAAGCTATACCAGCGGGACATTATTAGTCAAATGAACTCTCATTCAACACCACATTCAAATAATTACAGTACAGGGTGACTAGGAAGTGATGTCAAGGTAGAGTGAAGCTATACCAGCGGGACATAATTAGTCAATTGAACTCTTATTTAACACCACATTCAAATAATTACAGTACAGGGTGACTAGAAAGTGATGTCAAGGTAGAGTAAAGCTATACCAGCGGGACATTATTAGTCAAATGAACTCTTATTTAACACCACATTCAAATAATTACAGTACAGGGTGACTGAAAAGTGATGTCAAGTTAGAGTAAAGCTATACCAGCGGAACATTATTAGACAAATGAACTCTTATTTAACACCACATTCAAATAATTACAGTACAGGGTGACTGAAAAGTGATGTCAAGGTAGTGTGAAGCTATACCAGCGGAACATTATTGGACAAATGAACTCTTATTTAACACCACATTCAATTAATTACAGTACAGGGTGACTGAAAAGTGATGTCAAGGTAGAGTAAAGCTATACCAGCGGAACATTATTGGACAAATGAACTCTTATTTAACACCACATTCAATTAATTACAGTACAGTGTGACTGAAAAGTGATGTCAAGGTAGTGTGAAGCTATACCAGCGGAACATTATTGGACAAATGAACTCTTATTTAACACCACATTCAAATAATTACAGTACAGGGTGACTGAAAAGTGATGTCATGGTAGAGTAAAGCTATACCAGCGGGACATCATCAGTCAAATGAACTCTTATTTAACACCACATCCAAGAAATTACAGTAAAGGGTGACTAGAAAGTGATGTCAAGGTAGAGTAAAGCTATACCAGCGGAACATTATTAGACAAATGAACTCTTATTTAACACCACATCCAATAAATTACAGTACAGGGTGACCAAAAAGTGATGTCAAGGTAGAGTAAAGCTCTACCAGCGAAACATTATTAGACAAATGAACTCTTATTTACCACCACATTCAATTAATTACAGTACAGGGTGACCAAAAAGTGATGTCAAGGTAGAGTAAAGCTATACCAGCGGGACATCATCAGTCAAATGAACTCTTATTTAACACCACATCCAATAAATTACAGTACAGGGTGACTAGAAAGTGATGTCAAGGTAGAGTAAAGCTATACCAGCGGGACATTATTAGTCGAATGAACTCTTATTTAACACCACATTCAATTAATTACAGTACAGGGTGACTAGAAAGTGATGTCAAGGTAGAGTAAAGCTATACCAGCGGAACATTATCAGACAAATGAACTCTTATTTAACACCACATCCAATAAATTACAGTACAGGGTGACCAAAAAGTGATGTCAAGGTAGAGTAAAGCTCTACCAGCGGAACATTATTAGACAAATGAACCCTTATTTAACACCACATCCAATAAATTACAGTAAAGGGTGACCAAAAAGTGATGTCAAGGTAGAGTAAAGCTCTACCAGCGGAACATTATTAGACAAATGAACTCTTATTTACCACCACATTCAATTAATTACAGTACAGGGTGACCAAAAAGTGATGTCAAGGTAGAGTAAAGCTCTACCAGCGGAACATTATTGGACAAATGAACTCCTATTTAACACCACATTCAATTATACACAGTACAGGGTGACTAAAAAGTGAGGTCAATGTAGAGTAAAGCCATACCAGCGAAACATTATTAGACAAATGAACTCCTATTTAACACCACATTCAATTATACACAGTACAGGGTGACTAAAAATCGAGGTCAAGGTAGAGTAAAGCTATACCAGTGGGACATTATTAGTCAAATGAACTCTTATTTAACACCACATTCAAATAATTACAGTACAGGGTGACTGAAGAGTGATGTCGAGGTAGAGTGAAGCTATACCAGCGGAACATTATTAGACAAATGAACTCTTATTCAACACCACATTCAAATAATTACAGTACAGGGTGACTAGAAAGTGATATCAAGGTAGAGTGAAGCTATACCAGCGGAACATTATTAGACAAATGAACTCTTATTCAACACCACATTCAAATAATTACAGTACAGGGTGACTAGAAAGTGATGTCAAGGTAGAGTAAAGCTATTCCAGCGGAACAATATAAGACAAATGGACTCTTATTTACCACCACATTCAAATAATTACAGTACAGGGTGACTGAAAAGTGATGTCAAGGTAGAGTGAAGCTATACCAGCGGAACATTATTAGACAAATGAACTCTTATTCAACACCACATTCAAATAATTACGGTACAGGGTGACTAGAAAGTGATGTCAAGGTAGAGTGAAGCTATACCAGCGGAACATTATTAGTCAAATGAACTCTTATTTAACACCACATCCAAGAAATTACAGTAAAGGGTGACTAGAAAGTGATGTCAAGGTAGAGTAAAGCTCTACCAGCGAAACATTATTAGACAAATGAACTCTTATTTACCACCACATTCAATTAATTACAGTACAGGGTGACCAAAAAGTGATGTCAAGGTAGAGTAAAGCTATACCAGCGGGACATCATCAGTCAAATGAACTCTTATTTAACACCACATCCAATAAATTACAGTACAGGGTGACTAGAAAGTGATGTCAAGGTAGAGTAAAGCTATACCAGCGGGACATTATTAGTCAAATGAACTCTTATTTACCACCACATCCAATAAATTACAGTACAGGGTGACTAGAAAGTGATGTCAAGGTAGAGTAAAGCTATACCAGCGGAACATTATCAGACAAATGAACTCTTATTTAACACCACATCCAATAAATTACAGTACAGGGTGACTAGAAAGTGATGTCAAGGTAGAGTAAAGCTATACCAGCGGGACATTATTAGTCAAATGAACTCTTATTTAACACCACATTCAATTAATTACAGTACAGGGTGACTAGAAAGTGATGTCAAGGTAGAGTAAAGCTATACCAGCGGAACATTATCAGACAAATGAACTCTTATTTAACACCACATCCAATAAATTACAGTACAGGGTGACCAAAAAGTGATGTCAAGGTAGAGTAAAGCTCTACCAGCGGAACATTATTAGACAAATGAACTCTTATTTAACACCACATCCAATAAATTACAGTAAAGGGTGACCAAAAAGTGATGTCAAGGTAGAGTAAAGCTCTACCAGCGGAACATTATTAGACAAATGAACTCTTATTTACCACCACATTCAATTAATTACAGTACAGGGTGACCAAAAAGTGATGTCAAGGTAGAGTAAAGCTCTACCAGCGGAACATTATTGGACAAATGAACTCCTATTTAACACCACATTCAATTATACACAGTACAGGGTGACTAAAAAGTGAGGTCAATGTAGAGTAAAGCCATACCAGCGAAACATTATTAGACAAATGAACTCCTATTTAACACCACATTCAATTATACACAGTACAGGGTGACTAAAAATCGAGGTCAAGGTAGAGTAAAGCTATACCAGCGGGACATTATTAGTCAAATGAACTCTTATTTAACACCACATTCAAATAATTACAGTACAGGGTGACTGAAGAGTGATGTCGAGGTAGAGTGAAGCTATACCAGCGGAGCATTATTAGACAAATGAACTCTTATTCAACACCACATTCAAATAATTACAGTACAGGGTGACTAGAAAGTGATATCAAGGTAGAGTGAAGCTATACCAGCGGAACATTATTAGACAAATGAACTCTTATTCAACACCACATTCAAATAATTACAGTACAGGGTGACTAGAAAGTGATGTCAAGGTAGAGTAAAGCTATTCCAGCGGAACAATATAAGACAAATGGACTCTTATTTACCACCACATTCAAATAATTACAGTACAGGGTGACTGAAAAGTGATGTCAAGGTAGAGTGAAGCTATACCAGCGGAACATTATTAGACAAATGAACTCTTATTCAACACCACATTCAAATAATTACGGTACAGGGTGACTAGAAAGTGATGTCAAGGTAGAGTGAAGCTATACCAGCGGAACATTATTAGTCAAATGAACTCTTATTTAACACCACATTCAAATAATTACAGTACAGGGTGACTGAAAAGTGATGTCGAGGTAGAGTGAAGCTATACCAGCGGAACATTATTAGACAAATGAACTCTTATTCAACACCAAATTCAATTAATTACAGTACAGGGTGACCAAAAAGTGATGTCAAGGTAGAGTAAAGCTATACCAGCGGAACATTATTAGACAAATGAACTCATATTCAACACCAATTTCATTTAATAACAGTACACGGTATTCGAAAAGTGATGTCAAGGTAGAGTAAAGCTATTCCAGCGGAACATTATCAGACAAATTGCAACGGCATGCGTTGCTCTGGGCTCGAACCCCGGCGCTCAAGGGGTGGAGACTTGGCCTTCGAGTTCTGGCCAATACCATCCGTGCATGTCGCGCATGCGCAAGGGTGGTTTTGCGTGCACTTGTTTATAACGATGTGAAGGATTGAGAGATCATTGATGTCCAAATGTTGTATGAGGTAGGACCTAGGAAGGGATGGAGTTCCCTGTGACCTAGTTGTTGTCCGTCTTGTTTGTACGATCATATTTACTCTTGAATAAACTCCTATAGTTGAACATATTACCAGTCTTTTTATCATTTATAGCCTATTCCCTTCATCTCGCCTATAATCATAATCCGTTGTCGCTGCATTTATGGGGGCTCGAGCCGAGGATCAAACATTATAATCGTTGAATTAAGTGCGATTAGTTTAGATTTTTTGATTGAAAAAGAACGGACAGAAGTGAAATTGTTTTCATGCAGTTGCGATTTGGGCGAGTGAAAGGCGAGCGTGTGGTCAATAGTAACAGAACATCCAAACCAAGTAATAAAATGTCTATTGAAATACCGGCTGATTTTTTGCGAGAGTTGTTGGGATTAGGAGCGAGTGACACATTGGATGGAAATATCGTGCAAGATGCGTTACGAGCTCGGGTAGAAGTGCGACATCAACAAATCACGAACAGTAGAGAAGACCGCGATCAAGAAGACTCGTGGGCGCCGTTACGCATGGCTTTGCCTACCTTCCAGGGGCATTGTGATTCACGAACGCCGTCAGAGTTCATCAAAGAGTTGGATAGGTTTGCGGCTAGTCAGAACATTAGTAAAGATAGACTTCTCACTAGAGGTATGCCAGTTGCGCTTACCGGTCATGCATTAATGTGGTGGAACTTTTGTGGGGGATTTGTCGATTGGGAAATATTTTGTGCGGCCTTCCAAAGACAGTTCGGACCGACGAATTATAAAATGTTGCTGAAAAGAGAACTGGACTCTAGAACGCAACATCCAAATGAGCCATTGTCCACGTTTGTACAAGCCATTTCCGCTTATTACGATCAAATCGGGGAGGAAGTCGAAGAGGATGCCAAGTTGAAGAGAGTGCAGGACCAAATGCTTTCTGAGTTCAGGCGGCTAGTACACGGAAGAGTTTTCACGACCCTGAGGGAGTTGGCGGACGCGGGTCCCGATCTACAAGCAAGTATTCTGCTAGATCGGATGTATCGTCCTCCACCATCGGCGGCTTACGCGATCGAACCTTCACTGGCCTGGAAAGAGGGCGGCGCCAAGCTACAAGAAACAACACAGGCTGTAGCAGCGGTGCAGGCTGTTAGACCGGACGCTGAGGATAGTGTGAGAGGCGGCGACTATTGGTCAGTCGGGGCAGCAGCTCTGGATCCTTTCATGTATAATCACGTACCAGCGTGGGCTCGTGCTTATGATCCTCTTCCACAACGTCATCGAGCAGACACCGATACACCTCCAATTTCGGTACCAGAGTGTTGGTCGTGTGGCAGCAGGAACCATTTCCGGAGGAATTGCCCAGATGCGAAAGAAGGAGGTCGCGGGTCAAAAAACGGGAGTGTCCAGCCGCCCAACCAGTCTCGGAGGTAGGCGGCGTCCACGGAGAGGTGGACCGGGGAAAAACTGTGAGTAATGGAAAGCACGATTTTCCCGTCATAACACATATCCATAATCACTACTACTTCACTTGTCGAACACACAACACAGTCTGTCCAGAAGTCACGCCAGAGGTAGCTGCAAAGCAATCATGGCGAGACGGACAGTCTTACAACGTGCACACACACAGGACACCATGTCCTCCACACAACACAGTCTGTCCAGAAGTCACGCCAGAGGTAGCTGCAAAGCAATCATGGCGAGACGGACAGTCTTACAACGTGCACACACACAGGACACCATGTCCTCCACACAACACAGTCTGTCCAGAAGTCACGCCAGTGGTAGCTGCAAAGCAATCATGGCGAGACGGACAGTCTTACAACGTGCACACACACAGGACACCATGTCCTCCACACAACACAGTCTGTCCAGAAGTCACGCCAGAGGTAGCTGCAAAGCAATCATGGCGAGACGGACAGTCTTACAACGTGCACACACACAGGACACCATGTCCTCCACACAACACAGTCTGTCCAGAAGTCACGCCAGTGGTAGCTGCAAAGCAATCATGGCGAGACGGACAGTCTTACAACGTGCACACACACAGGACACCATGTCCTCCACACAACACAGTCTATCCAGAAGTCACGCCAGAGGTAGCTGCAAAGCAATCTTGGCGAGACGGACAGTCTTACAACGTGCACACACACAGGACACCATGTCCTCCACACAACACAGTCTGTCCAGAAGTCACGCCAGAGGTAGCTGCAAAGCAATCATGGCGAGACGGACAGTCTGACAACGTACACACACAAAGGACACCATGTCCTCCACACAACACAGTCTGTCCAGAAGTCACGCCAGTGGTAGCTGCAAAGCAATCATGGCGAGACGGACAGTCTTACAACGTGCACACACACAGGACACCATGTCCTCCACACAACACAGTCTGTCCAGAAGTCACGCCAGTGGTAGCTGCAAAGCAATCATGGCGAGACGGACAGTCTTACAACGTGCACACACACAGGACACCATGTCCTCCACACAACACAGTCTGTCCAGAAGTCACGCCAGAGGTAGCTGCAAAGCAATCATGGCGAGACGGACAGTCTTACAACGTGCACACACACAGGACACCATGTCCTCCACACAACACAGTCTGTCCAGAAGTCACGCCAGTGGTAGCTGCAAAGCAATCATGGCGAGACGGACAGTCTTACAACGTGCACACACACAGGACACCATGTCCTCCACACAACACAGTCCGTCCAGAAGTCACGCCAGAGGTAGCTGCAAAGCAATCATGGCGAGACGGACAGCCTGACAACGTACACACACACAGGACACCATGTCCTCCACACAACACAGTCTATCCAGAAGTCACGCCAGAGGTAGCTGCAAAGCAATCTTGGCGAGACGGACAGTCTTACAACGTGCACACACACAGGACACCATGTCCTCCACACAACACAGTCTGTCCAGAAGTCACGCCAGAGGTAGCTGCAAAGCAATCATGGCGAGACGGACAGTCTTACAACGTGCACACACACAGGACACCATGTCCTCCACACAACACAGTCTGTCCAGAAGTCACGCCAGTGGTAGCTGCAAAGCAATCATGGCGAGACGGACAGTCTTACAACGTGCACACACACAGGACACCATGTCCTCCACACAACACAGTCTATCCAGAAGTCACGCCAGAGGTAGCTGCAAAGCAATCTTGGCGAGACGGACAGTCTTACAACGTGCACACACACAGGACACCATGTCCTCCACACAACACAGTCTGTCCAGAAGTCACGCCAGAGGTAGCTGCAAAGCAATCATGGCGAGACGGACAGTCTTACAACGTACACACACACAGGACACCATGTCCTCCACACAACACAGTCTGTCCAGAAGTCACGCCAGAGGTAGCTGCAAAGCAATCTTGGCGAGACGGACAGTCTTACAACGTGCACACACACAGGACACCATGTCCTCCACACAACACAGTCTGTCCAGAAGTCACGCCAGAGGTAGCTGCAAAGCAATCATGGCGAGACGGACAGTCTTACAACGTGCACACACACAGAACACCATGTCCTCCACACAACACAGTCTATCCAGAAGTCACGCCAGAGGTAGCTGCAAAGCAATCTTGGCGAGACGGACAGTCTTACAACGTGCACACACACAGGACACCATGTCCTCCACACAACACAGTCTGTCCAGAAGTCACGCCAGAGGTAGCTGCAAAGCAATCATGGCGAGACGGACAGCCTGACAACGTACACACACACAGGACACCATGTCCTCCACACAACACAGTCTGTCCAGAAGTCACGCCAGTGGTAGCTGCAAAGCAATCATGGCGAGACGGACAGTCTTACAACGTGCACACACACAGGACACCATGTCCTCCACACAACACAGTCTGTCCAGAAGTCACGCCAGTGGTAGCTGCAAAGCAATCATGGCGAGACGGACAGTCTGTTAACGTACACACACACAGGACACCATGTCCTCCACACAACACAGTCTGTCCAGAAGTCACGCCAGAGGTAGCTGCAAAGCAATCATGGCGAGACGGACAGTCTTACAACGTGCACACACACAGGACACCATGTCCTCCACACAACACAGTCTATCCAGAAGTCACGCCAGAGGTAGCTGCAAAGCAATCTTGGCGAGACGGACAGTCTTACAACGTGCACACACACAGGACACCATGTCCTCCACACAACACAGTCTGTCCAGAAGTCACGCCAGAGGTAGCTGCAAAGCAATCATGGCGAGACGGACAGCCTGACAACGTACACACACACAGGACACCATGTCCTCCACACAACACAGTCTGTCCAGAAGTCACGCCAGTGGTAGCTGCAAAGCAATCATGGCGAGACGGACAGTCTGTTAACGTACACACACACAGGACACCTTGTCCTCCACACAACACAGCCTGTCCTGCTCTTACCCACACAATCGTTGCTAAGAAAACAGAGGTTCAAGAAGGACTGCTATTTCAGTCTTCATTAGCAGCTACACCATGTGAAAGTGAACGTTATAGCAATGAACCTTTGCTGCGAGTCAAGATCATGGATATTACGCAATCTGCTCTTTTGGATAGTGGCTCATCCTTTAGCCTACTGGGCAGTGAGTTCTTTGAAATGATTAGAGAAAAGAAGCTGAGGGTCAAACCCAGTACTAGCCGGTTGCAAATAGCAAAAGGGAAAGTGGAAACTTTAGGCACCATGACATTGAAAGTGCACTGGGGGGCCGATAGTACAATGCAAACTTTTTTCTTGTTGCCTGGGCTCTGTTCGCCTGTAATACTTGGGAGAGATTTCTTACTAAAAACTGGTATTTCAATTCATATAGCAGAGAAAGGGTGGACCTTAGGTAATGCAAGACAGGCAATTATACCATTTGAGAATAAAAATGTGTCATTAGTGTGTAATATAGTAAGTAGGCCTAATGAGGATTGTTGTATTGAACAGATGTGTAAACTTGTTAATTGTTCTATGAGTGAGAGAGAAGCACTGTTAACAATGTTGAGAGCGAGGGCTGACGTATTCACTACTAAGCCAGGTAGTACTGACCTATTGACGCATAGTATAGATACCGGCGATGCACTACCTAAGCGATGTGCACAAAGGCCTTTGAATCAAACTAAAAGAAAAATCTTAGATGAATGTATAGATAAGCTACTTGCTGACGGGATAATTGAACCATGTGTTAGTCCGTGGGCGTCTGCTCCAGTTTTAGTTCGTAAACGCACGGGGGGTTTTCGTATGTGTTTGGACTATAGGCCGTTGAACGCCGTCACCACTGTACATCCTTATCCTATGGCACGAATCGATTGGGTATTGGCTAATCTCGGTAAAGCTGAATTCATGTCGACGTCAGATCTGTCTCAAGGCTATCATCAGGTTGTCGTTGAACCAGCACACAGGTCGAAGACAGCGTTCGTGTGTCACAGAGGACTCTTTCAGTACATAAAGATGCCATTTGGGCTGAAGGGGGCTAGCTTCCGCTTTCAAGAACTGGTTGACAAAGTCTTGCAGGGAGTGGCGTACGAATATGCAGTGGCGTTTTTAGATGACATATGCATATGGTCACCAAGTTTCGAGCAGCACGTGCTCGATCTAGCGGACGTCTTTGATAGATTGAAAAAGCTGGATTAACTATCAATCCAGGAAAAGTACAGATTTGTGCACAACAGATAAATTTTCTGGGGCATGTTATTCGACCGGGTGTGTCATTCCCAGATCCCGATATTGTTGCAGCTATAGTAAAGTTCCCTACGCCAACGCGTGTGGTAGAAATACAGCGGTTCATAGGCATGGCGAATTTCTTCAGGGACTATATACCTAATTTTGCAACTATAGCCTTGCCACTCTATAAACTATTGAAAAAAGGAGTAGTGTGGGCGTGGAACGAAGAGCAAAATATTGCGTTTGACACTTTACGTAATAGTATCACGGCGGATACGTGTCTCGCATTACCGGACATGAATAAAGAGTTCACTATTAAATGTGATGCTTCATACGAAGGATTAGGGGCTGTACTACTGCAAGAAGGCGACCTAGGCCTGAGGCCCATTGCATTCGCTAGCAGAACATTGGAATCAGCTGAGGCAAACTATGCTATCACAGAGCTTGAAGCACTTAGCGTCATTTGGAGTGTTGAACGTTTTCATTCCTATATTGATATGCAACATTTCAAAGTTGAGACCGACCATGATTGTCTGAAGTCTATTCTCTCTGCGGAGTGGAATAAAGGTAGAGTGAAGCGTTGGGCTATGAGATTGATGCCTCTGGACTGTGAGATACGGTATAGGCGAGGCAAGACCAATGTGATCGCCGATGCGTTGAGTAGGGCTCCCATTGAGCAGGAGCTGGAACGGAAAGAGAGTGCGAGACTGGTGGACGAGCTACTACCAATATCAGACGTGGAGGAGTGTGATACTGAAGGTAAAATCATAGGGAGATTGACGTTTGAAGGAGATAGCCATCCCGAAGTGGTGGAGCCAGGTTTGGTGGAAGGGCCGGATTTGCCATTGATTCCAGGGGAAGTCGTGGGGAGGCACACGGCAGGGGAGGTTGTAGTCATTCAAGCAGTCGATCTCAGTGATAGAGAAATGTGGAGGTTCGCTCAAAGGAAGGATCCCAAGCTGGTTGCTATTATAGAGGCGTATGAAGCAGGAGACAGAGATGACGAATCATTCATAGTAGAGAGTGATGGAGTCCTGGTGAAATACGTGCCCGGGAAAGACGAAGACGCTGATAACAACTCGACGTCGGTTTTCAAGATAATGGTGCCTGCTTCCCTGCGAAAGACTGTTCTACACAACTTTCACGATGTACTGGGAGGGCATTTAGGAGTCAAGAAGACGCTGCGGCGTCTACAGGACCGCTATTCATGGACTGGAATGCGCAACGATACAACCAAATATGTGAAGGGTTGTGTGGCTTGCCAGGAAACTAAGCAAAATACTAGAAAGCAAGCAGGTTTCATGGATAGTCGATTGGCGGAAAAAGGGGGCGTAGCCTTATCGGTAGATCTAATGGGGCCATATCCGAGGAGTACAAGTCAACATCAATACATGTTCGTTATCATAGATGATTTCACTAAGTTCATCGAAATCTATCCTCTCAGGCAAGCTACGGCCAAGTCAGTGGTGGACTGCATGTTGAATTATTGCTCTACTTTCGGCTATCCATCGGACATTAGGAGTGATAATGGTCCGCAATTCACTTCAAAACTATGGAAGGACGTTTGCTCGCGATTGGGAATCAAGGCTCGTAAAACGGTCCCGTACCGTCCACAAGGAAACCCAACTGAAAGAGCAAACAAATCAATCAAGCAATGTTTAATTACTTTAACAGAAGAGCATCGGAATTTGGATAAGAAACTCAATGAAATTAAGTTCGCCTTGAGAACGGCGGTGTCTGAAACCACCGGTTTTACACCGGCCTTTTTGACGTTTGGCCGGGAGTTAAGGTTTCCCAACGACGTCGATAGACCACCGATGAGAGCACCTGATTCGGGCGTCGCTAAAGGATTTGCCGACCGGCTAATTAAACGAATGAATGAAGCACGCCAAATGGCACACAAATCAATGGCGTTGGCGTTCGGTCGAAGGCGTAAAGTATATAATCGCGGCCGGCGGCAGGATGAGTTTGAAATCGGCGATCATGTGTGGAGAGATACTCATGTATTGTCGAATGCGCTGCAGGGGGTGGCATCTTCGCTGTCTAAGAAACGAGATGGGCCGTATGCCATCACGGATAGAATAGGGCAAAATGTGTACGTCTTAAACAACATCGAAGACGGCAAGCTCATTGGGAACTACAATATTTACCAACTTATGCGTTTTACCCTGAGGCCTGAATGGGCTACCTCAGATACAAACTCAACAGTTAGCCCTGAGAAAGTTGGGTCAAAAGAGAAGAGGACGGAAAATACATCGGAACAAAGGCACTCATACAATCTACGTAGTCGGCGAGGGTCAGTCATAAACTAGATGCCAATAGATCCCATTAGGACCATAAGGGAGCGGGGTTGGGTTTATGACTTTTTAGACTACCCAATTGACATTTACATTGATGAGTGAGATACATCATCACTTGCGAAGTACTGGTAATTTGTAAATACATTCATCTCTGGTTATTCTATTAGATTTTATGATACTCTTACCCTTGTTGTATTGTCACGTTTCTTTTCAAAAAGGTTGACCGAGGGTTATGGTCACTCAAATGTATATAGAATTTAGGGTATGGTTAGAAATATTGGTCGGTATATACCGATTTACATTATATTTTATTATGTTTTTCTTATGTTTATTGTCACTTATAGATAAGAAGTGGACCAAGGGTTGGGTCGCATAGATATAGTTGAAGAATTAGCGTTAAGCCTATACATACCCAATATAAAGGGTTTAGAATAAAGAATTTAGGGTAAATCTGCCATAACGTTTGGTTGGCGGGTACCTATTGTGAAGGACTCGCCGGCTTGTTATATTTTATTATGGCAATTAAATAAATGAGGACAGAGTGGACCAGGGGTTGGTTCACTTGAGTTTATAAGAATGAGTGACATTTATATCTTTATTGCAGTGTATAACTTTTAGGTTTAATTATATTTTATCATAGTATCCTAATATTAGTGTCTCATGAGTTTGTTGGTATCAGAGTGTTATTTTTGTACGGAGGTTATATTCCCTCCTAGATTAAACGGGGAAGTAATTGCAACGGCATGCGTTGCTCTGGGCTCGAACCCCGGCGCTCAAGGGGTGGAGACTTGGCCTTCGAGTTCTGGCCAATACCATCCGTGCAGGTCGCGCATGCGCAAGGGTGGTTTTGCGTGCACTTGTTTATAACGATGTGAAGGATTGAGAGATCATTGATGTCCAAATGTTGTATGAGGTAGGACCTAGGAAGGGATGGAGTTCCCTGTGACCTAGTTGTTGTCCGTCTTGTTTGTACGATCATATTTACTCTTGAATAAACTCCAATAGTTGAACATATTATTAGTCTTTTTATCATTTATAGCCTATTCCCTTCATCTCGCCTATAATCATAATCCGTTGTCGCTGCAAAATGAACTCTTATTTAACACCAGATTCAATTAATTACAGTACAGGGTGATCAGAAAGTGATGTCAAGGTAGAGTAATGCTATACCAGTGGAACATTATCAGACAAATGAACTCTTATTTAACACCTCATTCAATTAATTACAGTACAGGGTGATCAAAAAGTGATGTCAAGGTAGAGTAAAGCTTTACCAGCGGAACATTATTAGACAACTGAACTCTTATTTACCACCACATTCAAATAATTACATTACAGGGTGACTAAAAAGTAGTATTCTTAACCCTAGTCAATGCCTAGGCCTAGGCGTACCTTCGTTTCAAAAGTTATCTCCTAATCAATAAACAAATAATCTATGTCCTAGGATCAAGTATGGAATAAAGTTCCACATTCTTCATTCTATTTCCCGGACCTGTATGTTTAGGCCTAGCCTAGATGCCTGGGTAATTACTGGTATGGCCTAGGTAGGCCATAAAACTAAACTCAGTGCTAGGGCCTACTTGGTTCATCAACTTTGTAAGACACCCTTTACCTAGGGCATCGAGTGTAGTGTATTACCATTGAGTATGAATGTTGATACTATAAACTTGTGGGAATTATGAATTGGTGAGAGGTTATAGTTAGGTTGCCTGCAGGGCCGGCTCGTGATGTTTTGGTGCCCTGGGTAGGGTGGATCTAGGTCACATTCATGGCAGGGGGGAGAGGGGAAAGGGGCGATTTCAGTTTGGAAAAAAGTACTGTGAGAACAGCTGTGTGCAACGACCCGTTATCGCGTAGCCGGCGACCATCGGGGGTTGGATTTGATTTGATTTGATGCGATGCCGTGCGCGGTGTGGCGCGGAGCGGTGCGGTGCGCGACGCGATGGGTTAGGTTGGGTTGGGTAGGGTTGGATTGAATTGGGTAGGGTTGGGTTCGATGGGGTTCGATCACTAATTTTTGCGCCCCTCGAAATGTTGCGCCCTGGGCAACCGCCCAGGTCGCCTAGCCCATGGGCCGGCCCTGGTTGACTGGTTACTTGAGAATCCCAAACAGCAATCAGTCCCCTACAACCTCGATGCTTAGGGCCACTGGGTAATTATATCCGAGGCCTTACCTGGTTCATGTCCAGGTCTATATCATAATTCCTCTATAGACAGACTTCAAAATTCCCCAAAATTTGCTACCTTTCATAACATGATTCCAAACCATCAAGCTCAATGCCGGTAGTATGCATGATCGCCCATTTTCCAATTCTCCTATCGATAACGTTTATACGATCTACCTCATCATAACATACTTTTTTATGCGTAAGTAATTGAATAGGCCTAGTCAACTCCTTCCTTTTTCCAAATAGCCTACATAGCCCTCAGGGGCGGCTCGTGTGTAAGTACTGCTGAAAGGCAGCACTCGCTACAATTTTTCAAATTCATGCTATTTTTAAAATAAATTCATCTTGAATAAATAATTTGTTTTCACATTTTTTTTATTCGATCAGTTCCCTTTTCATGTACCGTACCAATATGTCATGTTTTCAATCTATTTCTCTTCATTATTCCATGTAATTTTTATACTGATTGCTATCCTGTTTTATAATATAGTCAGGGACCAATAAAGTTTTTTTCTTCTTCGACGCCGTGAAGAATGTTTCTTTCAGTGCAAATGCCGTTCTCTTTCAAAAATTACCGCACACTCAGTGGGCTTCAATAATTCCACACACCCTCCCTTCTGACATGTGATGACCTTTCACTGCCTACGGTTTAGATGTGGTATTGTGTATTATTAGTCAGTCTGGCTCTGAGAGGGCAACAGTTTACTTGTGTGTTGTGTCACAATGCCGAAACGAAAATGCTTCTATCAAGAGAAATATTCTGCTGAGTGGAATTTGTTTAAACTAGGAAGATATGAGGATCAACAACAAACTACAAATTTTCCTGCACCGAGATTTACAATTATGTACTTTAAAAAAAAAAAAGATTTCCCTTATCAATGTCGTCCAACAAATACAAGGCATGAACTCAAGATTAGGAAACTACGCCAACAGCAATCATTACATGAATGTACATACGACAGAAGTTTTTAATACGGTAATAAATAATTCTTAAATGAAACAGTATAATAAAACACATAAAGATCTCTAGGCTTACATAAGAAAATAAAAATGTATTCATTTATGATTCACACCGTGCTCCAAAGCAACTAAAATTCATTAAACCATCGTTCCCAAACAAATTCCCTGCGGGGCTAATGTTCCCCGCGGGTCACCGGCTTCGCGGATGTTTCTTTCAAGTGTTTCTTTGTCCCGGATTTTATTTCCCACAATCTGGTAACCCTAAATACAGCTTCATAAAAAGTATTATCAAAATTAACGTAATTATTCATTGTTGAATGCCCGCGGCTTCAAATGCATCAAAATATCTACACGCCGCTGAGCACCTGCAAGCGAGCGGGACGCAACCGTTGATACACGTTCCGGGACTGCACCCGTTGCAGTGCATGATTCCCGATAGCTGGCCGAAGGATGAGGGTAAATATGGCGCATGGAGAGGGGGGGGGAGCTCGTAACTTAAGCCTGTACGACGTACTGCATGAGGAACAGCCAGCACCCAGCATGAACTTCTCCAAACACTGCGAGACACCGTGCACTTCTTGCTCGCGAGGCCGGGTGTTTTGAGCCGATTGACAAGTTTCACCACTGCAATTACCAAGTTCTTTATATTTTACACCCAATTGAGTTGATTTTTTCATCATGGTCTCACATTACCCACAGAAAAATGTAAAAAATACATGATTGCATATTTTTTTTTCAAATTGAAAGTTGAAACATGTATATTTTTTATTGACATGGAGACACTTTTTCTAGAAAACGGCCTGAGATGAGTTGGGCGTTTTTTTTTTCTCTTGAAGGAATTACAAATGAATTAATCTCACAAATATTTTCTGATCCAAGTTATTCGATAATTTTTCTATTCAACAATTATTTTAGCATGCTGTTTTCAAGATACTGTACAGTGATAATAATGCACAACTTGATTTATTATCTAGTTCATGAAAAACACACACAAAAAATGTGAAAATACATCCAGTAAAATAGATTTTATTCACTTTTTCATTCCAGAATATGTTGAAAAAAGATGCCAAGGAAACGGCCATCAAACTTTACAGTACCGGTATTCCGTTCTGAAGCGATTTTGGTTCGCCACTAGATGATTCAATATAATAATATACCAGTGGATTAATTCACATTATTTCTTCAGTATCCCCAAGACGAGAACTGAAATAAATCAATCGAACCAAAAGAGAAAGTAAATTCCAACAAATGGACATATTATCAGTGGTGTCCTTACTTAATAGTCGGGATAGTTTCGTACTAAGCTTTTGGCGGATGGCATTACGTATAGTGTCACGCTGAGAAATCATGGCCGAGTTATATAGTCCCACTAATCATGTGGATCGATCGAATTATAGAACTTTTTATTTCATAAAACTTGATTTTTAAATTATACTTTCCAAATTAATACATCAAAATATTTAAGTTTTGACAGCATTAAATTCAAGATTATGATTGAGTTATGAAGAGAAATAATGTTGAGATCTGAATATGGATGTTAAATGAGAAAATTGTGTCTATGAGGGTAAAATATTTTGCACCAAAAAAAATATTTGAAAAATAAAATATTGGCAGAAAATATTCCCTATTGTTCTGTGGCTTTGTACCTTTGTATATATTTTTTTTCTTCTTTATATTGGGTTTCAACGACGCACTGTAATGATTACTAATATCTATTGGCGTCGGATGAATGATTAATGAGATGATGGGATGATGAGATGAAGGTTCTTATAGGTAGTGGGAAGGATAGTGGGAAGGAAGCGGTCGTGGCCTATATTGTGGGAACCATCCCAGCATTAGCCCAGACTACAGAGGAAAACCACAAAAAAAAACCTGTAAAGATGGACGGTGGCGGGGATCGAACCGGGTCCGATATGTCCCTTCACTTCCCGGATCACACGAAGCAAGTGAGCTAACCACTCAGCTACTGTGCCGGTACCCTTGTATATTATTTTTTTTTACAAACTGCAGTACTCCCTATTGTTAAAGTCACCAGCCGCCACTGCTATATATCGTATATATACTAGGCCCTATGTTATGTGTTAAGAGTTAAGACTGATTCACTGTTGGCCCAAATTATACATACAACACTACTACTAATAATACTTCATCAGAATCAGTTTGTACTTCGTGCATTAGCATTCACTATTTATATGGGTTACGGAATTCATGAAAACCTTTACGGGAATTAAATCGTACAAATTTATTACCAGCAAGCAAGGATCACTCAGAAAATGATTCAGAACACATTCTGATGAACGAAACTTTCATTACCCAATCCTTTGACCCAACAAACTGTTGTTCTTGTTACTTAGTACCGATAGACAATATTCGTCATTTTACGATAAAATATGCATGGAAATAGAAGAAAATGTACTTCACTAATGTCGCCTTCAAACAGAATGAATAGGAAACCTACTTAAAAAAACATTAAGCCCACGCAATAATATATAAAGTACTTTCATGAATATTACGTTTGCACCACAGTAGGGCCTATACCATTAATTACACATCACATCCCTGACTAGTGTAATGCTGTGATGTTTCATTCATAGTTCAGTAGGCATACAACAAAGTAAAACTAAAACAAACACTAGTTCAGAATGCGCCAACAGAATGTCGCACAAGTGGGATACACATTCACATGCATAGACAATCACGTATAGAGATAATTTTTAAAATATTTATTATTATAGATCTATAGGATATAAAAATTGGGCTTGGATAAAAAATTAAAATATTAATAGGCCCTGTATCATTTACTTCTTCGTAGGCCTATCAATATGTGATAAAATATCGGAAACGAATTTAGCATAAGTCTATGATATATATTTCAATCGATATGTTTTATTTATTACTTTATATCGATATTTCAAAAATCAATATTCTTTGATATAATATCGATATATCGAAATAAAATTGGCGATATTTCCATACCGGTATATTGAAAGATTTTTTATTTCCGTTAAATTATAAATCAGCGCTTTCAAAAGGCTACGTCCTATCTCAACTTATTCTCAACTCGTCTCAAGCAGGTAAACAGGTAAGAAGGGACGATTTGAGACAATCGTTCTGCGGTCTTTGCTAATCTCTTGTTAAATTCATGAGTTGCGTTGAGATTCGGTAGATTTGAGACATCGGCATACCGGTGGGCCTACACGGTATTTTATAAAGTTTGTCATTATTTCATTATTTCTTCATTAGTTTTTCTTGCTCGATGAATTACTATAAAACTATTACGAGAATTTTCAAATTTCTCGTGAATTGCACATGCAAATTACCACATATCATGGAAACTTTCATGGAAAACTATTTGTCATCTTGTCATCCCTATAGGCCTAAATCATTATAATGGCTGTGACTGTGACGCTCTGTATCGCCTGGTTTCCGCACGTCTTTTTGTCGGTAAATTATACTTGGTGCACTTCGGTTGGGTATTGCCAACTCGTATTGCTGATGCGAATATTTCTTGATCATCGAGTTCCTGCTAGAAAAAAAAAATGTTACTCCATTGTTTATTACATTGTTATTTGCAAAGATGAACAAATTCTATGTCTATCTTGTCATATATCTTATAGACTACACGTACAAGTTTACAACTACGGTCAAAACAATATGCTGTAGGGCATATGAGCCCTAGGACTTACATAATAGTATAGCTGCTCTAAGTAGGCCTAAGCTTTGTTAAAGCCTACTTTAGCATAAGACCGTCAATATTTTTAATTTTAATCGTCAATTAATGTGACTTCTCAAAATCTAGGATAGGCCTAAGCTGAATAAGAACAAAAAATAGGGTTATAACCAATCGTAGGATGTCAGTCTTAACCACAAATTCACATAAAAACACTTACCGAGAATACTGCTGTATTAGTGAATAAAGCCGGACTCGGGTTTCTAGTACACTTCACTTGGCTTCATTTCTTGTTGCATTGTTAGCTTGAGTATTTCTTTCTGTTGGATGATTTCTGTTGTACGCCGAACAAACAAACTCGCACAGTGCTCTTACGTTTTTCATTTCACTTGTAATTATTATAGACATCCAATGCTAGTTTTTGACCAGCCTTTTATAATTTATTGAGACAAAAGTCCTGGTACTTATGTTATTATAACGCACACATTACTGATCCTTACAACATTTAAACCAAATGTTAACAGACAATATCTCAGTTGTCACTCTGGTCAAACTGTCAAAATGACATTTGCACAAACATGAATATTTGTGAAACTGAAGTATTGAATTCCCCTAGAAATTACTAGAATTAATAGCCAACCTGATGGAAAAACAACTGGAAAAAATGTTTCAATTTTATTTCCTTAGTGACGAGTTATCGTGAGAAATAAAAATTAGTTAGCTAACTCAAAGATGATCTGGGTTGATAATACGAAAATAAGATAACTCTGAGTTACTGCCAGAGTTAAGATAATACGCGAGTTATATAACTCAGACTTTATTCTTCGTTCGTAATACCGGGCCTAAATGTATCTTGTATCTGAAATAGGCCTACTCAAAATTCAAGTATCTGTATGTAGTTTTCAGATACTTGAAGTTGACCGGGTTTCCAGTTCCGATTCTGTTTTGTCGTCCAACACGATATCGGTACGATTTTTGTCATGCCTATTTCCACTTGGCTGTGTCGTAACGTTTCCGTGACGTCGTAGTCATAGCCGTCATTACCTCGACTCACGGCTTCTTTGAATGTGAGAAATTGAGCTGTCAGAATACAATATATATTTTTAAAATAACATCGGAACTTGATACAAAATCATTGTTCCCCAATTAAGGCCAACGATGAAAGGTAGGATCGTTTGGATGGGGCACCACAAGGGCGATCTTATTACCCCAAGAATACAAATTGACACACTTTTCTCAGGTCGCGCCGTTATAATTATACAAACACGGAGATTGTCCTGTACCATCTGAATAAATAATTCTACTTCAAATGGCATAGCAATTCTGGATACAAAATCTAAGACCGTGATTCTAAAAGTGTGGTGATGTTTGAAATTGCAGTTAGGATATGTGGATCGATATTTTTGTGAATCGTTTCTTTTTTTGGTTTTTTTGGTGGCAATATGGATCCAAACAACCGGAGCCAGATGGATTGCAATCGCAGTGTCACTTACGGTGATCGTAATTTCGGACGACAAAAGTTGGAAGTTGAGTCAATAATCACGGGACCGAAACGATGTCGTAAACCGGCATGTTTTTATGTGAATACTGGCTTGTGATTGTCCGTTGGAAAAATTGTGTCGGACAACAAGAAAAAATTGGTAGGCCTACTGGAAACCCTGCTTCAGAGTATTTTTCCCATGTCTGATTACACTGTAATCTTCGAGTTCAATAAATATTTTGACTTTATTCTCAAGGCCATCGAAAAATGAGAAGAACTACTTCTGTCAAATGAATATGATAATTTCAATTAACTAATGCAGACCCATCAAACTTGGTTGATTATGAACTCATCAAAAATTAATTCAACATATTTTGTCCGGTTTATTTTAATAGTCCGCTTTAATTCTGTAATTACACCAACGTTTGGAAAAAGTTTTGATTGGTTACACACTCTCTTATATGTATACCACATTCCCACGTACAAAAGAGAACATAAAAACGAAGCCCGATTTTGTTCGTCAAGTGAAACGAAGTCTTGGCTCCATGGAATAAAAAAATCGACAACAATAATCTGTTGGTGGGGCATTTAACAAGCAATAATCAATCAATCAGTATGGTTGAATGTATCATTTCATTTTGTCATGACTCACTTGCAACTCATTGTCACTAAAAACTAGGAATACTCAACATGATAAACTATGTGTTTGTTGCATGTAAGAAGAGCGATCTACACACAAAAATGTATTTTTCTCATCATGTGACAACTGATTGTGAAAGTTTGGTAGCGTATTTGCAATTACTGCCTCAATATGCATGAGAGTGACATCGCTCATTCGGAAATGCCTAGACTGAAATCTTTAATTTTTCATAAGACTTTGTCCTACTCTACAACAATCAGTGTAGTAGTAGTATAGTAGATATTCCTTCTATGCTATTTTTCTTACATAGGCCTACATACATGGTTACAAAAAATGACATAAAATTGGATAATAAAACAAAGTGTTCACAATCAAAAAGTAAAGAAAGCAAGTGATATTTAAATTATTAAATCACTCGATAGTGTGATTAAATTACTATGTAGGCCAATGTTGAATGTCTCATGTATGTGTTATTCATCAGTATTTTCTGATGGGCTACTTTTGTGATTCTCCTTTGTAGCCTAATCAGAGAATAAGTGATTGATTGCAATAAAACAATCCAATCCATGTACAATAATTGTACCCGTCAATTTATATATTTATCAAATCTCAAACAAATGAAACCATCAAAGAAATAACAGCGAGGCCTATACATTAGCGACACGCCTACTACCCTCCCCGCACCATACGTCCCCGGCATGCAAAAACTCAACTCGGAGAGCAAGCAAGCTTCCTGCCGTCTTTCAAGGAACCATCCCAGTATTGACCTGAATGACAGAGGATAACCAAAAAAAACTCTATCAGGATGGTCCACCATAGGCCTGTACATGTAGGGTACCGTACCACCCTTGGGTTGCATAACTGATACACCGAAAATATGGTGAATTGAGAAAAACGTAGGCCTACACTGAAAATCCAATAGGCCCACACCGTAAGCATTATTTCAGATGATGACTGAATAGGGAGGCTACGATATTGCATTTGAATAGTGTGAGACTATCCTCTTCTCCCCACAATAATATACTAGCCATCATGCATGAAAATATTTTTCTTGCGGTGTACGAGATTTTCGGTTCAAGTTAGCTTAACCTAACTCAACTTGACTCTAACATCAGATCCCAGTCTGTGTATGACAGTTCAGTGTTCTAGCAACGAATAACCTCAGCAACGTACCTGCTTCAACTCTGGCAACGTATGCCTCATTTTCAATAGGGAAGGATATGAACTGGAGGGAGTGTTGAACCAATGCGTTGCTAATGTCACACAAAACTCGCGAGCAACTGGCTTGACTTATGCCTGTTACATCGCCCATAACGAGCTGGAACGTTCCAGACGCGTAGAATCGCAATGCAGTAAGAACTTGCGTCGGTCTGGTCAAATGGCCTTCCAAAATGCTGCACAGTTCCGAGACGATATGTCTTGGAAACCTGTACCGTTTAATCAGATGGTCATCCGACACATTTAATGAATCCAGCCTATCTTTGAATACTCTGCCAGGTTTAACAATGATAGGCCCCTCCTGATTAGGCCACGGCCTAGCCTCATCCAGAATTAGGAAAAGCCCAGCATTGAACATTGTAATATAATTAGTAGGAAATAGGCCTAGGCCTATTATAACTGTATATATAATTAGTGTTAGTGTTTTAGTGGTTATATTAGTAATCATAAGTTACATTTCAGCTAGGTAGGCATATAGGCCTAGTAATAGTGGTACACTCTTTGACAGGTTAGGCTAGAGTAGACAGACAAGGTGAGTGGTCAGAGGTGACACTGACAGTTGCACACGCTAGGCCTAGGCCTAGTCGAGATCAAGCAAAACGTTGAGGTTAGATGGACAACCGGATTTATAAAATACGTAAATCAAATTGCGCGGTATTTAAAAATATCCTTACCTCGTTTTGGTGGGTAGAATTTACATTTTCTGTCAAATTCAGCCATAAAATCATTGTAAATTGATATTCAAAGTCAAGAGGTGATCACTTACTAGGGCCTAGGCCTACCAGTCAATTTTTCAGGTACTTCTCTCTGGACAATAGATGAAAGAACAGCTATTAGGATCTCAGACACTTGCTAGGGATTGGTGGGACGATCAAATATTTCTTCATGAGTTTGGATTAAGACAAAATATGGTATTATCTCGAAAGAAGTTCGTAACTTTGAGCCAAATCAAAGTTATGACCTTGTGTGAATTCGGGCCCAGAAAATAATATGAACACATCCATTGTTTATAAAATGTTACCATGGTTTTCAGAGGGCCAAACCAAAGAGGTTAGTATTTTAACCTCCTTGACCAAAAATGGGGTATACTCAATCTTTTTTCGGTTTTTATTTAATTATAAAATATTAAGGCTACGTGGACAAAAGTTATTATCGTAACGCGGTAGATTATAACCAATTACAACTTGAAAGCGCTTAAATTTCTAATTTACGTGGAAAACCAGCGATTCTATTAACGCGCAAAATATGGTATAAAAGTCCACGCCATTCCAAGGTCGATAGAGTTTTTTTCTTTATTTCGTTGATTTGAAAATATACAGGCTATGTGGACATGTTTCATTACTACGTAGTCGAAGATTGTGAAAAAATACATAATCCAAGCTCGATAATTTTCAATTTACGTAGAAATTCAGCGATTCTACGCGACGAATGGATTTTTTCGGTCCCTTTTGAATCAAACTTATAAGTGTGTTTTCACAGTGTGGTGAACACGCTAAAAAGAACCTTAAATTGATTGCCTCTATTGACAGAAAACCTTAAATAGATTCTTCTGTGAAAATAAATTCTGAAATTGATTGTTTCTATCGAAAGAAATCCTAAATACATTGCTTCTATTCACAAGAAACGTAACATGATTTCCTATCTTTCATCCATAGCCTTAATTGGGGAACAATGATTTTGTATCAAGTTTCGATGTTATTAAAAAAAAAAAAAAAAATGATTTCTTCTATCGACAGAAAATCCCAGATTAAATTCTCCTATCAACAGAGTCGAGTACTTTCAATATTTTGCTTATAGGCATAATAATCTAAAACTCTTATTATATGCTTTTTGTATGTTGCTTAACTACCCCACCAACAGCTAGGTTATAGAGTATGAATGAGCGGATGATGAAGAAACAGTGAGGTGATGATAGATGGAAGGACATTTAAAAAACCCATACCTTAAGCAGGATTTGAACCTGTGGCCCTGAAACCGGAAGCAGATGTGCTACCTCTAGACCAAGTATCGGGTGGTTTAAATGCTTCTGTTGGCAGAACACATTCAATATATATATATATATTTATATATATATTTTTATATATATATATATATATATATATATATATATATATATATATATATTAATATATATATATATATATATATATATATATATATATATATATATATATATATATATATATATATATATATATATAAATATATATATATATATATATATATATATATATATATATATATATAGACATATATATATATATATATATATATATATATATATATATATATATATATATATATATATATATATATATATATATACATATATATATATATATATATATATGTATATATATATATATATATATATATATATATATATATATATATATATATATATTGCTTCCAGTGAAATAAAACTTCGTATCACAACCTTGTAGGCCTATTGTTTACAGAAACCTAAAAAGAAGTACAAAAGCAATATTTGTATGTATAGTGGTCTCAGTTTTGTGTACCACACAATGTGTTGATAGTCAACATGCATGTTATTCTCAAAACATGAACAAATGACCTAAAGTCCATTCATATGAGCGTGTTAGTGATGCAACGATTCAACTTGAACCACACAATACACTAAATTATAAAATATGTTGCAGTTTTATTATTTAGATCCTATATTTGGATTTATTGGATTCAAATTATTCACGATGTTATTCATTATTATTTTATATGTAAAAACACACATTGAGAACAGTTTCCCTGACAAGAGTGGTTACTACCATAATGTCATTGAGTTTTGAGTAGTTATAAACTCAATGATAATGTAAACGTAGAGTCATTACACATTGATACATCACAGACCTATTTTAGCTGTAATATATTCTGAAGGATTGAAAATATAATCTACATTTTATAATTATATTGCCTGTTTCTTATGGATCCATAGAATTGAGCAAACTATAAGGATGAACCTCTGAGGCTCTGGCGGACGAAATACATTCTTTATAATGCCGTGTCCAGATTCGGCGTAATTGGACTGGGCTTATTACAGAAATGATCACCTCGAAGAGATCCAAACGAACGTCTAGAAGATAGAGGCGAAAAACGGGAATCATGTCGTAAGCCTCATGAAGCCAATGTTCATTAATTGACTTGTAAAAAAATCAGTCATTGTGATTTAACATTGGTCTCATGGCACTACGACATGATTCACGTTTTTCGCCATTATCTTGCAGAGTTTTCTTTGGATCTCTTCGACGTGCTCATTTCTGGATTGGGCACAATCAAATAACACGAATATGGGCACGGCATAACTGTGAAGAATCCCGTTCGACCACCAGAAGGCTGTGAAAATACCCCTTATCATTTCGAATTTTTACCAAGAGGGTGTGAGAGAAACTCGGAAATTGAAGGGGATGATCCCTCTTCTTGGTGGGGAGGGAAGGGAGGGAGGTCCTTTCATCATCTATTCGTTGAATTTCCAGCGATATCTCGAATGGTTCATTTACCACGCGTGTCAGAAATGTCAGCACAAATATTGTACGAAAGTTAAATGCTCGCCATTTCCACATTTTCGCCTGATTTGGCCAATATTTCAGCACGTGGAATCGGATGTCATAATCTACGAATGTCAAGAGAATAAATCCGAAAAAATATCAATTGACGAGAATGTTTTTTTCACGGGTTTGTAAGCCCATTTGACGTCGGCCGGTGCCGTCGGGCCATTGACGCGAAAACCGACCCAAAAGGCCGCCATCATGTCGAGGAGATCGATGAGGAGAAAGCAAATTCTGGGTTTCGAACTGGCCATTCAGGTCGGGGTAGGATAATATGTGATACAAACCTGGACAGGGATATATCGAGAACAAAACCATTTTTTCCAAAAGTGAAATAAATGCTCGTCATTATTACATCGGTTTTCCGATTGAACCAGTTTTTCAGCACGTGAAATCAGATGTCCTAATCTAGGATTGTCGAAAAAAAAATGCTAAAAAAAATTAATTGACGAAATGTTTTTTTTTCACGGGTTTTTCGGCCTAGTTGAAAACGGGTGGCGGCGTTGCGGTTGTTGCAGTGTCCGTTGACGCGAAAAACGACACGAAATGACCGCCATCGGGTCGAGGAGATCGATAGGGAGAAAGATGATCCTGAGTTGCGAACTGGTCATTCAGGTCAGGGTAGGATATGCAATACCAACCTGGACCTGGAAATCGAAAGCAAAACATTTTTTTCCGAAAGTTCGATGCTCGCCATTTCCACACCGGTCCCCCGATTGGGCCAGTGTTTCAGCACGTGAAATCGGAAGTCATATTCCAGGAATGTGGGGAAAAATCCGAAAAACATCAATTGACGAAAATGATACATCAACCTATTAGGGAATGTATTTCTCTTAAACGAGCATCAAACAGAAAAATTGAAGATGGAAATCAAAATGGAGTTGGTCCACCAACCATCCTAGATGAGTCATTTTGTTGCGGAAATTCAACTAACCCCTCCAATAGAGGTCCGTTAATCGAAAAACGCGAATCCGTTGGGGGATCAATCTCACCGGAACGAGCGTCATGCAACAAAAAGTAGGGGTGGAAAACAAAATTGTATCCATCAACTAACCACCCTATAGGCCTATCTATGAGTCATTTCGAAGCAGAATTAAAAACAAAGCCTTGAATTATAGGGGTCTTGTTCCAGCACCCAGAATTGTGAAAATATCAACCTGTTAAGGGATACGTTTCTCCTACACGAGCGTCACACAAAAAAAGGTTAAAGATAGAAAACAAAATGGGGTTGGTTCACCAAATCCCCCCATATGAGTCATTATGTTGCAGAAATACGAACAACCCCTCCAATAGGGTCTGGTTAGCGAAAAACGTGAATCCGTTATAGGGGATGAATCTCACTCAAACGAGCGTCATACAAAAAAAGGTTAGGGGTGAAAAACAAAATGTTATCGATCAACTGACCTTTCCATATGGGCCATTTTGTCAAAGAAATTCAAACAAACCCTCAAATAGGGGTCTGATTCCAGCATCCAGAATTGTGAAAATATCAACCTTCTAAGGGATGAATTTCTCCCAAACGAGCGTCATACAAAAAAAGTTTGGGGTGGAAAACAAAATGAAGTTGTTCCACCAACCACCCCATATGATTATCATGTTACGGAAATTCCAACAACCCCTCCAATATGGGTCAGGTAATCGAAAAACGCGAATCCGTTAGGGGATGAATCTCACCCAAACCAGCAATACAATAAAAGTTAGGGGTGGAAAACAAAATTTTATTGCTGAACCAACTACCCTATATGGGTCATTTTGTGCAGAAATTCAAACAACCTCTCAAATAAGTGTCTGGTTCCAGCACCCAAAATTGTGAAAATATCAAACTGTTGAGGGATGAATTTCTCCCAAACGAGCATCATACAAAAAAAGTTTGAGGTGGAAAACAGAATGAGGTTGTCTCACCAACCACCCCATATGAGTCATTATGTTGCAGAAATTCCACAACCCGTCCAATAGGGGTCCGGTAATCGAAAAACGCGAATCCGTTAGGGGATGAATCTCACCCAAACGAGCGTCATACAAAAAAAGTTAGGGGTGGAAAACAAAATATCATTGATCAACCAACCACCCCATATGGGGCAGTTTGTTGCAGAAATTCAAACAATCCCTCAATTAGTGGTCTGGTTACAGCACCCAGAATTGTGAGAATATCAACGTGCTAAGGGATCACTCTCTCCTGAACGAGCGTCATACACAAAAAGTTAGAGATGGAAAACGAATCAGAGTTGGTTCACCAACCACTTTTCATGATTAATCAAGTTGCAGAAATTCAAACAACAACTTTTATGGAGGTCCGGTTAGCGAAAAACGTGATTCCGCTAGGGGATGAATCCCGCCTCAACGAGCGTCATACAAAAAAAGTTAGGGGTGGAAAACAAAATATCATTGATCAACCAACCACCCCATATGGGGCAGTTTGTTGCAGAAATTCAAACAACCCCTCAAATAGGGGTCTGATTCCAGCACCCGATCTTAGTAATTGAAAAAAAATTATATCGTTGGGGGATTTTTTCTGCACCAAAAAATGTTCGGGGGTGGATAATTGATTGATGATCCACGCAACCCACCCACATGAGTTCACTCACCCCTAAGAATCATTTTAAATGCATCTTTTACTTCTTAGCTTTTTGGGGGGGGGGTTGGCTTTGTTGGAATCTGGATTAATGACGCTTACTTCATGCAGACCGGGTGCTGAAGGATTCCCACCGACGCATACTTCATATTGTCCGGGTGCTGGTGGTAGCTTGATTAATAGAAAAAGCTGTCACCCCAACCGCATGACCCATTTCCTCAGCTACTACATCAAAGGCCTTCAAGCGCAATTTCAGGTAGGAAATGAAATGCCAAAAAAAAAAAAAATTCCGGAAAACTCGACATTATAAGTCTCACTAGTACTAGGCCTAGACCTATTCGTTCTACTTAATTATTACATAAATATTATAAACTTGTATAATACCACAATAACTTGTATAGGCCTACGATAATATCTCTTTAAACAAGTTTGCGTACATCCCGGCAAAACATTCGGATGGTCAAAGGATCGCACTTCAGCTCGTGTAACTCCTCCCCTACCGCTAACCCTGTGACAACAGGCTCACCCCACTTCGGCTCGTGTAACTCCTCCCCTACCGCTAACCCTGTGACAACAGGCTCACCCGCTTGATTCGGGTTGTGAAAACCTAACCAAACATTCATGCCAATTTTTATCGTAAAGGCCTACTGTCTCTCATGGCTCTGGTAGGCTTTTATGTCATGGGTGCAATTGCGGAGGAAGATAGGCATGTACATGAAAGAGTGGCTAAACAAAATACATCGAAATGCATGCGAGTTAAGCGGTTCAAGATTTTGTGCAAGGTTCAGATTGCCAATAAACCTTGCGCGGAACTTTGTACAGGAATTGAACAAATTCAAGGGACCTCCAAAGAGGGCCTCATCGTTATCGAATACCGTAAAAGTGACACAATTTATGTCAGTATTGTCAAATAGGCCACAGTCATTGAATTTGATGTGTTATAACCTAACCTAACTACACACTCAAAGCTAAGCTAGGCCCTATTCTATTGTCTCCAACTAATCATGGGCCTAGAAAGGCTAGGTTGGTTTTTGGAGGTTTGTCATGAACAGTATGAAAGTAGTTTCACTGCCGCTTGTCTTAGTCATCGCCTAGTGGTAAATACCGGGCCAATTTATCGAATTCATGTTTCAGATGTTGGGGTCATGTTAGGTTGTGATAGGCCTTGGACCAAGATGATGGTTTGAGCAGCGCAAAATAACCACATCGTTGACGTGCCGTAAACCCCTAATATTCATTCATTCATGGTTTGAGCATTCGACACAAACCTTTCCCTACCTAATCATGACCGCCATTGAAAAGTACAAAATCTTGAAAGCCTATAAAACATTACCCTATTCTTCAGGCCTACCTCTCACCATAGAGTAATGATAATAAGTAGGGCCTACCATAGAGGAATAGATTAAAGGCTGTGAATAATCATACAGTCAGCCGTATGAATACACATAAATAGATTGTACAGTCAGCGTTGTCATTGGCTGTTTGTGTTAGTAACGTAGGATTCGTTCGGTTTCGTTCGGGAGGATAGTCTAGTTGTAATTTTCACTGCTAGAGTGCACTAGACACCAGTTACCAATAAATGAACACGTTATGTGAGCTCTGTTCCGCCTGCCGGCGGTATTCGCGAGTATTAAACCTAACCCAATAACCTAACTTACTGTCCGCAACATGGCTTTGTCCACATAATGGCGTTCTTCACTGCACAATGTTCTCACTCGTGGCGCTAGTGCACCATAGCCCTGCACGGTCGACTTTTCAGCTGTTGGAGTATTGTTATTGTGTTGTGTACAAATTCACATCTTGCAGTTTACATATCTCCGTTCTTGGAAATTTCAACGGCATTCAATAGTGCTATGTTAGTGCCGTGAAATGAACCGTTAGTGCCGCTTTAGTTTCGCCGTCACGACGAATTCAATTTTCAGAACCAGCCCCTCATATCTCTGATCTTGAAAATTCCAACGGTATACGTTGATGCTACGTTAGTGCCCGTTGGTGGCGTGAAAAAATCGTTAGTACAGCTTCGGTTTCGCCCTGACGACGCGTTGTCAATGTGAGGGGCCAACTTCACGCCAGCCCCTCACATATATATCTCCAATCTTGAAAATTCCAACGGCATTCGTTGGTGTTGTGTTAGTGCCCGTTAGTGTCGTAAACATTTTTCGCTAGTGCCGCTCTGGTTTCGACGTTATAACACGTTGTCCATGTTAGGAGCTGGCGTGAAGAACTGGCCCCTCACATGGACAACGCGTTATGATGGCAAAACCAAAGCGGCCGTAACAGAATTTTTCCAACGAATGCCGTTGGAATTTTCAAAATCAGAGATATGTGAGGGGCTGGCGAAACCAAAGTGGCACTCACGAGAATGTTCTAACGAATGCCGTTGGAATTTTCAAGATCGGAGATAAATGTGAGTGGCTGGCGTGAAGTAGGCCCCTCACATTGACAACGCGTCGTAGCGGCGAAACCGAAGCGGTACTAACGATTCTGTCACGGCACTAACGTATACCGTTAGAATTGTGAAGATCGGAGATATGTGAGGCGCTGGTTCTGAAAATTGAATTCGTCATGATGGTGAAACTGAAGCGGCACTAACGAAAAAATTTACGGCACTAACGAGCACTAACGTAGCACTAATGAATGCCGTTGAAATTTTCAAGATTGGAGATATGTGAAGGGCTGGCGTGAAGTTGGCCCCTCACATGGACAACGCGCTATAACGGCGAAATCAAAGCGGCACCAACGGAAATGTTTACGGCACTAACGGGCATTAACGTATACCGTTGGAATTTCGAAGATATGTGAGGGGCTGGCTCTGAAAATTGAATTTGTCATGACGGCGAAACTAAAGCTGCACTGACGGAAAATTTTACAGCTCTAACGGGCACTAACGCAGCACTAACCGATGGATATTCTGACATGTGACCGTACACGTGTGACAACTTCAGGGACGTAGTCAACCATACATAAATCACTTGATAACATGGCTCATAAGCAGACAGTTACAAAACTAGGGCAGTCCGCTGCTAGCGCACTCTGTCTGGAGCTTCCTTCATATATAAACTCCAGAGGAACCAATTCAAAAAAATGAAAATTTCAGTCACTGGCGGGATTCGATCACAGTTCCCAGGCATGGGAGTCAGCTGTGCTAACCCATGAGCTACAGTAGTCACGTTGCTAGAGATCGTTATTTTGGCAATTTATAGTCATAGACCGAAACATCGCGGTCATGATATCACTGAGCGTATTATTTATTCTAATAATAACTATTCAAATAATAATTTATAATCTAATAACCTTTGAAGATGCGCCATTTATATTTAAAGAATTTTGTATTATATCAACATTGTCACTTTATATTTTTGAATGAGTTATCTGTATTATGTAGACTGAAAATCTGGGACCAAGATCAGACTAATTGTTTTAATTGATTTCACATTTACTTCATGTCAAGAGGAGAGGAAACCGGGAGAGGCCTACGTGATTCAATTAACTAGGAAAATGCCATAAATGCGTTGTACTGTATGAGCGTATAGGTATGATTTTGACACATTTTATTTTTTCCTTCAAAACGGCTAACCCGATTGATCTGAAAATTTCGAGAAATGTGTGAAATCATAAGTTTAAACACCTCGCGGATTTTTTTTTTGAACAGCTATTTTCAATTTCATCTGCTATATGACATGCTCATGATTATTTTTGAATGAAATGAGGAAATTTTTCAGAAGTTCACTTTTACTTGATGCTCTACAACAGTACCCTGGGGCTGTTTGAGAAGATTTGCCAGGGCCGGAATATTTCCCCAGTCCGCCCCATATGACATATGATGTTTTTTACTGGAAACAAAGTGAAGGTAGGCCTATGGATATATTTCAATAATTTTGAAGTAGGTAGTCTACACACTGAAGATTTTGGAATAATGCACTTAGTTATATATAGTCAACATCAATTTTAATTTCTACTTGGTTCCTGTAGACAATTTATATATTGTGTCCAATCATCAACAAAGATTGGCAATCATGTTTGTGCTATCATTTGTGGTCAAAATTACTAAAGGCTAGGTACCAAATTAACTATCTGAAAACATTCGTTATGCCGAGTTAGATCCATAATTACAATACTAGAAATGCAAATAAATTGTATTCACAAGGTAAAATGAAAAGCAGTGGTCACAAGACACTCTTCTACAGTGGAATAAGATTATACAATAAACTTGAAGATAATGTGAGACCGAGACACGTGGCCGAGTGGTAACACACTAAACCGTCATTCGGGAGACCGGGGTTCGATTCCCGCCATGGTCGACCATCCTGATATGGATTTTTCAAGTTTTCCCTCTGTCGTACAGGTTAATACTGGGATGGTTCCTTAACAACAGGCCACGACCGACTCCTTTCCACCATCCAAAACACCTAATAAAATAACCTTTCATCTCATCATTCCATCATCTCATTCTTCATCCACCAACGCCAATAGATCGTAGCCATCAGTATAGTGCGTCGTTAAAACCCAATATGAAAAAAAAAATCTAAAAATAAAGTAAGAAATCTAGCATCTACGAATGCTTTTAGAAGAGAAGTCTTGATATTTGTGGAATGCGAGTTTCCTAAAGTAGTTCAACTCAATTTTTTTCACACACTGATTTATACTAGTTTGAAAAAGTTTTCCATTTTCATCTGGATATATTTCATTCACCCAGCCCAATGTCCTTGTGGGGTCTGGTCGTTTTGTGAATGTACATTCGGAGTTCACCAATATTTCACTAGATACAGTATTTTCAGATTATCATATTAGGCCTACAAATTATGGCCGTAGGCCTACCACTGATAATTTGGCACTGTTTTTATTCAACACACATATAACTGATGTCTGTCCAAATATCATTTTCTTTCTGCTAAATAGAGATAGCACTTCATAATCGCTTATTTATTGAACACTCCTGGTCTCATGTCACCAATAGTTTTCATGTCACGATTTAGCGGATTCCCTCGTGAACTAGATGTAGATAAGAATGGCTACGGTACCGGTGGCATTGTTGAACTGACAAAATTAATAATTCTCGTAAAAAACAAATGCACAACTGCCAGCATTATAATTCTACTGGGCTGTGTATAAAGCATTGTTGTCTTATGTAGTTCGATATAAAAGCGAGGGTTGTGCTACAAGCAATCGCGACACTGGACTTAGATTCTGACCCCGGAAATATTTCACTTTCAAGACCCAAGTTGGAGCACCTTCTTTATATTATGATAAAATAGGTTGGTATCACTTCACCGTGCTGCTGATATACACTGGTCTTATGGAAATAGTAACTAATGAGTGAAGGCCACAATAGAAACTATAGGTAGGAGAAGAGCTGAACATAGAGGGCTGTTAACATAGAAATGTCCGGATATATATCACAGGAATGGTTTCTACTTGTACCGTAATGTGTTTCGGACTTTGAAAACTGAAAGACTTTTATCTGCGGCGAAAAATTATGGTCACAGACAGCGCAGTTCTGATGTAGAAGCTAATTGGTTTTAAATAATTAACATGGGGTGGTAAGATCGCCCTTGTGGTACCCTGTCCAAACGATCCTACATTTCATCAATAGCTTTGATTGGGGAGCAATGATTTTGTATCAATTTTTGATGTTATTAAAAAAAAAGTTCATATTAATTATTTATATTACGTACCGGTAATTTAACTCTGTTGGAGCATACGGCACGCCCTAGCTGTCATAAGCCATAACGTTCCTGTCTGCGTCACTTGGATGTCACTTGTAGCAAGGGCTAGCAAATTCATATTCAATTATTCAATTCATAGCAGATTCAAGTACAAATATGATGAATATCATGATGTATACTTTGTAGTGTTTTTCATTGCTAGTATGTAGTGAGAGATGAGGGAGGCCTAGGAGTATTCTAGGTGGGAACGGTCTATCGTGGCACTTCAACCTTCACTCGACTCGGCAGACATCTCTTCCAAATGGACCGAGACAACTTCATCGCTTGACTGAAATCACACCATTTCATTGGAATAATTTGTACTTTGAGTCACAAAAGTTTTTATCCAAAAAATCGTATATCATCACAGTTGCCCAAGCTTGCTTAGCTGAACTCATAGCCACAAGGTTATAGGGTCAGTGGTAATTAATATGATAATGCCCTACATGTACCCACAAGTACGGGCGTAGGCTAGTTGATATTCTCAATGTATTGTACTATTGAATAGTCGTGAATCGATTCAAGACTAAGTAGATTTGTTCACAATATTAAACCGGTACATATTTTAGTTGAAATGGGTGAGTTGGCCTATGTGTTCTAATTTTGCTGTACAGCTAAAATTATTATTTCAAGAGTCAAATTATATTACGTAGGTGCCTAGGCCAACTCGCATATATAAAAAAAATGTAAAACCTAAGCTTCAATTGTACGATATTATTGTACCAGATTCAATTGTGAATTTCTCCAAGGAAGGTATTATGAGAAGAAATTTTGCTGTGGACCTAATAATCAGTTTGAGCAATACGGAATATTACTTAGGTTAATGCTGTTTGCCATGCAGATTACAATAATATCACATTTTATTGTAGGCCCTAGCTTTGCTTTCTGTGTGGCACTGCCAAAGTTTTGTCTCAGGCTCCTGTATTTTTCTATGGTTTTCTACCATAATTATTGTCAATTACGCGACATGTTTCTTTCTGTAGAATGGTAATACATGCCCGTCTTGAGCAAATGTTAGGCCTAGTCATTATCGGATGCAGCAGAACTCAATTGGTTGAGATTTCTTCATCTTGACTGGATCTTTTAGGCCTTCTCCCCTTGTCACTTTTCGTTTTCTTTTAAACCATAATACTGTCGAGTGAAAACAATTGAATGCTATGTTGAAAATATCTGTAAACGCCCAGGATCAGTCTTTTTAGAACATCCAGTCCCTATATGGAATAAATAAGCCAAATCTATTGGCCAACATTGCGCAGTTTATAACTTGCCCCAGATGTGGCCTATGCCATTGTGGTGCATTTAGCTCATGAATCACCATACTTTATGATAATTTGCTGGTAGTTTTGCATGTTGATGTACATAAGTGATAGATATAATGCAATTTGTGAATCCAGCTCTTTCCAACTGCATTAATCAACATTGGAATCAATTTCATTTGAATTGGCCAATCTGAATTTAAAATACGTTGTAAAAGCTAGTTGAGAGACAGACTGCTATATTTACCAAGTGATAACTAGACAATCAGTTATCATCTACGAGAAAGATCAGAAACAACGCATCGAGACCCGTGGCCGAGTGGTAACACACTGAACCATCATTCGGGAGACCGGGGTTCGATTACCGCCATGGTCGACCATCCTGAGAGGGGTTTTTCGTGGTTTCTCTCTGACGTTCGGGTTGATACTGGGATGGTTCCTTAACAGGCCACGACCGACTCATTCCCACCAACCAAAACACCTGATGAAATAACCTTCCATCTCACCATCTCATTCATCATATCCACCAACGCCAATAGATCGTAGCCATCAGTATAATACGTCGTTAAGACGCAATGTAAAAAAAAAGCAATGCAATTATACAACTAAGTACTATGCATTGAAATATGAGCCTAATACGTACAATTTGATTTGAAATTGCGAATCTCAGAAATGTACACGACAGCGCATGTCATGGCTAAATCATGTTTGGATAGATAATATTTCAACATATAGGCATAAATACTACTTGCACGTAGTAGAGGTGGAATATGTCGAGCTTCGTTGAGCTTTTTAGTTTTTATGGTCACTAGAGAAGATGATAAAGAAATAAGATGATAATTACCTGAATAATAAATGCCGACGTAAATCTTGCCCTCGGAACTGGCTTGAATTTGACGGCATTTACACGCTAGTTTCGGCAATTCGCTAGTTGTGTGAATTCGGGCCCAGAAAATAATATGAACACATCCATTGTTTATAAAATGTTACCATGGTTTTCAGAGGGCCAAACCAAAGAGGTTAGTATTTCAACCTCCTTGACCAAAAATGGGGTATACTCAATCTTTTTTCGGTTTTTATTTAATTATAAAATATTAAGGCTACGTGGACAAGAGTTATTATCGTAACGCGGTAGATTATAACCAATCACAACTTGAAAGCGCTTAGATTTCTAATTTACGTGGAAAACCAGCGATTCTATTAACGCGCAAAATATGGTATAAAAGTCCACGCCATTCCAAGGTCGATAGAGTTTTTTTCTTTATTTCGTTGATTTGAAAATATACAGGCTATGTGGACATGTTTCATTACTACGTAGTCGAAGATTGTAAAAAAATACATAATCCAAGCTCGATAATTTTCAATTTACGTAGAAATTCAGCGATTCTACGCGACGAATACATTTTTTCGGTCCCTTTTGAATCAAACGTATAAGTGTGTTTCCACAGTGTGGTGAACACGCTTAAAAACTCGATGACATTATGGTAGTAACCACTCTTTTCAGCGAAACTGTTCATAATGTGTGTCTTTTCATATTAAATAATAATGAATAACATCATGAATGATTTTAGATCAATAAATCCAAATAGGATCTAAATAATAAAATTGCAACATGTTTTATAATTTTGTGTATCGTGTGGCTTAAGTTGATTCGTTGCATCACTAACACGCTCATATGAATGGACTTTAGGCCATTTGTTCATGTTTTGAGAGTTACATGCATGATGCCTATCAACACAATGTTGCCAATGTTTCAACACAATGAATGCCTATCAATACAAATATTGCTTCTGTACTTTTCTTAGGTTTTTGTATACAATACAAGGTTGTGATACGAAGTTTTATTTCACCAGAAGCAATATATATATATATATATATATATATATATATATATATATATATATATATATATATATATATTTATATATATATATATATATATATATATATATATATATATATATATATATATATATATATATATATATATATATATATATATATTGAATGTTCTCTGTTTTCTTGAATTGTTTTCTGAATGTTTTCTGCATTCAAACCACCCTACTTGGTCTAGAGGTAGCACATCTGCTTCTGGTTTCAGGGCAACAGGTTCAAATCCTGCGTAAGGTGTGGTTTTTTTTAAATGTCCTCCCATCTATCATCACCTCACTGTTTCTTCATCACCCGCTCATTCATACTCTCTATAACCTAGCTGTTGGTGGGGTAGTTAAGCAACATAAAAAAAAGCATTTAATAAGAGTTTTAGATTATTACGCCTATAAGCAAAATATTGAAAGTACTCTACTCTGTTGATGGGATAATTTAATTCAGGATTTTCTGTCTATAGAAGAAATCATGTAACGTTCTTTGTGAATAGTAGCGATGTATTTAAGATTTCTTCCGATAGAAACAATCAATTCCAGAGTTTATTTTCACAGAATAATCTATTTGAGGTTTTCTGTCAATAGAGGCAATCAATTTAAGGTTATTTTTCTATATGAGGGCGTCCAAGGGTGAGCTCGCTCACCCTTTACACCCCCCACTCATCTGTACTCTCCATAACCTAGCTGTTGGGGGGTTCGTTAAGCAACATAGAAAAATGAGCATTTAATGCATTTAATAAAAGTATAAGATTATTACGATTAATAATATTATTATTAGATTATAAGTAAAATATCAAAGGTGGGTCTGCTCTACTCTGTTGATGAGAAAAGATATTTCAGGATTTTATGTCAATAGAAGAAATCATGTAACGTTTTTTGTAAATAGAAGCAATGTATTTAAGTTTTCTGTCAAAAGAAACAATCAATTTAGGAGTTTATTTTTGAAGAAGATCCATTTTAGGTTTCCTGTCAATAGAAGCAATCAATTTAAGGTTCAATTTCCTATATGAGGGCGTCCAAGGGTGAGCTCGCTCACCCTTGTTACCTATGTCATGGGGATGTATAGTGAGAGGGTAGTCGTAAGGGATTTTAAGGTTACAGATAAACTAGGTTGTTAGACCTTTAAACATTGGTTTATTGAAAGATAATTTTGACTATATAGGCCGGAAGAGGTTATGCACTAATTTACCTGGATCTAAGAGAAGGTGGAACACGAGTGCCTGGGCTGGTAACTCCCCTTACAATATAGGTTATTGAACCAAACGTTACAACCGAACGGCGTGGCGAGTCTCGTGGAGTGGTACCGAAGGCGAGGTGCGAACCTGGGACTCGGGCATCTTCCCTTCTTCTTCCCGGCCGCGTCTTGATGAGGTCCACTCCCGGAACACGTCCGTCCCTGTCGATAGTTGATTCCAGAGAGACCGACAATGGCGTTTCCGCGGAGTGAGACGCGAATGCAGAACATCTGATCCACGAGTGCATTCACCTGGCTTTGCAAGCCATGCACTTTATGGATACACGAGCGGATGCGAGTTGTCTCTAGTTATTTCCACTCGAGTTGATGTACCTATAGTCTCTTTATCCCATGGTGAAGTGGGAATGAGACTATAGGCTGCTGTTTACATACGCGGGGTCGCAACGATACTTCATTATCCTGACAATATATGGGGCGTCGTATATATAGGGGCGTCGTAACGTTTTGAAAGATGGGGGGGGGCAAGACCAATTCCTGACCATGAGGTCACGGTGTAAATATCTTCAGTATGAGTTTTTCAAGGGGTTTTCTAGAATCTTTTCGTTTTTCGTTGAATTTGATTTCATGAAAAAAAATGAAATCTCTGTGATTTTTTTTTTCAGGAACGTCGCTAGAATTTGAGTATTGGAGAAGCGCATAGAATACTTGAATAGAATGACCGCCCACAGCTGGACACCTGTCACGCGCGAAAAGGATGTCTGAGGGGTGAAAGTCCCCCATCAGAGCCTCGCAGGAAATTTTTGAAAATATGGACACTTTTTAAAGTGATTTTTGCGAATCTCAAATGGTTTCGGAGTCTCATGATTGAATCATCATGGACATTTTCGAAGTTATACTTTTGCGATTTCTCTCAGCGAAGCCCCGCAGGGAATTTTTCGAAATAGGCCCAAACCATTTTCGAGTGATTTTTGATATTAACAAACAGTTTTGGAGTCAATGAGTGAATCACTATGCACATTACCAAAGTTATTCTCAATGGTATGATCATTATGGAAATTTTCGAAGGTATTCTCGTGATTTCTCCCGGTAAAATTCCTAGCAGTGATTTTTCTGGAATATGGTCATTTTTCAAGTGATTTTTGCAATTCACAAGCAGTTTTGAAATATGATGATTGAATCATTATCGAAAAAAAAAGAAAGTGTGAAGTAGTAGAGAATATACTGATGCAATTCCTAATAATGAGTAATAATATTTCATTGCGTGTTATTCGTATTGGTCAACATCATATATTTCTGAAGGAGGATACATTATTGGGGGCGCCAGTGTCGATTGGTGGGGCGCGCGCCCTCCCTTGAATCCCCTATAACTACGTCCTTGTGATGTTTTCATGAGTGAATTAATAGTTTCAGGAAATTAATTGAATGAGAGGAATCTAACGTGTACTTCTAACGTACCTGTTTAAACATAATCGTTCCTTTTGATTCGCACCTCGCACTTCGGAAAGGAGCAAAAAAATTGGTGAGACTGCATATAGTCTTACTTGTTATTGTAGAGTTTTGAGGCATTCTGAATACTCATATCGCGCTTTTCTGAATGTGACGTCGTACAACCATACACAATTAGGTATACTTATTTCCAAATTTTGGATAATATGAACACAACTTCTTCCTTGCATTGTAGCTGGATCTTTCTCTAGTGTTTTCTACAGAAAAATAATCGATCTCCGATCTCATATCCCATGTTGTAGGTAATAAGTTGATCGCTCATATATGATATATGAATTGCACATAACTTTAGCGATCAACTTATTACCTACAACATGGGATATGTTGGATAGAATATCGTCTGATAAAGCTGAAGTAGCGTACGAGGCAGCGGTTTTGACGCAAAAATCAAAATTCGATAAGTTTCATAGAAGATAGTTAACTAATAATGAAGAAGAAGAAAATGTTGAGGGATTGAATTGCATTGTCAATTTGGCGGGAGTAAAACTTAGTGGTCCAGCAGTTTCAGCTCTGAAGGAAGGTTTCAATTTCGCGGTTGCACCGAGATCAATTCCGGTGGAAGATATAATTATAGGCGTAGAAGCTGTAATTCGAACTTTCCCGAAAAATCTAGCGGAAGAAAAGTAGGGAGGAAATGGGGGTTCTGGCACAGGAGCAAGATGGCCGCCAAAGTCAATGACCTCTGACGTCATCTAAGATGGCGGCCGGGGTCATTGACTTGTGACGTCATCG